>VZTZ01044331.1:172222-329940 GCA_013400955.1 Drymodes brunneopygia | reverse complement strand
ATACATACACACTGCTTTTCAAAAGTTTGGGCTGAGTTAAGGATGGGAAGAGAACAAACAAAGCTACTTAATGGAAAAAAAATTCTTTTTGCTGTCAAGTAACTTATTCAGTAATGTCACTGGTTTTTTTTTTTTGTGCCATGCATAAATACAAAGCACAATTAAAAAAATTGCGGTGGATCTTTACATTATTAAACTAGGAATGTCTGCAAAAATGTGCTTGACAGGCGGGGGAGATGAAGGAAAAAAAAAAGGAAAAAACTTGTTGTCTTTTATCCAGAGAGCTTAATTACACAATTGAGTGTTTCTTGCTGTTGTCTGTTTAAATTGCTGTCAGAAATGGAAAATTCCATAGTATGATATTTTCTCATTTTCGTATGTTCAATGTATTGCTAATGATAGCCAGACTTTCAAATTACTATAAATGTAAAAAGATGAGTTATACATGTTCAGTGTTTTAATCTACTCTGTTCTGATACTGCTGTCTTACTCCTGGCAATCCCTCCAGCATTTGGACAAGTAGGATCAAGCCATTATAAGATTAGCTCAGTATTGCTCAAATCAAAGTAGGGGGAGTGAGACAAGCCGCCTGAATTGTAAGAGAGTAACTGATTTAACTGATTTTGTGTAGTATGCTTTAAATAACTCTTAAAAACTTCAGAAATTTTGGAAACCTGGCAAATAGTATGATTGTGTCTTGGTTTTTTTTCTTCCAGTGTTCTTTTAAGGCAGGTTTTGTTTATTTTGGGGGGGTTGCTTTATTAGAATTTTTTTAAAATTTTTTTGTAGGTGCAGCCTTCTCTGAAAATAATTGATGCTTTGATGGGCTGAAGTTTAAGTTAAGCATAACAGTTTCTCCTAGAGGACCACCAAAGCAGGGGCACTGTGTGAATTTGTGTGTTAGGATGTGTATGTACCACTTTGCATTCCGAGGAGAGCAAAACCAAGAGTGTTGAGTGAGAAATTATTTTTGGGGATTACTTTGGATACTGGCCTGAATCAGGCACAGAGTTACATCTGTTCTAACTGCAACTGATGCTAAAATACCTACTGACCTCTCAGAAGAGAGGAAGGTTTACAGCAGTGTTACAGAGAATCATGGCTTAAGTGGAACATTGCCTTGTATTGTGTTTAAACATATTTTCTTTTCTTTCAGTATTATTGACATAGCAGATATGTGGCAGGGAGTAATATTTATTGGTAGAGAATTTCTTGAGAAAGTCTCTAAAGTGGAAAAAGTGTGGCAAATTGGAGAAGCTGGAATAGAGCTTTCACATTCTCCCTGAAAAGAATGTTTGCTTTATGAAAAAAAGAAAGAACAAGCATAAGAATTTTGAAGAGACGAGCATATGCTGTAAAGGTTTATCTGCTTCACTTCACAGCGCTGAAGCTGGGTATTTCACATGTTCCTGAAGGCCAGTAAATGCAGCCAGTGTTCCTAACTGTCAGTACATTCTAGGATTTGCTCATTGTTTTCATTCTTACTCTTGAATGAGAGTTTTCCCCAGTCCAGAAAAATTATACAGCTTGTATAGGGCTCTCTAAAACCGTTAATTGGCCTATTCAGATTTTATCTGTAACTTTACATTGTGTTAGGAACTATTTGTAATGCTGTCATAAACTGTACTAAAGCCCTGTTCCCGAGGATAAATATTCCCCAGGAGCTCGCAGGCTGAACGTGCCGATTGTTTAGCGTGGGTTAAATGCCTCTGTCTGAAACACAACCATACTAATATTGCATCTCTCAGATTTGTCAGGCACCTTAAGAGTGTAGTATTTCAGCAGTGGTTTTATAGAAACTTGCTGCAGAACTGGACAGGATAATAATGTATGAGATATATCACACTTAGTACAGTATTAAATTCTAGCAGTGGAAGGATGCAAACCAGTTCATAACCTTACAAGAACATTGTAATCTTGATAATAGTGTACAGTCAAATTAACAGTGAATAAATGCAGAACTCTGCTTTCTGTCAGAAATGGTAGTCATGCAGTCTCTTGTCAGTGTTTGTGCGTGCTGTCCTGAGCAGCTCACCTAAAAAACATAAGATAAAAAGATGGATTACTCTGGTTGTATAACATTGTAAAGAAGGTGTTAAGGATCTTAGTAAGGATGGGAAATTTTGCATGTTTCAGTTCTTTCGTGAGCAGCAATGTGTGCATATAAAACTGCAGGAGTACCTCCCTCCAGAATATCTCTGTTTATCAAAATTATATTAGATTTGAAGGTTGGAATAAGTCTTATTGCTACATAGCAGGCAATTGATTCAGTGTAATCTTATTATTCCAGATGTGACAGAAAGAGGAGGCAAGACCCTAGGGACTGACCTTATGGGCTACAGCTTTTACCCTAAAACACATATGGGAACTATCAATCAATAGATTTCCCTGTGCATGTTGTGCTTTCTTTGTAGTTTTGCACTGCTTTATTGGAGATTTCTGTCACCATTTTTCAGTTGGGTGGATACTGTCAGTCCCCACCTTCTTTTATTCCAAGGGTTGCCAGCATTCCTTCTGAGGAACCCTTATCACCTTCTTTTAAGGTGTTTGGTGATGCATTGGGAATAGATGGCTCTCCTCTTTCTATATAAACTAATAGGTCTTCTGTCACTTCCAATTTAAACTCCTGGGGCATCAGAAACTGTTACTTTACATTTTCTTCCCTGGAAAACAAAACAAAAACGAATGAGACTCTTTCAAGCTGCAGTGGAATGAATTTTGAAATTTAGAATACATACTTTTCACTGAATAGAAAGGTTGTAAGACAAGACTTTGACTAATCAAACTGCTGTGCTTAGGGAGCAGGGGTTAAAGACCTAAAAAATGTGCTTACTGTAGAGCCTGCATCATTACAAGGCTTCATCTTGGATAATTTTTTTTGAGACGACAGAAGGAATCAACCATAAGCACAGGGAACAGCATATTTATCTGTCTTTGTAGATGTGAGATGTGGATAGCTTGTGCAGCAGACTTGCAGGAATACAAAATGTCTCAAAACTAGGCCTGCTTTTGCCTTGGAAAGCCCTCCCTTATAAGGCTGGCTGGAGTAAGGACAAGATTTGTCTTTTTGGAAATTCAAACTGAGGCCAAATGAACCAAGCGCTGTAAAACCTTGGTGTCCAGAAGACTGATGTGTATGGTTTTCCAATTCAGTCCTTTCTGTAAGAAAGTGTATTTGGTTTGGAAAAGTAGATCAGCCTTCTAGGAGTGGAAAAATGATTTGAATAATGTAGTGATTCTCAAATATTGCATCTATTTGTATCTAATGGTTGTCTCAAAGAGGAGGTTTTGTGCTCTAGATTCCCAAGCTGGAACTATGTGACAGGGACAAAGAGGTAAAATAGACTTCAAAACAGGAGAATCTCCTGTAGGGTGATTGAAAGGATTTGAGTGTTTCTTTCTGTTAGTGGGAATCCAAAGCTTAGAAGAAAGGCATGTCCTCAAAGGTTTATATTGGGAGGGAAAAAAAAAAATGGTGGAGTACAAGTTTTAGCTTACTGCATTTACTCCTTGATCAAAATGCAGACAAAGCTAGTAAATGCTTGAAATATGGTTGTTAGAGACTCATCTAAATTTTTATTAGGCATTATGAAATATTTGTTTTAACTTTGAAGAGTGCATCAAGTAAAAAGAGATGGTGCCTCAGAGAAATGTTTACAATAAATGCCAAATGACTGAGCTGGCCTCTTCTTATTTGAAGTGCTCGTTCTGAGGCCTGGTTATAAAGTATTTTGACGAGGAAATGGGCAAAAATAATTGTTTAATTCTTGCTATCTTTACAGGTAAAAGGCTTATTTGCAGATTGTTGTTGAAAATCCCAATCAAGCTTAAAATAAAGTTTTAGGAAACACTGTATGTACTAAAAATATACATTTCTGAAAGTGAGGCAGAATGGGAATGGCAAGTAAAATCCAAGGAAGGTATCACCATTTTCACTGTATGTGGAGGAAGTCAGTCAGTCACGAGTTTTCCCAGCATTTTGAAGTGCTGCCTGGACCCTGCCTTGTGCTGCCTTGATGCCTCTCAACAGTGAAGGAATAATGCATTTTCAAAAGAAATCAGTTTTTCTCTTTGTTTCTATTAATTCAAAATAGATTTGAATTTCACTGAGAGGACAGGATATTTTTTTGTATATCTGTACACACACACATATATATGTATAAAATGGCAACGTTCATTTTTGTTTCTCTACAGTCTGAAAACTTTTATTTTAATGAATCAACCTACTCAGTGAAATCGAGAAACTACTTAGAACAGTCTTGTTTACCAAAATTTACCTATTTACCTGGTCTCATCTCCAAAGAACTTTTTTGTGTTTAAAGCTATGGTAGCTTATCAAGTCAAGTTGCTAAAAGATGTCTTTTTATACTGAAATATTGTTTGCTCAGAGACTAAATACACGTTTGTGTGGGGTTTTTTTGTGTTAATTAATGAGGTTTTGTTTTGTAACCAGTAACTATGTTCACAGATGTTCATATAGAGTGATTGCCCTTGATAGTTTTTCTCTGAAGCAGATCTAAAACACAATTGAGATCTTTACACTTCATCATATCTCTGCCATGTTTAGTATTTGTGTTTTTAAATGTTTTTATGCCTTAGGTTTTGTATTAGTTTATTTAGTTTTTTCAAATTAGTTAGGCTAGCCACTTAAATTTTGTTCTTTATAGTCTCTTAGAGTTAAAAATAATGCATACTTATCTAGTTAAAAACTAGTTCAGCCCTGCCCTTCCTCTGGGATCATTCCTGTACACATAATGATACCAATAAATATAAGGAAATCCTCAGACACTTTTGCTCCCGGCTAAAGACAAATCTGCATGAAAGCATTTCTAGAGTCTATATTTTTCTTGTCAGAAGATGTAAAACCTTTCATGTTTGCTAGTTGGTTTGTATTAAGGGAGAGTCCCTTAGCCATGAATCATGTCACTCCTTTTGTCCTGATAACTGAGGGTGTTAAGACAAATCCTGAGTTTACACTCCAGGCGCTGGCTCTGGTTTTGGCACGCTGGCAATGGCCAAGCTTCCTTTGCTTTTGGCGATGTCAATGGAACTGGGTGAGGTCAGGAGCTCAGTGACTGGAACTGGAGTTCTTTGAAGGGGATTCACCTGATGATAGGTCTTTTGCAACGTCTGTATTAAAAAGATTATTTCTGAAAAATTTTTGCACAGTTGGAAAAAGAGGAAAGAATAAAGGCATCTTACAGAAAAACAGGATTGTGATGATTTGAGTTGCAATTATTTTTAGCAGACATCAAAACATGGGAAGAAGTTCTTAAAAGATCCTCCCTATGGTAGAACTGTTCTGTTGCTTGTATTCAATACACTACTGGGAAGTGTCTTGCCCTTTTTCAAAACATGGAATGCTTGTATCTCTCAATAGTCTTGGATTGAGGTTTTGGTATCATCGTGCATTCTACAGAGTTATTGGTAGTAGATCTTGTAGGTGGGAGGTTTCTCAGCCAGTCTTTTGTTCCTCAATTCTACATCTGCTTCGTTTTTTCAAGTTAATTCCTTGGATTTTTCCTCAGAGACATCTGCACAGTCTTCAGGTGAAGTTTGATACATTGGTTTAACCTGGTTAAATTTAAATTAATTTCATAATAATTGTAGATGTTGAGGCGCTTTTGGTGGTGAGAGAATGGCACTTTCTTCTTAATAGTTATGTGGAAAAATGTGGACATTATAAAAATAAATCTGGAAGTAAAATCTGTTTGTATAACTGTATTGCTGTATTCTGTATTATATGCAAGGGGAATGCATCTCCTATCATACCAAAACCTCTTAAGAAACAAAAGGAATATTCTATTTTACGTGAAATACAACCAAGCAACACAACTGCCACTAGTGACAGTGGGGTAGAACACTTCTTTAAAAAAGAAATCCAGTGCTAAAAATGATTGCTAAAAGTATTTGCTAATTATAATAATTTGGAACAAGTGGATGGATTGTTTTGTGGGTATTTTCTTTCCTGAGTGGCTTTATTCTCTTTTCAGAGGGGAGTAAAGAGCATGAAAGTTGCTGTGAACTTTGGAAATTCATTTCCGTTGTTGCTTTATATTGGTTGGTTGGTTTGCTGGCTCTGCATGAGAAATCATCTTTCTCCTTGTGTGTTGTTTTTTTTTTTTTTTCCTCTGTGCTGATCCTGTGACACCTTACTGTTTTAAGGAGCTGTAATTCTTCCTCTTTCTGGCCTGAGGAGGGCTTTTCTATATTTTCTTCATAGGCAAAAATACCACACATTAAACAGTACTACACATGAAATTAGTAAAATTTGGAGTTTCTCTAGCAATTCCACCAGGGTGGAAGCAAATTAGGTTTCCCAAACTGTTTTAAGGGAAAGTGCTGCTGCATCTCTGCAAGTGTCTTTTGTTTTCAAATGCATTTTTGACAATGACAGAAAATTTTCTCGGTATTTGTAAAGGAAAAGCAACATGTAGAATTCTGACTTCAGGCTCTGGGTTTTTTGGTGGGTGCATTTTTTTTTTTTAATTTATTATTATCAGAGTTTTTTCCCCTTCCTGTTATTTTGTGCTGCTATTTTGTTTTTTTTTACCATTTGTATAATTTTGTTGAACCTGTGAATGTCTGGGCACCATAGGCAGTGAACTTTACGTGTTAAAGATAAGTCAAACTAAAGCAGGCTGAATTAAGTACTCATTTTAGACTGTGCATTTGGATTTCAGCTGCCAACTATTTAGAAAGCTTACTATTGTTGCATCTAACTTGCATTTCATATGCTTGAGTCTTCTAATGATAATAGTACCCTCAATCTTAAATTCCAATGTGTCAAAGGGATTATCTCTGTTGTGTCTTCATATTAATCATGACTGTAGTTTTGTACTTGATATAGGCATACACAGCTGTATGTTGCTTTAGTGCAAAACTTGCCATCCACAAAAATAATTTTTCTGTGCTAGTAAGAAGAGTTGCTCCTAAAATATCTCTTGGGCTTGGATATAAATTTATTTAAATTAATTAGAAAATAGCTATTTTATTTTTTATATAATGGCTGTTTTTTATCACAATAACATATCATTGCGAAGGTGATTGCATTCATAATTTCCTTCCATAAGTTACAGTTAGAGATCTCTTGCGATTGCTCTTTCTTTATAGACCTGAATTATCTTCCATTCTGTCAGTCCAGCTATTTCCATATGAATATCTAAGCTCATTAGAATAATATCCAAAGCATAGTACACTGCATTATTGTGCTGTTTAATAAGCATCTTGCCTGCTCCTCACAGCACTGCTATGGGCTGGTTCTCTCTTTTTTTGCAGATCACTGCCATTGTTTGCTGAGTGCCCATGAGGGAGCACTTTTTGTGATCTAGTGCTTTTGCTTGTATAATACTGATTCAGAAAAACAGCCTGCTTAGAGAGAAACATTAATTAGGTGCAAAAGTGGCGTTATTCCATGGTTTGGGGGTGGGGGGAAGTACAGCAAATAAATTATCTCCTATTTGTACAATGTTTTATGGTTGTCAGCTGTCTGTTGCCAAAGAACCCTGGTGGAGTTAAATGCTTGTGACACCTTGCCCAGTAAAGGTAGAGTAAAAGCCTGTTATGGAACCTGCTTTGTGACAACCTGTGCTAGTTTATATTAGCTTAACCAATCACTTTTTTCCGTGCTTGGCAAAATTTGTTAAATTAATTCAGTTGCAATTAGCAGATTTATGGGAAAGTACCCTGTTATCCTTTAATTGGAGAGCATAAAACTACAAACTGAATCTGCTGGTTCTATTTGTGTAATAGGCAATCTATCTACGACAAGGTTTGATCGATGGAGTCGTATGATGCCCTTGCCTTGTTTTATATTGGCTGTCAGCTCTTAACTGGGACTGAAGTATCTGGGTAACAAAAATTGATATAATGACTTAATGCGCCTTATTCTCTTTGAGCTACATCAGTTTAGAGCACTTCTGAGAGAAAAATGTCTGGAAAATATCAGGGAGTCATTTATCAACCTGTTTTCATTAGCATACTGCCTAGCACTGGCAAGGATTTGAATAAAAAAAAAGCAGGATGGTACAATTTATTTCAGGTCTCATATTTCTTGGATGAAAGGAGACTTCTAATAAATGGAAAATATAGAAAGATGCATTTCTTGCTGATTTTTCCTAAATAAAAGCTGTGCAAAAACATGTCTTCAATTTGATTGATAATAGCACAGGAAGCATACGTGTATGGAGATAATCTGAAAATTAGCAAAAGTATCCTCCCTTACTGCATCTGGCTCATTTATTTGAGGTACACCATAGAATAAACCCCATGTCTTATATGTGTACATAAGAAAATTTGTATGGGTGTGTGGGGGTTGCCACCATAGAGGACTTTACAAAAAATGTGGGATCTGATCTGTTTAAAGATAGAGCTGTTAAGATATTCAAGAGCCGGCTGAAAGTGAAGTGAAATAGGTACCAATCAAAATGTTTGTATAGTGGGCAAAATGTGTGCACTGCATCAAGTCATTTGTCCTGCCTACTCTGTGATGGTAACCAGAAGAGGTAATAATAACTGAAAAGTAGTTGTGTGCAAGTAAGTCTTTTTTTTGCATGAAATTTTTATGCGTCAGTCAGACTGCATACAGTGTGCCTAATGTATAAAATAAATTGGTGTATAAATCAGATTATAAGCAGGATGTAGGCAAGTCTCCATTTGCACACAGGAATCAAATCCAGTCACGGGAAATTCCCATTTTCACTTCTGGCATTTATCAGGGCTTTATCAGGTGGCAGTTCATGCTTAATTTTCCAATAAAAAAATTTAAAAAAAGAAAAAAAAGGGTTCCTCCGTTCCCAGCAAAACCTGAATGCAACGGATTACAGAAAAGCCTGAAAATAAAGGGCTTGTGGACATACACAGCATTATCTATAGCTTCTAATTATGTCAAAGATTTGGAATGCCAATCAATAAAAAGTGATTTATGATTGGTATAAGCAATTGCACATACCTTCACATTGATCAGTATGTAGATTCCCTGACATAAGAAGTTATTATCTATGACAGATACTTGTCTAACTGCTAATTGAATTACACATTTTCCCCTCAGTGTTATCAAACTACCACCAAATATAGGCCATAACTTTGTTGCTCTTTGCATGTGAAAATAAAAGTATGATTAACAGCAAGTGTCAGTGTATAGGTTGTCTGACAGTAACCACTATTTATTGATGCAACTTGTGCTGGCTATGTGATGACAATATCACCCAGTGTTGCTATGACAATCACAATGAGTATTGGGTCCATGACATTTTCCGCAACTTGGTAGAAAATCTATTAAATTTAAGTTATCTGTTGCTTGTTACCTGGTAAACCATCTACAAGAATGCAGTACTCATGTTCTAGTGAGGAGGGATTTGCACCACACAGATGTTTCTCTTCTTACTCCTGTTATTTTTTTTTTTAAATCATTCACATTATATGGTCGAACAGCAGCAGTAGTTTTATGCAGTGCGCTTTTATCTTTCCAGGAGGTTTTTTCCTAAATTAAAATTAGTCTGGTGTCCACTTGGTCAAATGCTCAGTGGAGTTATACTCATTTCAGTGTTCAAAAATGCTAACTAAATAGCTAAAACCAATTTTACTGCACAATGCCTACTTTAGTCACAGGATCAGCCTAATTTATGCTGATCCTGTGACTTACCTACCTGTTGATGCTTTCCCTAATGAACCATGAGATCATTGAATAGGAGATACTCAATACTGAGTTTAACAAAGCCTCTTACTTGACTGGTGCTCATAGGAGCATGTACTTCACTCTTGGTTTCTGTACTTTTTTGTCATAATTTTTTCTGATCTATTACCCCAAACAAAGGCCTGTTTGGGGGTTTATCTACATGAAGTTATTGTGCTTCAGAATAGCTGGCTCCCTTCTGCAGTTTATCTGAACGTGTTCAGTAATTCCATTTTCTTGTGAAAGTACATAATATCCTTATAACAAAAAGTGTAGAACTGTGCAACCCTCGGGATAATTCTGTGTGACACCCAAGCTTGTTGTGAACACACTGCAGACCCTGGCATGGCTGCAGGAAGAAAATTTGCAGTATACTGCAGAAGACAACCCCCAAGAAAAAGCAGGTCTGCTTTGGACTGTAATCTTTGGGGTCACAGTCTCTCTGCTGCCCCACTCCCATCCCCTTTGGCCTTGGAGTAACAGGGGAAAATCCCAAAAAATTAAAACGTGAGAAAAATCTAATGTTTTGTACATGGTGCTTTCAAGAACCTAAACTTTCAGGATTCTATAAATATAATTTGATATAGGCTTTCGTTTTATCAGTGTTGAGTAATGTCATCTGTTTGGGCAGTTATTTTCTTTTTAAGAGTTGTTACAGCACTAGAGAAATTTTACTGAGTTCTGAAACTCACATCCCCATCATGTTTTAATGGTTTATAGTCACTTGCAGGATAAAATAGCAAATGAAATGTAGCATTGAGTGTAAAATTTCAGTAATTTTCTATCCAAGTGCACTACAGTATAAACAATCTTTTTTTATAAATATATAATTTTTATAAAGTAAGCAGACACTCTGTCTATTATATCACATTCAATTTTTTTGTTTTTAATTAAAAAACGTATTACAAGTTTCTAGGTAATGTGACAGCAAATTCAAGAGAGGAGACTTTTAGATGTCTCAGAATAACAGCAATTAGAATCTGCGTTTTTGTGTACTTGGTCTTTTCGCACATGAACAGCTAATTAAACAAGGGAGAGTGGCCTTTGATGCACAGCAAAAAATATCCTTGTGTGCTCTGAGAGGAAGGCAGCACGATGTACTTTAGATGTCATTTAGTGCATGGATACATAGCTACATAGTGTGTAGAATAGAATGTTTTTCATTAAGATAATTTCCTGTTGAAAAATTCTATAAGAAACCCTCAAAAATCCAACCCAACAATACAAGCCTGCCCCAAAATTACTAACTAATCAAACAAAACTAATACACCAAAAGCTCTTTTGAAATTATTTTTAGATGTCACTTTCTCCTCTTATGTCAACACTTATTTTTAAAATCTGCAAGTGTTGTCTAAAACTTCTAGTGAATCACAGGCCATTTTTTTTGTAATCTTCAATAGTAGGCTCAGCACAAAGGATTGTATACCTAAAATTAATATGATTTTGTATGAAGGTTATGGAGTGCATAAAGATGGGACAAAATACAAGAGACATGCATAAAGGAATTGCTCTTCAGATTTAATGAAGTGCTTCTTTTCTGAAATTTTTTGAGTGAATGATGGATTAAGCTTTCAGACAACCTACCAGTTAGTGGAAATTATTATTGCACTGGTTTTTTTCACCCCTCCCTGTATACTGAACAAACTGAGGTATTGAAATATAAGACAGAGTAGGGATATAGTTCAGAGATGCTGACTTTGGGTTAGGTATCAGTCACTGGAGTATCACTTATTGACATGGTGTCTGGTTTTATATCTGAACTTCTGTCCTTAGTTCCAAAATATGGAGAGCTAAATCTAATTTATAAATATCTTCTTTAGTTCAAAGTTCTGGTGTGATTTCCCTTTTTATTTTGCTCATGTCAACAACTGAAGACAACAGCAAAGCGGAGAATATTCTATCTGTGAATATGGAATTGCTAAATAAGATAAAAATTTTCTACTGTGATTGAAAGGTTGCTTTTTTTTTTGGGTGATGAAGCAAAACGCTCAGGTTTTTTAAAGGTGGATGGGTCTTGTGAAGTGCACGTGAGTTTGCTGCCGTGTATTCTTGACAGCTAAATCCATGAGGAGCATGAAGCCTATCCACACCAGCTGGTGTAGAAGAGCAGGGGGATTCAAAAGCCACAACCACTGCTCTTTGTGCACATTCCTTTTAAGAAGATGGAAGGCGTGTAATTAGTTAGTTTGCAGATCCTTCAAATATATTTGAAAAGGGATCATGTGAGCACAGTGAGGATGTAATGGAAGAGTCTGTTAGGCCTCTTACAGAGTGGAAAGCAGTGGCAGGAGGGCTGGGAGAGCAGATAATGGATATCCTAGGGCAGAGCTGATTTGAAGAACATGTTAATGCTTCCTGGGTGTGAGAAAACACTGATTCCATTTACTCTTGGAATTGAGAATGGAACATGAGAAAGTAGCATGACATTAGGAACACATACCAGTTGCACAGAGTTTATCTTCTCAATGGAGTAGTTTTGAATGATTTTCATGAATAAATGTACTTTTAGCTGAGCAGTATGCTGGGACATATGGTGTTTCAGTGTGAAACCAAACTTCAAACCAGTATGCATTAAAACACTTATAAGGATGTTCAAATTGAAATGTTTTATATCTATTTAGACACTTGTTAGTGTCTAGATGCATAAGCTGTGCAGTAAACCTTGCAAATCTTCAAAGAGTTCTGATAAAACATCTGATGAATGGCATAAAAGAATTACCACTGCTATGGTGCTCAATAGTTTGTAAAAACACATTGGCGGGGGAACCTATTGAAATGATTATTGAAATGAATACTAGTGGTTTAGCTACTTCACAAATATCTCAAATTTTTTCCCTTTTCTTTTTTGTCAGACTTCACCTGCACAAAATCTCTTATCTTTCTGAAAAATATATACACACTAGTGGGAGTATAAACACATCATTACACTTTCATGGCAGATAAGCTTGCTCTGTTGGAGTGTAAACTCATTTTTCTTTAGGTGACCTTTAAATAGTATTGTGCTATTGGATGGGATTTAAATCAATAATTTTGTCAAAACAAAATACAGTGTTGGGTTTTTTCTTTGTCATTTAACCAGTTCTTTAAACTATCAAGGAATAATGGATTTCCATGTGTTATACTCTGGGAAAAAAAAACCGCTGTAAAATTAATTTAACTAGCTTAAAAAATGCCATTTTTCTCTGTTGTTGATAGTACTTTGTTTTATTTTGAAAAATGTTCGAACAGCAGGGTAACATACAGTGTTACTATAATTAGTGACTTAATGCCTTTTCTGCATTCACATTGTAAAACAACAGTGTCCCAGGTGTGAGAAGGTTAAAATGAGAAGTACCCAGTAGTTATGAAGCAGCAATAATGAGTTTCCTTCTACTTACCATGGATTTGTGTGATATACAACTTGCAATTAAGCATGGCTTGGTGATTCAGTGATTAATGTATATACGACTCCTAAAGGAGCAGCACAGGCCTCCCGTCACATCCTTCATGATGTTTACAGCTGGGTACCTATTAACAGGAAGATGGAAAGGGCCATTTACAATTCAGTAACCTTTATGACAGTGAACTCTTTAATCAGCATTTTATTTCCTTTGTAACACTTTAGTCATCTACAAATGTCAGAATAAAATAGGGCTATGAAATATTTAGGATCGGCATGTGGAAATTGACTTCCTTGATTTAAGCTGCTGTGTCTTTTCATTTTGTTGTTTTGGGAGCTTTTACTTTTATTGAAAGACAATTTATAACTAAATGCTCCCAATAGTGACTGGCATTAGGGCCGGAAAAATTACAGAAATCTGTGTTCTCGTTCTGTAAAATGTTGATGGTTGCTGTGCTGGGTAATAATTTATTCAAATAAAAACATGAGCAGTGGGGTTCACTTTTCAGAATACTGTTTCTGTACAAATACAGTGGACTCAGTGAGTTCATGACAAAATATCCCAGTGTACTCATAGAAGTAATTAAGTATAAAGTATATCCTAAAATAAGTCGTCACTTATGTGTACCTGTGTCTGTGAAATATGCAAAGAGTTTTATTATTTTTGTCAAAAGATTCTGAGGCTCTCCAACTTCCATAGCAATTGTCTTATGCTTTGTCTGATGACAATCATCACTTTCTATCACCAGGAAGAATTATTGTCCCTGCCTCAGTGCACTGCAAAGGAAATAGAAATCCTTCTAACCAAGTATTTTTAGTCATACATAAGTATGCAGCTTGTGTATGGGTTATAAATTAGTATTTATCAAAAAAATGAAATAATATTTAATTCTTGATATCTATAGTATTTAAAGTATGAATCAAACATTTTCCAATTGGTAACACAACAATTTTAGAATCATCAAGCTGGAAGGGGCTTCTTCTGTCACCAGGGCAGCGCTTTGTCCTCCTGGGGATATTGGGAACTTTTGACCTAGTCCTGAACTGTATTTAAACCATAATTAAACCATTGCAATAATGCTGCTTGGGTGTGCAGTGTTAAGCCCAGCAGAGTTTTACTTCAGCTGCCTGCTGCTATGTTGTAAAATACTGACCCAGGTGACTGGAGCTGTGCTTAGGAGGTTATTTGTAATTTTGTATCACAGCTGCAGGTTGGTAACAAGGAAGGCAACTTCCTGTTTCACAGGTGTTAATAAGGTTTATTGCATTTGGGAGATCAGGATTTCATCTGCTGCTCTGTGTGTAGGAGTTATGTACTGGCCAAAGTAATCTGCTTTATCTGCTACCTATTATATTGGTTGTGTTTTTGTATGTTATGGTGGTTTTTTTTTAAATGAAAGGAAAGGCCTTCTTAAAAATATCAAAGACCTGGAAGACTTACACAGGCCAATAATGAGCAGAATTTTAAATGCAGACCTTTTCTCACTGAAATATATTGCTTGGAGAAATGGTTTGATCATAGAAGAAGAACTTGTGAACCCCAAAACTTAACTCTTTTCTCCATGAAATCTATTGATCTAGGAACAGACATTATCTCTAATAAAAAGCCTCATCTCTCAAGTGTGCATTCAAACTCTAGAATCAAGTTATTCAAGCTATGAATGTTTGGGATTTCAGGTGCTTTGCAGGTAGAAGCTGTGTTGCTGTTTCTCAGTTAACCTTGTTTGGTCCCTTTACTTTAGAACCTTTTGAAGTTCCCTAAACTTATAGATATCATTATGAAATATGCTGATTTTCAGGCCTGATTTATCTATCTTGGTCATGGTGACTCTTTCTTAACCTCACTATATTTAGGTAACATGGACAGTAAGGCAAACAGATACTTCATACGAATGTTATGAGGCGTTTTTGTACTAATACATAGATACAGCAAGGGTTGTCTTGGCATAGCTTTTTTAAAAAATGTATCTTTAAGGTGTAAGACTTCATTTTGTGTTTGCAGTGTTTAGAAAGAGCTAGTAAACAAATATAATTTAGAAAGAAAGGAAGGCAAAAAAATGCCTAAAACTGGTGTTCCCAGGAAGACAATAACCATTGGATGGGAAGTGCACAAATAAGATGTAGACACGCTATTTGTGGTTCATTATCCTTGGCTACCCCATTAAGTAGGAATGTATCTGAAAAAGTCCAAGAAAGTTGGCAGTGATCAGAGAAAAGGCACAAAGTAGCTCCTGGTCATCATCATCCAGGAGGGTGCCTCATTCAGCACCTGATAGTCAATATAAGTTCATATATTCGATGCATTTGTGATGATGTTGCACTGCTCTAATATACCTTGTAGAGTACTACTTGACCAATCTGTATTGACCAGATTTTGTTAAGGGATGTTACTTTAAAAATGGAGTAAAGAGTGAGCAAGGGATTTACCTTCAGAGATAAAAGCATTTACAGGTGGAACAATGACCCTGAGAACCAGCATTGGATTAATTCAGTGCTGTCTGTATTGCTTGAAAATACAACTGTGAGTTTAAATTATAAAGAAAAGGGACATGAAGTGGACACAGTACTCTGTTATGAGTATTTCAAGAAGAAATACGTTTATCCTAACTTCAGCATTCTACCAGAGTCTACAGAAAATCCATGTTTAATTTGAAGAAGAAAACCTGTGTCGTATTTGATGATGGACTCAAGATACCTTGAATACACCTGTGTTTAGAATTGGTGAGCCAGTGAGGTAAATGAGACCCCTCTGCAGTATTAGGTCTAATACCATTTTTTTTGTACTATCTTTTGAATGGATTACTCCAAGATATCCTAAATGTTAAAAGCATTCTAAGAAGGTAAATACTGGGAAAAAATATTAAAAAGGGAGAACTAGGGATTTTTTTTTTTCCCAGATTGGGTGTTTCCCTTTAGGGAACAGTGTGGAGGGGATGGGGCAGTGGTTGCCTGATGCCCACCTTGGATGTACAGCTATTTTACTTGGGGATAAACAAACGCGGGGGGAAGTGCCCCATTGTGTAATTTGAAAACAGAAACTCTGGAACTTAATGCTACTACTCTCAACTGTTTGGGGCCTTGACTTGAGAGGCTTGGGGTTTTTACAGGTCTCTTGCAGTTTCACAGCTGTGAAATGTTGCCATCCTTTTGCTGGGATTATTTAAATATTTATCCTTTCTTGCTACTTGACCTTTCCTGCTTGGTTTTAGTTCCTGTGGCCAGCTTGCTTTGTGTTTCATGAGCTCAGTAAACCGTGGCCTTCAATTCCCTTGTTCTAGTATTTTCACTTAAGACCAGGAGTGATGAGCAAAAGGTTTCAGGCTCAATCCTTGAGCAAAGGGCCGCTGTGACAGGGATTATTATTTATTTGTCATCTTGGATGTAATAAGCTGTAGGTACAGCATCGAGAGCCCTTGATTTATTGCGCTGTCGACTGCCACTAGCAGGACGTCTGCTGTACCATGCAGGATGAATACCACACTGTCAGCTCTGTCGATCTGTCTCTGCCACTGCGCTCCCTCTCATAACACATTCCCATTTCATGCCAGAATACATAAACAATCTTTCATTATTTTGATGCCTTTTTCATATTTGTTCTTTACAGAACATAAAGTTTGAATTTATGGGTTTCCTTTACATTATTTCAACACACTCCACCATTTTCCGGGTTTGTGGTTTAACTCTCAGAAATTGGCTGCCAGGTGATTTAGTTATTTTGGCTTTCTAGTTTTATAGTTATTTAATATCACAGTGCCAGATACTGAGAAAATGTAGTGTATAGCAGGTGTGGGATTTGCAGTCAGACTCTGTCATCAGCAAAACATGGCCATGGGGACACAATGTGGAAATTAAAAACTAGGCATGCAGAGCAGGAAATACTCCCTCCAACCTTCATTTTTAATTTATTTAAATACTTTTCCAAAATATTTTTCCTTAGATGCTGTTAGAAATGTAATGGAAACCTGTTTAATTGGAAAAGAACCTGTGAATAGTGAGCAAGCCATTTCCCGTGAATAATTGCAATTAAGGGAATTTCTAACTTGTTGGCAGAAACATTGCTCTGCTTTCTCTCCTATACTTTATTGTATATGGGGAAAGGGGAGGAAATAATGTCCAGAAATTTGTGTGATTCGTACTATGCATTCTTCATACTTTACAGGGATCCACATCTGTTTATATCCTCTAATTTTGTTTACCTAAGGGTTCTTTTTTCTTTACTACTCTGAAGCACATTATTCATTGAACTCTAAGGAGCTGAAAGTCATTGCTTGAGTGAGTGAACTTAAAAGTCACTATAAATACAGCAAGTCAAATACGAATATATGTCAAAATAGTTAAAAATGTGTTATAAAAAAGGCTTATGAGTAGTATTAAAAAAATTATTGCAAACTATGCAGGGCATGAACCAGAAAACGTAGTATTCCTGCCAATGTAATATGCATACATAACTTTGGTTGTGTGAGCAGCCTCTCACTCCGTGGGTGCAGCAGTGGACAGTCAAGCTTTAAGGAAGGGCATCAGGGAGAGGAAGGGGCCATGTAACCTGTTCTGTACAGTGTGCAGCACAGGAGGGCTCTGCTGCTGGCTGGGGCTTCAGATGCTGCAAATCACTGCCCGTGATCAGTAACGTTCCTTCAAGTTACTTGTGTATGCAAACATTTTCAAGGTAGTGAGGCATAATTATTTGGTGATCTTACCCTGTGTTTTCTCATCAAGACGTATTTAAGTCTGATAAAAACTTGTTCATTGCTGTGTTTGTGTGCAAAGGTTGCAAAGTTTCTGTGTTCAAGAGGCAGGTGAATAATCACTCCTAAATTTTCTTCTGTTGAATAAAGTAGGGCTGCTTTTCCATCTTCATTAAAATGTCTCTGTTTTTCATAGTCAGTTTATTTTTTTTCCCTAGAAGGAGAGAGAAAGCATGGCTTTACCACTGAAACTATATCTGGTAAAAAGAAACTTGTTTTAATTGGCTGTGAAAATAGGCATATTTCTTTAGGATGTTAACAAATGTGGATTTCACTGTATAAAAGCAAGATAATAATTGTCAGTTCTTCCTCCTCAGTGCAGCCTACATTAGGACAGCTAGGAATATGCATAGCTCATGTTACATAGCAAAGATTTGTTCTAGCTGCAAAGAAACCAGAGTTAATTAATATGAGAAATTTGTTTTGTATCCGGGGTAAAAAAGGCTGTGCAGGTTGGTGTTGTCAGCAAAAGCTGCTTGTCACTTTGACCTGCTCTGTTAAGTGTTTGATGTGTTTTCTCAGAGTAATCTGTGAATAACATTACACCCAACCAGCAGAGAAGCAGAGGGAGCGATAGCAGAATTAATATCTGGAAGCGTTGATAATTATATATCAGAATCTAATTTTTAGCACAGAAAATGTGTTAATGACAGAGAAGAAAACAAAAACCACTAGCTTCTCCCAGCAGGATCCAAAGTGTCATTTATTATTTCTCAGCTGGATATCTATCAAGTTTATGGGTTAATTTTTCTGTAGACTGTTATTTATGGGTTTTTGTTTGTTTTCAGCCATCATTACTAACAATACGGTTAATAGCAATCATTTGTTATCCGGCACCAGCGGTGATGCTTCAGATGCGAGCAGTGAACTGAGAATACTCATTTGGTAGCTGAATAAGGCTTTGACAGGGCCCATTTATAACAAGCTCATTCCATAATGTCCAGCCTATTAATAAAATTTTGTTGCTGTCTAATTAGAGATGTCTGATGTGTATAGTAGCACAGCAAAGAAGACTTTCTTCTGCTGCTTTTCAGTTCAACTGTATCATACCTGGAACATATGTGAGACCAGTGGTTTAGGGAATAAAAGTGGGGTGCTCTTCTGGGGTTCTGTCTCCCCTAGCAAGTGCAATGAAATGCAGGTTGTAGGGCAGGAAGGTCCAGGTCACATATACGTGCGTGTTGAGGGAAGGTCTTTATTTTCATTAGCTCAGACCACCCTCAAGTCCCTCTTTTTTCTTCTTTTGTGTGTTTTCTTTTATTGCCTTAATGTTCAAGTTTTAGCTAAAAATAACGAATAAACTTAAAGTAAAATATATCTGTGATATCATAATTAAACGTATACAAGCAGACAGAACGTGATTCTTGGGTGTGTCAGTACATCTTTGAGGAAAGAACAGTTTGATCCCTGAGGGGAAGGGGTGTGATGAGAGAAAAAAGCCTGGACCTGATCATTAGATTTATTTTTTTCTTCCTTCTGTGTCTTTGAGTAGTGAGGAATCAGCAGGATTTACTGAACTCAGCAGTAAGGGGATAGTTAGTAGTATAACTGGGACTGAAAGCAGAGCCTTTTGTAGCCCAGCAAGTCCCAGAATATGTGAAGTACTTTGTACAGCTCATAGAACAATCCTGTGTTTTTGCTGATGGGATCTTTCATCCAAACGTATCAAAGTGGTTTTTTAGCAGTGAGCTAAATAGTGTGTTCACAAAGTTGTTGTTTGTGAGCAGTTTGTAAACTGAAACACAATTAGGCAAAAAGATTTATACCAGGACATAGAAGTTGTTTGTGGGAAGGTTTTAGCTCCTTAGTGAGTAATTTCATGCAAGGGATTTCTGTTCCTGAAATGACCTGTCAGAAACATTCTTGTTCCATTTTGTTTTTACAGGTAGAGTCAAGTATATGATAATGATGGAAGCGAGTTAATTTCCATTTCATAAAATGCTTTTGCTTATGTAACGGCTGATCTAGTGATAACATATCCCCTTCCACCCTGCATTTACTTTTCAGTACACAAATGGAATGTTTGAAGAACTTTTGTCATTTGCAGCTAATGCTGAGGTGATTATATTAGTTTTTTTTTTTTAAGAAGCAGCGCCATGTTTTTGCAAGTACCTAGCTTCTAATTAAAAGGAAAATATTAATAGTAGTTATTTTGTGCTTATAATATTGCACTGCTGAACCGAGGTAAAGGAATGGGAAAAACACAGTGATTTAATATCATTTCATTGCTAGGTAACAATTTGTTTCTTTAGTCATCTTTTATGTTTTTCCAGTTGGAATTTAAATCTTTGTAAATTACCTTTTGAATGAAACCACATCTGGTTTTGGTGTGTTATTTTCACAGAATGTTGCTTCTAAGACAGCATATTTTATGCAAGAAAATTATATGAGATTTTAACTTAAAGTTGTCATGAAGCTGCTGCATGGATTGCAGCTGGTAAAGAATCTCTATATGCTGGTGAGGTGGTTTTTTCCTCCTAAACTGCTCTTGACGTAGAGCTTATCAACCCTTAATTAGTGATACATTTTCTCCTTGTGATTTCTATTGATGTTTTGTAGAGCTGAAGATGAATTGAGCCTCAACCTGACTAGAGTGTGAATTGTTTTAGAAAATTCAGCAAACATCTCTCTCTCCCTCTCTCCCTCTCTCCCTCTCTCCCTCTCTCCCTCTCTCCCCCCTTCTCTGTCTGTCTGTCTCTTTCTCTGTTCCTCCCGATAGGAAAGGTGAAAAGCTGCACGATAGGAATCAGGTTCAGTATTAGTGGTTTTGCTTGCCTGTGCAATAGAAAGCGACAAGCGGCAGGGCCTCCGTCAGCAGATCAGGGAGACGCAGATGGGAGGCGAAAAGCTCCCTCGTGGCAGCAGCCCTGCTTGGATGTGATTGTGAGAGCCAGGATGAAGTCAGCACTGACAAAGTGTGGGGATTGATGGATGGACAAAGCTGGGAACTGGATGTGAGAATGGATGAGGGCAGAGGGGGAATTTAACACAGACAAACAGAATGAAAGACAGAGAGGAATTGCCTGCTAAAGTATTCCAGCACTCAGAGCCCACAGCAATTTACTTACTGCTAACCGAACACAGGAGGATTCTTTGCATCTTTGCAGATTTTCTTAAAATATATGAAGAAACCAAGCAGAGAAGGAGCTAACAAATTCCTGATAGTACCTTTTATTGCCATCTCTTTCTCCTTTTCTCAAGATTCACTCACACTCAGTTAATTCAAACTGAGTACTTGATTATTTTCAATAAGTTCACACAGTATGCTAGAGAAAAATAAATTTTCTTTCCACAGCTGTTATTTTAATGCTTCCACTAAATTTACTTTAATCAGTTATTGTTGCATTTGCTATCGTGAATAAAGATATTTATTTCTCTTACGAGCTGTGCTCCTGCTAGAGGCAGGCATTTGGATACTGCATTCAGATGCATGGCAATAATAAGCCCATTATGTGCATTTTATTTTACTGAAGAAAAATCAGATGCTTTCCCACTCATGTAGCTTCTTGGTACCAAAATACTATTGTCTATTTTTTAAGGGAAACAGACCTGTAGCTTTCGACTAATACCGTTTTTTATTTACATGAGAGGGTAACAAAGTGTTTTTTTGTTATTTATCTGCTTATACAGAAACAGAAAAGTAGGAAGTACGCTACTGGAGCAAATCAGTTGGTCTTAATTTTAACCTCTGCTTTAGTTTTAGAAACCAAATATCATTTCAGCACAGAATGCAAATAGAAATGAAGGTTTATATACAGCATACTCAGCAAAGTATCTTCTGGCAACATTGGGTGGTTGTGTTGGAATCCCTTGGAATCACTCAGACACTTTGAAGAACATGGTTTTGCCCAAGCTGTTACTTCTCCTTCCACTCAGCAGATTATGAAAAACCAGAATTCACTGTGCTAACAAGACATTTCCATGTAGTGCCCCAATGTGCTTTCAACTGGAGAAAAATGCAATTCATCAGAGTAAAGAGAAACTGTTCCTCAGTTGTTGGCTTCAGTAGTATGTGGGAAACAGCTATTTACATAGTAATATAATGTGTTTAATTGAATTTTGAGAAAGGCGATTTAGTCTTATGCATGTCAATGAATAAATTGCTATGAAGATAATTATAGTGTAGTGTTTTTACTGATGAGCTTTCCAGAGTGTCCATGAAACACAGGGCCTTCTTTAAACTGGAGAACTTGTCTTGATTAATAGAGTCTCTGCACATCTCCAGGGAATGATTTTGGGCTTGGAAAGATGCATAGAAATTACGAGGGAAAAACTGATATTGGTCACACTATACAATATATTTGCTAATCTATGTTTGAAGCCTGGTTATGTCCATGGGTTTCAGGATGTGGACACTGAATGCCTTCAGAGTGTCTTTGGAAGGTATGGGAATTGCTGGTGTGAGCTGTTTCTCTCATCTGCTGCTCTGCTCTGTGGTCTCTCCTTGAGCATGGGGGAGAATCAGGGAGAATAATTCTGGTCACACTGATGAAGATGATGTTATATAGCCCTTATGCAGTCTATACTTACAAATTCCTATCTTGAAGCAGAGGAAGCAACTGGATAATCTGTCTTTTAGAGTTTTTTTGGTTAGGAAGAGTGTGATTATGAACTATGACAAATATGGGTGCTGTTCTTAGTGTAAGTATTACCTGTTTTCTCAGGGCATAAGAGATTTTGATTTAGATTGCATATTTTGCATTTTCTTTGTTTTTAAAAGTAATTTAGCTAACATCAGGAGGTGATTTGCTGTGTCCTCTGTTCTTGCAAAGAGGCAGTGCTGTGGAAAGTTACCCTAAGAAAGGGGATTTATTCTTATTTTGGCATGAAATGGAGTTCTATGGGAGAAAACCCAAAACTGCTGATCTGCAATTTCTCCATTGTAAATCTTCCATTTTCTTAATTTTTTAGAATTGAAATTGAAAGTGAAAATTAAGATCCTATAGTTCCATGTCACGTGCCCTGGCCATTTAGACATGTGATTTATTTATTTATTTATAGAAATATTTTTTAGCTATAAACTAGAACAGTAGAATTCTTGCTACTCTGAGTAGCAAGAATTTTGGGAGTGTTGTGTCAAATATTACTGTGCATGCAACTATATTCAGCCCTGATATAAGCCCCTTATGCCTTGTCAGGAGTAGTCCCTGGGGTCTCTATATGAGAACAGTAATTAATTTCCTGGTTTACATTTCTGCTAAGTGTGTAAATAAAAAGTGCTGTCATTCATTTTCATAGGTAAGTGTGTTTAGAGACCTGTCCTTCTCAGTGTAACTGTGTTTTTGAGGGTCTACTTGAGCTATCTCATTGAGATGAATTTTGTTATGATGTCTCTTTAATGTAGATTGAAGAGTCAGTAATTTCTATGTTGAACATGAATGCATATACCTCCATCTGATGTTTGCAGCAAATTTTTGACATCTTGCACATTTTGTTTTATTTTTCTGTATTTCTGCAAATATGGAGATAGGACTTTTTTTTTTGTTGGAGCTACTGGTGAGAAGTACTACATGGAGTTTTGTTGGCCCTGCATTCATTCAAATCTTCAGTCACCTTTTTTTGTAATCATTTAGCATTAACTGCTAAAGCTAAACTAATTAACTAAAGAGAAACCAAGAAAAATGTCCATTTCTA
The DNA here is from genome assembly GCA_013400955.1 of Drymodes brunneopygia. Taxonomy (NCBI): domain Eukaryota; kingdom Metazoa; phylum Chordata; class Aves; order Passeriformes; family Petroicidae; genus Drymodes; species Drymodes brunneopygia. The sequence continues at coordinate 306,509 of VZTZ01044331.1, read as the reverse complement.
TTATAAAAATAGATAATTTGACAGCTTGAGAATAAGTACTGGGAAGCTTTATTCATATTATGGAAAGATCTTAAGTACATCTTAATAAGCTTTTCTTTAGTAAAATCATTATAGTCCTGGAAAACTGGTGTAGTGATGTGCTGCAGTCATTCATAGGCAATGTGAAAAGACAGCTTTATTTATTCTCTTCCATACTGTCTCATAGAATTTCCACACCAGGCACTTAAGTACACAGGTGATTTGGGCATCTTCAAAATAGACTTCTGGATGAAAAGTGAAAGCCTCTTGGTGTCTGACTGCCTTTTTGACAAATCTGTAGCTATTTTGGAGGTAACTCATTAATTCTTCAGTGTTAGTTCCTCATTTACAATAATGAAATACCACTCTTCTTTCTGAGGAGGAATTTACACATGGCCAGACCACTTGGCTTTGTAACATGCTGCAAATCATCCCTTGTAGTTAATGGGTTACTTTCAGGCCTGAGTTTCTGGGTGTGCACTCATTCATAATTGTTACATGTATGAATTTGCAGAGACTCTGCTTTGTTACTGTGGCTGAAGTGGCATTTATGCCCCAGGTTTGATATTTCAATTAAAGCGTAAGAAAGGAAGGGAGAGAAAAAAAGAGGCATGCTAGTACTTGACTTGTGTAGCAGTGATAATTTTCATGTTATATGTTGGAAATTTTTATCGTCTTGTTGATTTAAAAAAAAAAATCTTCAGGCACTGCAAATGAGTAGAGACAAATGACTCCCTTTTTATTGAAATTTTTACATTTACTATTTATCCAGTCTGATGATCTCTACTGCTTACCCTAATTTTTATAAACAGTAATGTCAGTAACATATTTCCTCCACGTATGAAGAAAGCAGAACTGTTTATAATAAATCTTAGTGTGGTATGTGTGCTATCATTTCCTTCATTTGACCTTGGTGGAGCAGGCTGATGGGGCAGTGAAAAGTATGATATGAAAAATGAGTGAACAGAGCGAGGTGAGCAGTGAATCAGTCTTGTGTGTGATTAGCTGTGAAAATCTCACAAACATGACTCTGAGTCACTTTTCTTCTTTCTTCCTCGCCTGTTTCTCTCAAAGGTGTTTCTTTTCTGTGTGTATTAGTCATTTAGAAGTTAACTAACAGAACAGAGGCTGTGTTTTAATACTAGTTGTGGGTTAGTGGTTTTAGGTGATGAGGACAACGAGAAGTGCAGTGTCTGAGGATGGGCTATAGAAAAATCACGCTCCATTTAAATTTGTATAGATCTGTTGCTAAACAGTAGTAGTAGTCATTGCATCTCGTTTAGGGATGTGAATGTGACACTGAATTCAACTTGGTACTGTAAATCTGCAATTATAACTGTAGATTCAGTGACTCATCATTGAGATCTTATTTGGCCATGTCAAATACTGTAAAAACACAAGTCCATTACAATTAAAAAAATCTCATTTCAGGTGTGCATATAGGCTATGCAAGTCTTTGACTTGCTAAAATACATTTTTAGTTTGTTCTCTTCATGTTGTTTTTTCTGGGTGGTGTGTTTAAAATTCAGTTGTGCGGTCATTATTAGTTTTCTACACTATAGCAAAGATGAGTTTAAATTTGGGGATCATCTTGTCCATGCAGAAATTGTAAACCTTGAAAGAGGGCTTACAAAGCTTGTCTGTGTTGATGAATACTGTACAGTCTCCATTATTGCACTGAATACTGCAGTAGTTTCAAACTGATACCATAACTAAACAATATGGTGAGATACCTAGGAATTTTTCCTTGTGTAAAGCCATGTGATAAGTTTTTTTATAGGTAGATGAATTCTCATCAAATTTTGGTTTTGTATGAAACTTGAAAAATTAATGCTTTTTTTCAGGTTTGCCATTGGAGTTAGTTCACTTTTGTACCTTTCTGTATTAACCTGACAAGATCAGTTTGACTGCTTCGATGGTGCTGGGGCAGTTCCTTTTTGTGTGAGGACTGTCAGCTCTAACTCTTCCCTAAGGATTCTCTCTTGGGCACACAGCTGCAGGTGGTATCCATGACTGCTCCAGGTGAGGGGGCCACCACTTGTCTTGGACAGTCCTGGGGTAGGTATTGGAGACTCCCTGAGTGAATGCTTGTTAAGAATGCTTTCCTCTGCCTGACTCTGCCAGCTTGGGGTTGGGATTCCTGAGGGATCTCAGGAGTCTCAGTTGCTTCCTTCTGGAGATCTGGTAGGAGGGCTTTGATTCACCTGAAAACAAACGTACCGTTACTCTGAGTGTCTTATGTGTGTGCGTGGGATTATTTTTCCTTCCAGGCATTTCACTGTCTATATGAATGTTATCACTGAAATTTAGAAATTATCTCCCATTTAAAAATTAATGCCAATTTTGCATGCTCTGAACCCATCTCTGTCCTGAGTTCTGTGTAGACACAAACACGGCATATTTACCAGGCTGCACAAGTGCTCCTCCTCGCCTGGTGACAGCCCTGGGGAAGGTGCCAGCGTCATTCAAGTGTGTGTTATCCCCTTTAAGGAGCTGGTTACACATTAAACCACCAAAAGTATTTCTGACTGTACAAGCTGTGTTTTGGCCTTTCAGGTGTGCTGAGGCTAAGACCACCTTTCTTTCCATGTATTTTGGGTAGTTTTTAAAGATGGTGATCTGTACCCAAACAAAATCTGGTTTTACTCTTAGGTGTAATGCCCTTTGTACAAAAGCACTGTGACCAACCATAAAGGAGATGGCCATTTTATGAAGGGCATTATAAGCTGTAAATGATAACTGACTTGATTTTATAACATGCAGTGACTGTTGAATCCATTCAGTGAATGGGAATATTTTAGCTTCCTGATATCTTTATACCAGAATCATATAACTTAAAAAAAAAAAAAAAAATTATGCAGTCTTGTTAGCTTGATTGCTCTGAAAGAGATGTGGTTATCTCCAGGAAACACTGTATCTCTTGAATTTCCTAAAAATGGAGGGGTTGGTAATGGAACTTGTTTTCATTAAGGTTGCTGAATACACAGGAATGATCTGGAGAGCTGGGACTTCTTTTATGCTGCTCCTCTGTATAACATCTTCCTTGTTTGGGTATTAATGTATGTGCTTTTTCCTATTGCAAAAAAACTTTTTTTAGTTTGTGTTTATGCACAGTGAACATGAATACATTTTTTATATTAGCTTGAATTTCAGCCTGATGTATCACCTCATTAGCAGCTCCTGTTTTAGAAAATATTGAAAGACCTGTCTTGGGGGGCACAGAAATTCATTTTTCAGCCATTAACCTGCATTATTAGCAGTCTCAAACAGGTCCATAAGTGAAGGTATTTATAAATTATACTTTGATTGAAATATAACACTTTTTACTCTTTTGGCACAACTCAAGTGTACTAGTGGATATAATTTGTTTTTTTCTGGTAACTCAAGTAAGTGGAAGTATATTTGAAGAAGGCAGGGTATTTTCAATGAGGTCCTATACTAAAAATAAAGCCCTTTTCCTTCCCTTCTGATCTTTCCATCTTTCTCCCCACCCTCCCAGCCCTCTTCCACCTAAAATCCCACCTGTTCCTTGTGAAGGCTTTTTTGGCATCTCTACTAGTGAGCTGATGCTGTCAAATTAATATTTTTTTTTAAAAAAGAGATTCAGAATCTGTTCTCCTGAGGTGAAATATAAGGGCTTTCAGACTGTATTCTTCTTGTAAAATATAACCTAGATCCTTTATGATGAAATAGGCACTTTAGAGGCACCTGGGCTTATCTTTCAGTTTTTCTGCTCAGCTCTGTTATGCACAAAGGTCTTTTTCTAGGTGACATATCATGTTGTATTCCAAAGTACACTTACTTTTAATTTACAACTTAATTTTCAACCTAATTCAGAAGATTGATACTATAATGCTATTTGCAGAAGTATTGAAATGTCAGTAAGTTTTATTGTAGTAATAAAGAGAATTCCATATATCATGCACTCTATAGGGATCCTTGCTTTTTGCATAGATCTTCATAGCAACAACCAGTGGCTAAATGCTGGCAATCATTAATTTTTAAAGAAGACATGGTTATGATGAGTTGAGAAATTAAGACCATCATGAAGAATGAACTTTAATTTTTGACACTTTTTGTTGGAGTCTAAGAGTATATAGCGGTGGATTGGGGGAGGAGGGCAGAGAGGAGCAGGAAGAAAAAAATTGCCTAAATCCCAGGTTCCTAATACTTAAAACGCTGTCTGCTCGTAAAAGATTTCAGTCAGAGAGAGGCCATCTTCGAGCTTCTCTTAACAAATGGATATCAGTGGTCCATGAAATAATCAATGTCGATAATCCATCCTAGGGTCTGCCAATATGTTAATGGCTCTGCCGCATCGTTATTGCTACAAGGCCATAAATCATTTCCGTACCAGAATGCTTAGCACTCGAGGACTCAAACCCCTAGCCTGGAATAAAATGCTGTCTCTTAACAATTAATATCTAAACATTTTGCAGCTTTGTGCCTTGATTGTTTTCAGATGCTAAAAATGTAAGTAGGACAGATTGTAAATCAATAAAACAATAAGACAAAGTGTTTTAATAATAGAAAGGCTTGAAGTAAATCATAGTTCTGTGTTTATTATTGCTTCAGAGGTTATAAATAAATAGTACCAACTGGCAAAGGTTTAGTTAACAAGGAAAAATAAGTTTGGTATTGACATTTTGGGCATACATTACATTTTCACTCCATAAGGTGAGGGAGATGAGGGTTAGCTTTATTATCTTCAATTTTAAAATGTGAGAATAGGAGCTAAGGAATGTCTGTATCTTTGAATTGTCATCCAGTAGGAAGGTGATGTTTTTCTGCTCTGGCCAGTAGTACATCAGTGGTCTGGCTCTGCATCTGTAGGACACCAGCACACGGTCGCTGGTACAAATGGCTGTGCTGAGCTGTTGGCAATCACAAGGGGGTCTTTGTTAGAAAATGGAGTTGGATCTAGCTGATCTAACTAAGGTCAGTTTATGCCAGTTTGGTTTGCTCTTAAAGGCCACATAAAATGTGAAGTCATTAAGTCTGTATCGTACAGACACCGCTTGTTTGTGCCGATTGCTGCTGCTTGTCCTTCAGCTGAGCTGGGGCAGGTGGGCAGCCCACAAACAGCAGGGAGAGAGAGCATTTCTGAGCAGAGGGAGGAAGGCTGCCCTCATCTCTACTTCTGCCCTAGCTGTGTGTTGAAACAAGGAGTTATGGCCTTTCTATTCCAAGCATTAATACTGTTTATTTGCTTGTTTTTAAGTAATGGAAGTAAAACTCAATGTACAGTTGTTTAACTACAAACCTATTAATTATCATAAGTATGCTGAGTTTATGTAGTATAACATTAATGACTACCCATCAGGTGGTGAGCTGTTTTCAGTTGCAGGTAAAACTAGTGTTTATAAATAAGCACTTAATGAGCTGAATATAGTTTTTCAATGTTGATCTGTTCAGATGTGTATACAGTTAACACTGTATCGTCATGTGAGATAAGACTGACTAAAGAAATTTGAGTATTGAGAGGAGCCTTTTCAACCTCATTAAGGTCTGATGATTATTTTTGTTTGTACTTTTTTTTTTGCTTGGTGGTTTTTTTTTCTTATGTTTTGTTTTGGTTTTTTGTTTGGGTTTTTTTTTTGTTTTTGTTTTTTTTGTTAATTCTTTAGTTTGATGCTTATTTACCAGGAATGGGATTTTGGCGGAAGTACAGGTTTTGAAGTTAGTGTTTTGTGTGGTAATACTGATCCAACCAATGCAATGGGTTGAAATTACATAATGTTTTGTTCAGGCTGGGTCAGAGCTAGTTTGTTACTTTAAAAGCACACACACACACACACACACAGACATCCCACCCCACTTCCCCAACTTTGTTTAGGTGAATGCAAGGAAGAAGACTAATAACAGTGGAAATGACAAGTGAGCTCATGGACTTCTTTCTTTCAAGAGCACTGATTTGCCTAGAATTAAGTTATTTGATATGGTCATAGTTTATTTCGGTGCTCAGGATGTAAGGGCAGGAAGGAGCCAGAGAAACAGTGGCTCAGTATAGACAAAAAGACAATTAAAACTGATCTGTCCCTTACCGAAATGGCAACATCAGCCAGGATGGAAGTAATTTATTCAAAAAATTGTCCAAATGCATAAACTGCATTGATATATGGTATGGTGGTGGGACAGTGGAAAATGTGATAGTTGTTTCCGTTGTGTGAATTACTCAGGCAGGATGCCTTTGTGAAGTAAGGGGGTTTGTTTAATGTTCTGACAACAATTTAGATCCTGTTATGGTTATTGCAGTGTAATGCAGTAGTAAAAATTGAACATGACACACCAGCAATTTATTATTTGTGTGTTTTTTAACCTTGAGTATCAGATTGTTTGTCCAAGCATATTCTTTGATTTGCTATGAAATTTATTGTTGATAAAAACAATCAGATTTCCATTAGAAGCAAAAAATTCATTTTTTTCCCCATGAACCATAGATTTAGAAAAAATTCAAGCTCGGCTGCAGGACTTATGACAGGTAGGCTTATGACATTATATGGTAATTCAGCATGAAAGAATAATTGTGACACTCTACTTGGTGCTGGAGTATAATCGTGCTGTGAGGTTCAATTCACTGAAAGGCCAAATTATCTTCAACTGCATTAGTCTGACAACCTATAATGCTTTGCAGAGGCAATTTGTAGATGTTTCACAGAATGCCAGCAAACATGGCTTACCATTATGTTCCCCATTAACAAATTTGTGTGGAGGGAAAAAAGCAACTTTTCCATTTTCTCAACTGTTTTTGAGCTCTGGCATGCAATAAATGTGTACTGGGTAATAATAGTGTATGCTTTGCTATTTGGTGCTGGTTTTTAAACCTACAAGGGACATTAGCGTATAGATTAATTTTTTGAAGGGTACATTTCCAGAAATATTTGTATTTCTTTTACATTTGAACAGCAATGTCATACCTTCTTTTGAAAGAATAACATGGAATCCAAATGAAGGGAGAAAAGCATGGCATATTTTTGCTATGAACAGTAAGCAGCAGTGAACAACTTGCAAATGCTGCTGTGTTGTAGCTTAGAAAAACTTGGAGATTTTTCCCTCTTGATCAAATGGTTGCGGTGGCTGTGAGAAAACGGCACAGCCTTGACTATCTTATGTGCATATCATCCATCTCTGCCATCCTGAATTTCTGAGCAGCTGGAGAAGGGTATCTTTTGTTTGGAAGTTTTGCTTCCTTTTGAGTCATTGTATTTCCTAACTTCTCTTTGAAGCTGATTTCAGGTTGGACGCTACTGTACTACCCAAGAGTGGAGTTCAGTGCTCGTGTGGCAGTTTAAAGTTAAGAATTTTGTGATCCTCATCAGGATTTTATACACTGAAAAAGTGGATTATCTCTTTCAAGGTAGAAATGATGGAAATGTATATGCCTCAACATTTATATTGGGTAGTATTTTAGTTTAGAGTTTGTCATCCAAGTCTTGCAGTAGGAAGGATTCCCAGGCATGACCTGTGCAGGTGTATTGGTAAGTCTGCAGTGTGAAGTGGTAGAACACTGACCTGTTTGGGTGCTTTACTGCTGAACAAAACAGTCACCAGTCACTCAAAGACCAATATGAATACAATGCAGTAATTTTTGTCCATTTCCCTCAAATATAACTTAAGCAATAGGCGCAGCAGAGCTATCTTAAAAACTGCAAAGAAGCTGATATGAATCTGCTTTTGGTTAAACTCTGTGGGTGTTGCAGTCTTGGTGTCTCCTATTTGCCCTCTTAAGGGTAGCTATTGCCATGTCCTTGAGGTGTTCCAAGTATTTTAATTATTTTATTGGTGGAAGGAGCTGGTTTGTTTTCATTGTTTGTTTGCTGCCTTTTTCATTTTGATGGCACAATGAGGATGGAAAAAAAAAGTTGTTTCTGCAGAAGAGTATCTAAGTGATGTTTAAACTGAGAGGAAGTAAGAGTTGTGTTGGTACTTTGTATCACTGAAGTTAACTTTATTGTAAAATACCAACTGTCTGCACAAATTTTCCTGGAGAAATATTTACTCAAGTCTAAAAACTGATTTTTGCCCTTTGTCATCCTCATAGTAAAATATAACCATATGTCTGCCTCCACCACCTGGAGATAATTCTGGGAACTAATTTGACAGCATTTATAATTGCAGACTGAGTTTCAGGACTTCTCAGAATTAAGCTACTAGAAGAATTTAGGTATTGAACTCAGTGCTGACAAAATCATGTGTCTTGTATTGCTTTCTAAATCTGCTGGATGCTTTTCTCCTTAGCATTTTTTTGTGAAGGAATTAATCCAGGAAGGCAACTGAAAGAATTGACAAGTCTTTGATTTTGATTTTGGAACAGTGTCAGACAATTGTGCATTTTGGAGTTCCCAAGAAGGTGACATACTCTTTTCCTCTTGCTTGTAGTTAATAGCAAAGAGCATTCAGTGCCACAATACCCAAAGGGAAGTGTTTGAGTGACTGCACAGGGAATGTGGATTGTTATCATTCCAGTCACAGGGCACTGCATGAAATCACAGGCTCTGTGCTCTTCAGTACTGCCACTCGAACATAGCAGCCACTGTTACTCCCACACTGCTTTTATGGTACATGTTATAACATTTTATTTGATAGTCGTGGCTCCCATGGTATGCGAGGTCTTGGATTTTTTTAAGTACTAAGCTCTATATCTTTTGTTCAGGCAGTGGAAGAAGCCAGGTGAATTTAAAAAATAGGTTCTATTAGAAAGTTTTTCACAGAAAAGTGGGGCTTGATAGAAATCTGTGTCAGTATGTTGCGTCCTTAGATGCTTAGAAAAGACACTGTGATAAAAAGAGAAGGAATTGGCCCCAAACCAAAGGAAGTTGCTTTTAATTTTCATGGGAAAGACTTGAAGGAAAGAACGGAGCATCAGGTAAGAGGGGCATTGCATAATTTTATAATGGGAAAGGCTTTTACATAGGAAAAAATATCACGAAACATTATTTTGCAGACTATAGAGTCCCAGTTGTCCAGTTAAGGACATGCTGCAGCATTAATGTTTACGCATAATGCTTTGCAAGTAATTTAGACTGAACTGCCACTGACTTACTTAACATTTATAGGTCAGCCACCTGCAGAAAGGGCATGTAGGTAGATTATTGTTGACTTTATGGTTATGGAAGGAACCTAATCAGTGAGCATGCTGGGAAATAACTTGTTATGCCTGGATGACTCGAACACCAGGCCCTACAATTTCTTATGGGCACAAGGTAGCACAGTAATTTCTCATGACCAAGGCCCCTGCTGAGGGGGGAGGTGGCATGTGGTGGGGATAACAGGTTTTAAAAGGGGGAGGAGGGGTGACCGCTAGATTTCAGAAGTAGAGTACAAGTGCAAAATCAAATAATTTAATCATCCTTTGCCAAACACACCATAGCATTTGCAGTGAAGTTGACTCAATAAGCAAATGTACTAATTGCATATTGGGAGAAGGGAGCATTCACCTTCTGGCTGCTGCATACCTTGCAGTTATTCACTAGAGCCTCATGAGATATCTGTTCTTGCCTATACTGACACAAATATTTTTTTCCTTGATCATGAAACACAGAATCACTCTGGCTTTTAAAAATTTTGTAACAAAGTATATGAGGACTAATTGTTTTCTGCTTTGCTGCTGTTTTTTTCCCCTCTGACTTGTCTCTGTGCAGGTACATGTACTCTTTTGTGTGCCAATTGACAACTTCTACCTTTTAAAGTTCACAGTAAAAGTCATAGACTAGAATGCATAATGAATCAATTTGCTTAATTTGGTTTGGGCCCTTGGGTTGTAGTGCAGACATCACTGCTAGAATTCACGTAGCTATCTTGATTCTGATGTTCCTCTTAGCAGAGCTGGAGAGAATTGAGATGGTTTGTGTACCTAAGAACAGAGCCCCCAGTTGAAGTCTAGAACATCCAAATGCATCTGTCCACCTTTAGTCCTCTGTACAGTGCCTGGGGATTCATCTCTCCTGGATGTGAATATCTGGAAGCCTTCAGTTCATGTTGGTCATTAATTAATGCTTTTTTCACCTTGATTGTTTTCTACTTTTCAGATCTGCATGTTTGCTCATGTGTTGCCCAGAAATAAACACAGCGCACACACAGAGTAAACTTAAACATATCTTAAAGCTTTTGTGTTTATTACATTTGAAAGTATGAAATATTCATCTTTCCTTCTCTCTGTTCACACTCAGTTTTTTTGGCGTACACCTGTACATATGTGTGCTAATAAATGTAGTATATTCTTTTATAGCAAGAACTGCTTTATCAGCATAACAGTAGAGGGAAAATATTAAAAAGGATTGCAGTGAATTATTTACATATCAAAGAGTGGTAAACTGTAGGAGATATACTTTTCACAGTTAGTTTCTTTCATGTTTATACTGTATTGGCTTTGAAAAAGATATTTGGATGAGTAGTGTAAAGCAGTATAATTTAATGAGATTTTTTTCAAAACACATTTTCTAGCTGGTGTCACATTATCAAAAACATTGTGAATATTTTAATGAACAAATTTGTTTTCTGGAATTTCAGAATCTTACTTTTTCTATGGAGAGAAAATATGCTTCAAGTCCTAATGCTTGGCATACTCTGTGCTTAGAGTCCTCTAACAGTGAAATGTAGGTGTATGACTTTTCATGTATCAAAATGCAAAAGCAAAATAAATGGGTTGGTCAGACATTAAATGACGGACAAGCAAGTCAGAGGACATCTTAGCAGCTGTAGGATTGCTGATAGTGGGAGATGACCACAACTATAAGGTTACTGAACAATACCTTACTGGATAAAGTTGTGGAAAGACCACTGAGACTCTTGTTAAGACCCCAGTGTTTTGGGATAATTTAATCAGCAAGTGCTCTGAATTACAGTTCTGAAATTAATGTTATTCTCCAGTAGACTTTTTTTAGCTTTTTTTAGCTTTTTTTGCTAAGCAGAAACTATGGTATCATAAGCAGTGATAAAAAAATTCCAGTTGGGAGTCAACTCCCAAGAAAATATTTTTGTCATGCTGTAATATCTATCGAAAGCTGTTTTGACTTTCTAGCAAGTTCTACTTCCAGGTGGCTTCCTCCACTTGATTTGTTTTACTTAAAGGGTTGAGTAACAAATAAGTTGTTTAAATTTTAGACTTAAGTAAATCAAGACCTTAGAATATTAAGGCAGTAATTTGAATTTCTTTATATTTTAAACATTGTTCATTAAGAAAGGAAAGTAAAGCAGATTAATTGAGAACTCTCATTTTGTTTTGTTTTGGAATTGTTGAGGGCGGGTAGGCCAGGTTGTGTTTCTGTACTAATTTTAAACCTGCTATGATGGGATTTGCACATTACAAGCTAACATTCTTACCACAGAGTACATTGGTACTTCTGTCGATGGCCTTTCCAAGTACCTCTTGGTAGATTTACATGAGCAGGATGCAGTAGCCTTGGGAATAAGAATGCTCTTCGAGTAGGGGTATCTGTGTAGAAACTGGAAGTATGAGGCCAGTCATTCCCAAAACACATATCAAGTGTTGTTAGGAATTTTATTTAGAATGCTTGAAAACTGGTAAGGTAAGCCCTAAAGACCACACATATTCAAGTTGTTGGCTAGTGCTTTTTAAAAGACTAAATCCATGTGATTAATCTGATAAACTGGGTTACCCAAATGCATGGTGTCTACCTTTTTTTGTTTTGTTTTTATTTCTGTCTTAAATACAAATGAAAAGTTTTGTGCTAATTTTTGGCTTTCTTTTCGGTGAGATACAGGGTTGATTTGTGGCTTGGCTGAGAGGTGAAACAAAAACTAAGCCTAAAATACTGACCTCTGTGCACGTTAATCTATATTTTTAACTTTTATTTCTGAGGGAGTGATTTATTTACAGTGACAGCTTGTTGCTTGTGGTAGCTGCTGCCAGCTTCTGAAGTAATCTTGATAATGTCAAATTGTGAAGGGAAGCTATATGCTTTCCCTTGAATGACTTGCTATAAATCACGTTCATAGCTGGTGTGTATAAGGATGCTTGGGTTGATACTGATAGAAATACAAATCAAATATAACATATGCTAACCCAGTTCAGAGCCAGAGATTCTGGATTACGCCTATTGGGTTCATATTTTTAAATGAAACGAATCAGGCACCCCTGCTTGTATATCAAAGCTTCAAACTTGGGGATGATATGCCAACTTAAAGGCCAAAAAAAGAAGGAAGAGAATATGCAGAAAAGAGTTAGCACTGAATGACAGGCAAATTTTGAACGTTCAGTGAAAAGGAACTCATAAGGAATGGCCAAAGCAGCCTCAAGAGCTCATCAACAGGCACACAAACTGATGGCCAAGAAGTGGGTTCCAAGTCACCAACACAGCTGTGGGTTATGGCTCCCCAAGGAGACAAGTGTTGGTGTGGAATAAGAACTGTGCCAGTGTTCTCATCTGGCTGTCACAGCTTTGGTATCCACAGCTAATAATAAAATTAGTTATACTGTTTTCAGTTTTGTGAGGTGTAAATTTGTTTGATTTATGGGCTTCCTGAAGAGGGAAAACCAGAGAGGAAGTCTTGAAGAGCAAATAAACCTTAGCTGTGTAGCAAAGGCAACAGTTGTGTTACATTAGATAAACCCATCTCACCATTTTATTTGCAGACGTGTGACATCTTCAGTGATAGCCAAAGTGAAAGCCACCAAGTGTCATGTGCCTCATGAGGAATTCATATTTGCAACCTCCTTTTTCCCCACCTCCTTTAATATCAAGCTGCTCTTGTGCCTTCAATTTACAGTATGGAAACAAGATGTTCTATTCTGTGGATACACGTAATTAATTCTAGCAAAGCAGGCTGTTTCAGAAATGTTCACAAAAACTGTGCTTTACAGGCTGGACTGAAAAGTCCACATTTTTCAAGTGGGTCCATTGAGAAGGAGAAACTGCCTTCACAGTTCACAGATTGTGTTTTGAAACAGTGCTGACTGGGAGAAAAGGGCTTTATTGCAGGTCATAGTTAGCTCTGCCTAACCAAAAAATATGGAATTCCTTGTTGTGCTTTGTGTATCTCCCATTCAACTAGCATAAATTGGACTTTGTGTGCTTTTTTCTTGAAAAGCTACCAACATCTCAGACCAGAGCTGAGCTCATGCTTACCTTTTCCCTCTTGCCCTATTTCTGTCTTTCTTTCTTGAGCTCTTCCGTCCCTTCTCTGCCACATGCTTGGAACTGTGTCCAGGTATGTCATAACATGGTGATTTTTCAAGTGTGATCCATAATCAGCTCATCAGAAACAGATGCAAATTACTGCAGAATAATTTTGCGATTTTTTTTGGGGGGGGGAGTAAAATTAATTAGCAAATCCTCTTATTGTTTGAAGACAAATAATAATGCCACATTTTGTCAGAGGTAGTGGTAATTGGTAATTAATACTACAGCATTTTATATCTTGTGATAACTAGGTAAAATAAAATTACTTTCTGACTACAAGGTAAAACTTAAATGCTACTGGCACTGACAAACTGTGAAAGGAAGGGAGAACTCCCTTGTGAGAAGATGAGTTTATTATACAGATAAGATTTCCATAATAAGGGATAGTGATTATGGGGAAAGGCTGAAACTCCATTAACTGAAACAAATTACTGTGACAAAGCCAGAGGGAGCGCTTTGCCAAACTTACAACTCCTTTCATAATATTCAGATGTCTGTTGGTGTGCAGTTACCAGCACCTGGACCTGAGCGTGAGGTGTCTGGCTCCCTGAGCACCCCACCACTGACACAGCTACAGTTCTGCACAGGAAGGGAGTCCCTTTAGCTGGGAATCTGGAGGATGGACCTTCCTAAGGTATCAGTGGGGCATTTTGTGTTTTCCCTGTAGAAGTAAGTTGCCCCTCTAATGCCTCTGTTTTTCTATTAGGTTAATCTTAATTGTCAGAGAAATGTATGAAACAGGTATGCTCTAAGGTGAACTTTGAATTTATCTGACCATCACAATATGGCATTCTGACAAGGATTTGTATTTCTTGCTTTGGCTACAAAAGAAGGCCCAAGAAGAATGATTCCCTTTCTAGATGTACTGCTTTGTGTGTGCATCTCTTTCCAAAAGTGACTCCCATATTCTGCATGTATGAATGCAGACAAAACTATGGAAGTTCTTCTCTGATTGCTCTGTGTGTGTGTGTATATGTGTCCAATACATTTACAAGGTGCTCGTGGCTCTCCAACCTTGTATTACTTGGTAAAATATAGCAAAGGGATTTATTTAAATATAAACCTTGTCATCTTTGTACTAATTTTTGTGTAAAAAATAACACTGTAGTTAAGAATTTTATGTAAAAACTGTTAGAGTTTGCAGTTAGAGCTCTGGTAAGAACAGCAGGCAAGACTATAAGCTTTAATTTATGTTGTGCTTTGGACATTTTTCAGAAACTATTTACCCATTACCTCTTAGGTCAGTGGCCTAATAATGCAACAAAGCACTTTTTGAAATTGCAGATAATTTTCAGTGCTCAGATCTCTATGTAGTATTGATGGGGAGGAAAGCTGATTAGGATCTTGGGAATTGCGCTTGATGGGAACAATCTGGAAGGAGTGAAAAATTATTAAACACACACAGCGGGAGTTGTAGGATTTACCATTGTCGTGCAGTGCTATTAATTCTCATTGCATCGTACAGCAGCTTGATTGCACACTGTGAATACTGTTTATTGGAGAACGGGTACAATTTTGCTGCAGTTGTTGTAATGTAATACTAAATGCTAATTAGGCTTCTAACAATAATTAGAACCTCTTGCTAGACTTAGAAATAGGAACACTCAATTGAATTTACAGAAACAAAGACCTTTAAGCTATGCCAGGAACAGTATCTGTAGCAGCACTACCGACTTTGTAAAGTTGTGGGGGTTTTTGTTTGTGTGTGAGTTTTTATTCGGATTTTTTTCCTTCCCCTGGTTTATATATTTCATTTACAGGATTGCAAATGTATTTGGACGGTGAACATTATGATCTCATTATGTTCTCAATAAGGTTGTTTTCCTAATGAAAGGGTAGGGAAAAAAAGTAAATATTAGAAGGACAACTGCAGATAAATTTGACACGAAAAACTGGGAAGAGAGAGTTGTAGAATGGCTGGTATTACCTAGTATAATGTGCTATTTCTTTTAATTGTTTTGCAGTTTGAAGAGGAAATAACAAAACCCAAATCCATCAAAAGCTACTCTTTTCAGCCCTCCCCCTTAAAATCTGATAATTTTCTTTTCCTCACTGGGACTTCAAAGCTGTATGCAACTATTTTCAAATGTGACAATAAAGATGAGCTATAGTTCTGAATAATTTAGTTCTTTACAATGTAAATTTCCTTTACATTTTAGAAGTAAATGTAATATTTATTTTATTTTCAGTGGGTATTTTGTTGGAAACAGTAATATGTCAAGATGTTAACAAATGCAATTGCCAGGGAAAGTGTATGGCAGACACTTTGATCATGTTTGCTGGTAATTTTGTTGTTACTAGATATCCATATATTTGCAGGAGTAAATGTGCAGAAGATAAAGGCCTTTAACCTATATCGCTACTTAAAGACAAAAGTCTATTTTCCATCTAAACCACACGTTTACTGTGGATGTGTTGAGAAGATACTGAGCTTGAGTTCCTGTTTTGAAAACCTCTTTTGTAGTACTGAATACAGAACTTAAGATCCTTGTTCAAAACTTGCTTTTAAAGGACTAATGTGGATATATGCTGAGTTTTAGTCGTTTTTCAGCCTTTCCTGAAAGGCAAAATAAGCAGCCTTTGGAAAAACACTGACAGTGGTTTCAGCATTGAAATACTGGAAGAATCTTAAATACAGAGGTGCTGGTGTAACCCAGTGCTCTGCCATGCTGTAAACAGATTATTATCCAGTACAGGGGCTCTAGTTAGATTGAGCATTTTTGCACATTTGTGGCAATTTTTATGCTTCCTTGTGTTTGTTGTTTAACATTTCATAGTGATATATACCCCAAAAGAATCACAGCCTCCTCTCATTGTCTTACTGATCTCTCTGAGACTTCCACCCTTGTGAATTTATCTAGTGCCACTGACAGTGGTAAGCATCTTTTCTCTGCAGTAACTTTATGGTGTACCTTGCAAAAGTTTGGGGTTTTTTTAACAAGGTTTAACTAATAAAATGAAGCTTCCCAGAACTTTTCAAGGATGGAAAGAACACTCAAAAGCAAACCTGTTGTTTAGTATTTTCAGTGACATGCCTTTGGCATTTGCACACTGCTTTTGAATTTACAGGTGCATTTTCATGCTGCAGTTTTCCCTTAACCCCAGGCCATGTGGGAGCATTGCACAGTGCAGGTTAAGTTGTGTGCTGCTTTTTTTCTTAAAATGAAAAATCCAATCTGGGACTTATTGATCATTCACTATGCTAAATAATTAATGAGCGGTTTGTAGTTCATCACAAATTATTATAACGAATGCTTTGAATTATGGATATTTACCTGTACAGTTCTAGCCTCGGTTCACAATTACAAATTCTATTCTTCACCTTGTGACAATGTCTGTTTATAGAAATTTGAACCTTAGCTAATGAGATTTTCTTAAATGTGCCTTCTTTATGACATCTTACTATCTTTGGAGTGGCCTGTGTTTTTCTTTAAGGCTTTAGCACTCATCTGGAAAAGATTTAACTTGAGCAAGACAGATTATTCTGTTTAATTTTCCATTAGCATTTTTCCTTGCACAAGTCAATGTCACCTGCAAAGAGAAGGTTTGCTGAGATATGACACCCTGCTGATTAGCAAGTTTTACTGCCCTCAGATGCTGACCATTACCTTCCCATTATGTTCTAGGTGTCTTCATGCTCTGGAGGCAATCGGGGTCAATCCAGCATGGCTGACACATTATATGTTTGCCTTGTAGCATGTCACATGTACAGTCTGTGACAAACTGCTGCTGTATGACCTGGTAGTCTTGGGTCAGAGTGAGAGAAATTGGTGTTGTACAAAGATGTATGTTAATACATATATTATTTATATAGGCATTAGTGAATGCTATTGTTGTCTCAGCACAAATCAAGGTCCAGGCCATGGCCTTGGGGCTTTCAGGGGCTCACTTTATCTTGTGTTGTGATTTTTTTTTCTTTTTTTTTTTCTTTTTTCTTCTTCTTCTACTTATGAATAATTAAAAACTTAAATTACTTGCCATGTTCAAAATTCATATGCTGGGGAAAATAGCTACATGAAAATTAATTTTCTGTTCTGTGAGACTGACGGGAAATCAATTAATCTTGATGTATTATTTTATGCAGAACAGGGTGCAGGAACCAGCAGAGAGAATGGCTACAGCTGTTCTTGTTGGTCGGGCCATATATTATTGTTGGCGGGTTTGACAGCTTCTGAAGGAAATGGCTGAAGGGTATCAGGCAGGTGAATCAACTGTAAAAATTTATTGGAGGATACAAACTGTTTCCAGGGGACTGATATAAAACTCACACTTGAGAACTGAAGTATTGAATGTTTTGTGACTGAAGCAGCTTGTTGTCAATATTTATGGCTTTTTTCTTTGTTATATGTCCTATTTGTTTGATTAACTAGTCAGATGTTAGTGTCTGTTTGTAATTTATTTGTTGTGCCTTCTGTAGCATTTTTGATACATAAAGATTTACCACTAGGTAAATAAAGCAGCTCATGCAATGCAATATGCTAAATAAAATGACAGAGCTGTTTACAGTGTGTTACAAGTTTTATAACTCACTGGGTAGATCAGTAACTTTTGTTTACCTGTGTCACTGTTAAGCTGAAACATGTCACAGTTTATTAAGTGCTGTGGGGTAAACAGGTCTCCTTTAAAATAACTGGAGATTATAATCAATATGCACCTTAATGGTAAATCATTTCAGTCTATAAAGTTCTCTGTGTAAACTTGTACATAATGCAAACATTTCCAAAATAAAATGAAACGCCTTCATCCTCTTTAGAATGGGTTTTGTATTCACCTTCCTTTCCAATGTATCTGCAATAGGGCTCTTTATAAATAATAGAAGGGAGAGACACTAAAGAAACCACTATAACAAGCTGTGTGTTAAATGTTGATTCCAATTTGGATGTGGGGCTCCGAGGTCCTAAAGCAAGGCTGAGTCTCCCAACAGCCTGTTATTGTAATTAACAGAGAAAGAGGCTGAGGCTCCCTGGCATCACGTGATGGGTTGGAACCAGCCTGCTCTGAATTCTCCTCAAAGATCAAAGCTATTACTGTGGCTATAGTCTGGAGGATCTATAGAGTGGGATCTCTGTGCAACTTGCAGGCATGGGAAAGAGAGATTAGTTCCCACCTATCCCTATCAAAGCTTTCTCTCTGATCCTCTGAAACAGAAGTGTACAGCAACATGCTATTAAACTGGCACTTAGTGGAATGTGGAGACTTATAATACAGTGAAAACCAAGGATTCTTGCTGGAGAAAGGAGTAAGAGATGACAATATTACTGAAACCTGTAAAAAGATCATTAAGAGCAGATCTCCTACAGGTTGTTTTCCATATTTCCTTCAAAAACAGAGAGGCTACTGCAAGAAATGTGGAGTTGATATGTTGAAGGAAAAAAGATTTTGGTTTTTGTGGAGTTAATTGATAATAATTAATTAATTTTGTAGGGCCAATGTGTGCAATGCTGAGATTATCAGTGGTGTTTCCTCTCATCTGTTTTCTAATTATTGAGGTTTTTTGATCTTCCGAAGTGATTCTGTATCTTTGCCTTCTAACCACGCTCTCCTATATTTTTACTATTACTCAAAGATCCTTTCTTTCCTTTTTCCCATGAGCTATACACATTTAAGAATTTGTTATGCTCATTTAAGGATTAGGTAGTTGTACACCCTACAGGGCTGAACTTGCACCACAATTCAATCCCTAGAATTCCTACATCCTGGGTCCCATGGGTTCTGCCCTCCAGGTTTCCACTGAGGCGTCCAACCCGAGTGAAAATCTTTGGTTTAGAACCCTATTGCAAATTTAAAGCCTTGCCATATGCTAAGGTATAAAGGTGGTAGAAAAATTCAAAACTCTCAATAGAGTTTCCAAGATACAATAGTTCACTATCATAGAATTACAATATATCCATGGCAATAAGGAGTTTTGCAAATAAATTATAAATATGATGTGAAAATTGTAGGTGGACTGGGGGTAAGAAGGAAAACAAAGTAAAAGGAAATAAGACCTGGGAGATTCTGACCCTGTTCTGAAAATATGCTGAACTCTTAAGACATAATTAGAAGTTTTGTTTCCCTGTGTTAAAGTAGTGGGTGAACTAAACGAAATCCAAATATTGGGGGAAGGAAAAGAAACTTTCGGAAGTTTATAAATATTCTAAAGATTAATATTATATGAGTTTGGAATAAACTTAACAGTTTAACTAAGGTGAACTTTGCATGTCCTTCCTGAATTAAAAAGCTATAAAGAAAACTGAAGTTTAAAGTAATTGTTAATGAAAGCTGGCCAGCATGACCTCCTGAAAATATGAGCATTTGTTGGTCCAATTTTCACAGATGTTAAACATTTGGTGATGTTACTTGGGGCTGCTTGAACCACATTAAAGTCCAGCCACTAGAGTGTTGAAACAGTTGGGCGCTATAATAAAATATACATAAAAAGAAATTGTGAGACATTAGGTGTTGTTTGGTGATGACATTTAGGAAATTACAATTTTTCCATACATCGTATTCACGTCTACATAAGTTGTTTAGGTATTTAAAATAAAAGTGGTATATATATCATTTGTAATTGCTACTACAGTTCTGGCAGGTGCACATAATCTAACAATATGTCAAATATGACAAATTATTGTTGAGTTACAATATAGCCTTAATAAGAGCACATCTGTTCCCACTATACAGTATAGTGGATGCCTGATTTAAAGAGTTTACTTACTGATATTGTATTGTTGTTTAAATATTTAACAGGATCTTAGACACGAATCATAAAAAATACACAGTAGTGTATAAAAATGAAGAATCTTACGTGCAGTAATGTTTTGCTGCTGTTAAATCTATTCATCTCATCAGGAAAGGTTCCTACATTCCTTAAATTGTCATCTGCACATGCACATATCATGGGGGTGTCTATGCAGAGGAAGAGTGAGGAACAAAACCCAACGTCACAGAAACACCAACACTCTTGGTGTAAAGCATGGGAGCTGTTAAACAGTGTAGGCAAATCCTGGAGTAGTGCTTGAGCTGAAAACTGGAAATTCCTATGCCTGCTTTAACCTCAAGGCAAATCTGTGCATGACTTTTGCTTTCTCTACAAACCTTCTTTTTCTCTCAGCCCATGAGTCTTCTGGCTTTTCCCCTTCCAGTTCACTCCTCAGTTCTGCTGGTGCGGGAGTGAGTGAGTGGCTGTGTGGGCTTGGCTGCTGCCTGGGCTTAAACCACAACACAAATTTACTTTTCTCTCCTCTGTGCTTGCTCCCTTACACACTTGTTCTGGTGCCCTGCTTCCCATTTTACTTGTAAACTCCAGCTATACAGAAGTAATGCTGTTCTTAAAGAATTCATCTTTAGGAGCCCTTTTATAGGACACATGGGAGAGGGCAGTCAGAAACGAGATGTGGCCCATGATAAGGAACCTAGAGAGCTCCTTGATAAAACGAAGTTGTTTCAAAATGCCAGACTAAGTCTACCCAGGTGTAGAAGCTGTAGGAAATAATAATGTTTCTTCAGCTGCTTCTAAATGTGTTTGGGTTTTTTCTTTTTTTTATTTTTGCTGGCATTTTGAGATGAGACCAATCAGTGCTGTGTGTTAGTGCTTTGAGGCTTGTGCTGCCTGTTTCTTGCCTTGCTTGTCCCATTGCATGGGACGTGTGTGCCCTACATGTTGCTTGGAAGAGAACTGCAGCCATGCCTGGTGTTTGTGAGGGAAAAACATCCTCACTGTGGGGTTGCTCCTTTCAGGTTTGGAGTTCAGCTCAGATCTCATGCATGGGACAGACAAGTTTGTGTTCTCAGCTCAAGCTTGCTGCACTTATTTCATAGAGTCATAGAATGTGCTGAGTTGGCAGGGACCCACCAGGATCACAGAGTCCAACTCCTGGCCCTGCACAGGACACCCCAAGAATCACCACGAGTCTGAGAGCATTGAATATATCTAACAGAAATACATGTTCACAACATGAGATGGAATTGAGGTTCATAAGGAAATAGTTTCTTTTGCATTTCAACACAAGTGAAAAATATATTTTCCATGAAATTTCTAAAGTGTTTTTTTTTTTTCTTACTTAAAGGTAAAAGCTACTTTTGTTAGCTTTTAGGGAGTTGCTAAACAATGTTGACAATAAAATCATTTGAGGCATTTGTAGCTGCAGAATCAGCTGGTTTTCTAAGTTATGTAATTGTCAGATCTTGAAGGGCCTAAATGACATACTGTGGCTAGCCGTCGGTGTCCAGCCCGGATCTCGGACAGCCTCCAGCTGGCCGTGTTCCAGAAGTGTCCCTGTCTCAGGGGGCACTCTGGCAGCGTCACTCAGACAGAGGCCAGTGAAGCTGCTCGCCCTGCAGGGTGGAGCACAGGGGCGAGGAGCTGCAATAGCTAACTGCTGAAGATGAAATGAGCGAGAGGGGCCTTTGGTGTGCGAGAATTCTGTGAGGCTTTATTGTAGAAAGACCCACACAGAGAGCAGCCAGGGACCAAAAGGCCCCAAGCACTCTCAGACACAACCTTATAAGGGACATACAACAACCAACCACTCGAGGGTCCAGGGCAGGAGCAAGGGCGGGACAAGGGAACATGGTCCAATGGAGGAGGGGGGGGAGGAGATAAGGAGCAACAATGAATCAACCGCCGAGTAAAGAAGAACTCTGTAGAAGGGGGGAGATGACAGACATAACAACGAACCAACCATGTTTGCCTTGGGACATCCACCCACGCCCCTGGTCAAACCATAGTTACCTCAGTCAGGGCGGGACCTTGCAGCCCTGAAACCCCTCCACCAAGGTCCCTTCTTCCCTTTGGGGTCTTCTGCTACCCCTTGGGCCTCAGTGGTCACTTCTACGGCCGCCAAAACATACAATATATTTCCAGTAATTCTTTTAATTATTTTATAAATCACTAAGGAAAAGATGGTTGTGCTGGCTCGCGGTATTGATTTACTGATTGAGAAATAGTAGTATTTTTAAAATTCACTTCTGAAATGTGGTTATTAATTCTTCCATGAATATTATCTTTTTTTCCCCTGTTGCTTTCCCTGAACATAAAATACTGCTTGCCTCTCTCAGGGACACAGTAGCTCATAACTGTATGCCCTTCAAGCTTTATTATGCAATTTAGTTTTTCATATTTTTCATTTATTAGCAATAAAATGACTTCAGAAAAAAATTAATTCAATTAAGAGGCTAAAATCACTATTAGGATGAAAATTTTGGTTAATTAAAGTAAGTCCTCTGTTTTTGTAAGATGAATTTAGTTGTGGTATTATCTGGCTCAATTTTGAACACTTAAAGGAAGCTCCTCTGTTTTTCCCAAAGCTTAACAACCTTCAGAATTCCTAGAAAATATACATTTCTTGTTTGCTAACTCTTTTTGGAATCACCTGATTAAAATTTTTCATGTGAAAGATCAACTAGTATGTTCTGTAACTGTTCAGTGGAGTTTTTCACCAGATAATACACCCATTTTCTCATTCTTTCAGACTTAATAATTTTTAATATTTAATAGATAAATTTAGAGCAATGGTTCAGTGGCTTGATTAAATATCTGCTTTGTATGTTACTTTATACTTTTATCAGACCAACTTCACTCTCATAGACTTCTTTTAAGCTTTGCTTTGTCACTTGGAGGAATCTGACCTTGCTCATTCTGAAAATCATAGTATTGTAATATTCCTAAACATATAAAGAATTAGTTTTATCAGAAAAATTATATTAAAATTTGCTGATAACCTTGCATGGAAAATAAATAACAGGAGCAAGCTCCAAATCATGTCAAGTAAAATTAACTAAAAATAAATCATAGTTGATTTGTGATTATTTTTCTTACTTTAACTACAAGTTAGTAGAGGCAGTTGAAGATTCTCCTATTAGTCATTGATTTAAAAGTTGAAACAACACTTTCATAAAACTACTTTGCATTTTGTCATACCTTGTTTTCAAAAAAAAAACCTTCTAATCTCAGTGTTTATTCATGCTAGATACTTTTCATAATCTGAAAAGCACTCTATATCCTACTAGGTTTGAGGAGTTATTGGACGTGATAATCACTAGTATCTAAGTATATTTCACAAAAGTCAAGAAAACACAAAACACAAATAAAGTTTTAAATACCTTAATTAAATGAATGTTTTTTACTTTTTGAGTCTGAGACTAATGCTCTAGAAATATTAATAAATAAATCCTGTGTTGTTTAGGACATTGCAAGTATAGTTTTAGTAGCATTGCCTAGAGATACGGTGTATGTTCAATGCTTTATTTTTGTAAGGATTTGTAATAGTGATAAAACCTGTGTGTTATTGACATGGAAAAATAATACAGCAAAGCAGTTTAATGATATCCTCCTTCTTGGTTCCATGACACTCCACTGCATCACCTGCATGAACACTGAATTACCTGAGAAAACAGCAGACATGGATAATGGATACAGGAAACCTGAATTGGGGTCCCTTACATATTTAGGACATGAGACTTTAAGTTACAGTATCCAAGGATGATGTAGTATTGGAACATTAGAACATTTGTCTGAAAGGCTACATTAATTATAATACCCACAGGTATCAATCCAAAGCATTAAACAAGCTCCTACGACTTCATGCTTTAAAAAGAATGTGTTTTCTATTTTTCCTGTAAATTTGGGTATGAGGAAAAGTTCTTGCTATTTGTTTCAGCTCCAAATGTGGAATGGAGGTTGTCTTTGAACAGATAGTAAGCCTTAAGTGCTTTTTCATCTAAAACATTGAATGTGTTCTCTTTTAGCCTAACTGCATAGAACAGCTGTTTTATATTTTTATGGGTTTTGTTGTTTTTGCTTGTCACAGCTACTGGTATTAGTTCACTAGCAAATAATGACTTCTCTTCATTAAGACAGACAGATGACTTACTACATATCATGAGTGATCAAAAATCTTTTTAGAGTCATATTTCTAATGGAAGCATTCCCTTTGATGTTTTTTCTTTTCTGTTTGCTTTGTGTGTCCAATGAGATATACAGCCAAGTCTTTTAGGTTAACTCATTCATCAGCTGTGATTTGGCACTGACAGCTCAGTTCTCTTTTCTTCTTTCCCTGTAGAACTCTTGACCAACTTGAATGCAAGCCCACCTACTCCTGTGATGAGTATTAGCTGCATGCAAAGGTGCATTATTAAAGTAATTGCTCCTTGTGTTGCAAGTGGTGCTGGCTGTTCCTGGATGGCTCTCAGTAAAGGAACAGTTGAGTGCCATGGTCCTTGGTGAGATCTCAGCACAGTGATTAGCCTCCTCCTGTTTCAAAGCATGCATTCCAGCACTGTCCATACGGGGTTTGCATTCAGGTGGAGACTCTGGTACTTAGCTCTGAGCTGTTCCACAGGCAGAATGTTGTTCCTGGAGATGCAATTGGCAAAAAATCCCTCCAAAAGAACAAACCAAACTAGCAGGAAAAGCCCCTTCAGCAGGAAAAATGCACATCAATAAGAGAAACATTGGCATTTCCTGAAAACACTGCTGCTGCTTTTCATCTCTTTAATGTCAATATTAAAAACAAAGAAAATGTGTTACCAACTATGTTAGGATATGTCCCTAGTTCAGAGCATTAGAAATTGAATGGATAACGATCCATTATACCAGCTGGGTGTACAGTCCAGTAAATTACGTGATCAATAATGCACATACTGCTTATCCATAATATCTTTTAACAGCTTCTAATAATTTATTAATGCCTTATCTAATATATCCAGTATTTTATCTTTGTGCACTAATAAAACAAATGATACTGATAATTTTGCATCTTGCTCAGTAGTCCTGGGTTTCAGGAGTTCCCATAATTGGGAGTGTTGCTTTACACTAATTGAAATATGACTCTTACAGCTTTCAGTGGGATTTTGGCTTTTGTCTCTTTGTGAAATGGACATTCTCAAAATATGTCCCTGGCTAATCATCAAAACCATTGTTGATACTTAAACTGTGTTTGCATATTTCTAATCCCTGCTCTAGCACTGGTGTTCTCCCTCAATAAAAGAATGCAACCCCCTGCCATGCACATTGGTTTTGAATGCAGGTAGATCTGATAGGGGATTCAGGGGAAAGCATGTGCTTTACAAGACTTCTCAGACAGGGCTGATGAAGGTGATACAGAAAACAATATGATCAAAGAATTCTGCAGATGGGCTCTCATGTTGTATGTTATGGCCTGCTATGGCAACCTCCTGCTCTGCATTAAGATTTTTTATAATGATAATCAGTTGTAGATTGTTGAAGTTAAATATTAGCATAAAAACTATTAAAATTTGCAATACATTGTTTATCAAGTTGATGAAGTTGAAAAACATTAAGTTTGGAGAAGCCTGTAAAGCTTGCTTTTTTTATTTTCTCCAGTTTTATCAGCTGGCCTGATACAAGGTATAAAATGCACTTTGCATTTATTTGTATGTAATTTCCTTTGATAAACCAGTGTCCTCTGGTGGCAAATGTACCTATTGAAAGTGTAGAGGAATGCTGTATGAATTAATATACAGGCCTAGAATGCACGTGTAAGGTACTGTATTATTCCTTTCCCTGTCTTCAGAGTTCTGGAAAGGAAGTGAGCAATGCAATTTAAGTACTCACTGAGTTAATGGCACTTTTTAGCTTTTCCTCATAGATGCTTTTGCTCATGAATAGTGATGCTCTGATTACAAATACTGTGTTCCTATGCAAGATGTGAGACTCCACCCCTTTGCAGATTGTTGTGGTTGCATCAAGAGGGGTCTCAGTGCCTTTTCTGTGAGTGGAAAACAAAACTATTTTGTAAGAAATCCATTTAAAGCAATATCCTGCTTAGATGTATACCTTCCATCTTTGGTAGCTGCTTAGTCTAACAATACATGTTTTTAGTTTTTAGCTCTTCTAGAGTCTGATCCTCTTTTCTTGCATTTTTGTGCAAGTACCTCTTGAATCAGGGGAGGTACAGATTTTGCATATTTTTAAAGCCTTGGAATTTTATCATTCTATGAAGTGACACATTCCCCTGAGGATGAACTTTTAAGACTGCTGCCCCATTCTTACAGAAGGGGCCACATGTGGCAGTCCAGAGCCATCAGTCCTGCTGTCTGCCCGTGTGCTCTCCAGTCCCCTTGTGATCATGCAGCTACAGCATCTGGACATCTCCCAGCACCATGGTTCACAGCCACTCCCTTGCCTCTTTCCCAAAGACCTGCTCTTGCAACCCCAGTGTTATGGCACAGGATTTATCCAGATTGTGTCTCATATATTATATAGGAAATGAGTGGAAATGGATTAAAATAACAAAGTTGAGGTTGATGGATATAAAGATGTCTGTTGCTGTGAGGACTGAAAAGTAGGTTCTGCACTGAGTTATTAAAGAGTAGCATGTTAAGTTGGATCCCATAGTTACATACTTGATTGCACATGGTGACTTCTGCAGTTGCTAATGTTTAGTTTTATGCCTCAATATTGCTGCCTCACTAACAGCTACTGGCTCTTCTGATCCATGTTGATTTGAAGACATATTTGAGATAAAATTGGTGTGCTATTGTATATTGTTAACTTTAGTGGGTGTTGGGGCTGAAATGTTAGTGTGGTGTTTTTGAGATATGACTTCTTTTGAACTTCTGATATATTTATATTTTATTTTTAAATGAACTTAAGCTTCTTAAATTAATTCCAAAGCCAAATGCCATCAAGTCTCATCACCAGTCACTTAGATTCCTAATTAACTTACACTCCACAGACCCATTTCTTTGCTTATATTTCTTTCAAGTTTCTCTAATGTGCTATGAGTTACACTGAAAGGAACAATAAGATTTAAAGGAAGAATTAATTTAGAAAGTTGGGAATAGAACAGATAAGGGAAAATGAGAAAAAGCAGCTTAGTATTTTGTCTTGTAAATGGCCTTGCTCTGGTAGACCCAAGAACCCATTTATTCAAAGAAAGGAGGAGTGTTAATGAAATAGATCATGAGCATAGCTATTACGGTAATGAATTTTAACACTCACTTTGTTATATGATATTTTATTTATGAGCTTCCTGATTATTCAGATAAAGACAAGAAGTTTATAGCACTAGATTATGTCTTGTTTTCATAAACAT
Source organism: Drymodes brunneopygia (assembly GCA_013400955.1). NCBI lineage: Eukaryota > Metazoa > Chordata > Aves > Passeriformes > Petroicidae > Drymodes > Drymodes brunneopygia. The sequence goes on along the minus strand of VZTZ01044331.1, from coordinate 279,310 downwards.
ATTCAGTAGTTTAATAAACATAATTTATTTTTTCTCCTTAAAAATCAGCAAAATTTATGAGAGATTATCTTAGGGTTAATGAAGTCTAACATTAAGGAAATATTACCCTATAATATTGGAGCCTTCAGTGCTAGAGTTGTAATTGCTTAATGCTTTTTTCTACAGGCTATTTTTATATAGTACATGCTTTGTGCCATTAATCCTATTTTAACATGTTACTCTTAAGCCAATTCATTAGAAAATATATATCATTGTTTATAGTTTTCACTCACTGCCTTCATTAGAAGATATAATACAATTTTGATAAAAGAATTTTATAAGAAGTGCAGCATGTATATTTTCAAGTGCGTTGTTATATTGGGAGATTACTATCCTGTCTTTAAAAGCACTGGAATACCCAGGAACTCCTATAGTAAAATTTCTTTGAGATCCTGTCAGTAATCACTTACAAATTTACACTTACAATGTAATCTACAGTAGAAAAAAATTCCCAAGCATAAATAAAGTCTCAGAGATGTTACTGTGTGAATCTTGCTAATTAGCAGCATGGTATTCATCTTAATGACATCTTTAAAATGTAAGATTGATGCAGAAAAGAGAGCACCCCACAGATGCATTTCTTAAAAGAGCCCTCCTAAGGAAAAAATGCAATGTATTTTTTTATTTCACATAATAAAAATACTTCTTGTGAACAGTTCAACCATTAGAAAGAGTTAATATTTTAAGACATTAATGCTTTTTTATGTAAAAAGTATATTTTAATTTGTAAGAACAAAACAGTATATGCAACATACTGACTAATCCCACTGTATGGATTAGCATGGCAGAATTGTTTCTGGAGTTGTATCAGTAATGCATTACATGAATTGCAGTTATTATATATGACTCAGAGCAATAATTTAAGGGGATCTGAGCAGATAGTTCATCCTCTGCTTTTTAAATAGATACATTTTTCAGGCTACAAATATGATGAAAAGTGTATCTTACAATTTGAATCAGTAAGGTAAATATTAAGTTAGGATATTTCGATAAATTACGTCAGCCTCCACTGAATGACAATTTAATTTGCTCTGACTGGTAACCTTGTTCTTTCATGCCTTGTGTGGCATGTTAGGGAGAAGGTACACAAAGGAATAGTGGAAAGTTGGGAAGCAACTGGCAGGTAGGTTTGCATTTTTTCAAGTTAATTCACTTGATGAAAAGCTGCTGTATGTGATGTGTCATATATCAAAGGCAGGGCATCAGTAATCTTTGCTCAAGGGCACGGGTAACAGACAGAAAGACATGTGAATGAGATGGAAAAAAGCAACTCATCCTTTTCTGCTAACACCACGAAGGAGATAAAGGAAGATTTATGAGTCATCTTGGACCACATACCAGCCAGAAGCATACAGTATTTTTCACATGTTCCAAAAATTGGTGGTAGAAGGTAATCAGACTGTCACGATGTCCATCAGGTACTTTAAGAAGAAATTGGGTCCTTTGGGCTTTTGATTGCATAGTCAGCTTTTTCTTTATGCTGTAGTAGTTGTATTTTTTCCTTTCCTGAGACAAGTAATTTTTGAGTAAAAGAATGATACCTGTGTGATTAAACGTTTTTTGTTGTTAACAGTACTAATGTCAACCAAAATAGTAACAAGCCAATGATCTGCTATGGGCTGATGCTTTGCTTTAGCTTCAGACTTTGAGGTAACCTATTTCACAGAACCATACATTATGGGGATTTCCCAATGTACAAAAATAAATCCAGAAGTAGTTATAGCTAATATAAAGAAAGTATTTTTTATACTGAAAAAGTTGGAAAGTCATCTAATGCTTTCATATAAGGCTGAATATTGATGTGTGGTGTTTTGTTAATAATTAATATATTCTAAAAACGAAAATGAGAAAAACACCATGGATGGAGAACTCTATTTTATTTTTATTATTTCACAGCAAAGGATGCCAATGTGATATTTAATACTTGACCCTCAGAACCATTTGTTATCAGGACTTGATAGCTAAAAATACAGTCTTGTTAAAACTGATTGCAAACTCCTTCCTGAGTACTGATCCTGTACATTACACAGGTCTGAGTCAATCAGCTGGACTATTTTTGCAGAGTAGCAAAGGAGGAGTGGGATTGAACTGACAAACCAACATTTTGCATATGCAAATTTTAAAATGCAGGTATTCATTTGCATTCAGCTTTCAATTAAGCAGTATTTTTGGAATATTTCACTTTTCCCAAATGACTTTTCTATGCTCCTATATTGCTTTTCCCCCCATTTCTGATGAATTTGTCATTTCTGAGTAACTAGTAGTGTTCTTGTCATTATTCACATAGCTCACATTTCAATTTGAAGTAACTTGCATTGTTTCAGCTATTTATCCACTTCCCATGGTTCGGTGGGTGCCCTGGAGCCCTGCAAAGCTGTTTGCTCTGGGAGAGCTCACCCCCTGCCTCTCCCACTGCACTGGGTGCTCCTTGGGGTGCCCACAGACTTTGCTGTCCTCCTGCCCTGCTCCCAGTGGGTGGGAGCTGAGCTGAGTTTGAAGCCTTACAATGGACAGCCTTTTGCAGCACTTCCTCTGCTCTAGCACCTGACCTCTGGGACCACTGCCAACCCTTTCTGCTCTCCTGCAGTTTGAACACAGCCTTCCCAGAACTGCAGCTGTTCTTGATGCTCTGGGTCAATAGTTTAGCTCCTCAGAGGTAGATGTTAATAGAAACAAGCAGACAAACTTTGCACAGTGCTGTAAAACATGATTGCTCCCTAATTAGTGATGTTGAAGGTGTGTTTTCTAGACAAAACTATATCGTCAACACACATTTATGTGCTTCAATCTCATAAAGGCTAATTTGGGCTCTGAATAGTGACTTCTGGAAAACTGGAATTCTGTTAACGGTTTCTCTTCAGCGTCTTGAGTCACTTTTTTGTCCTAGTCTGGTCTCACAGTCATGACAGATGTGGTAGTCAATTCTGACAAAAAGCTCTTCTGTGTTTCGCGTTTTGTTCCTCTCTTTTTCAAAATGAAGAAAAGCCCTTTAGGTTTGTCCTTTCTTAAATCATGTCACTTCATTTGGGTGGTGAGGTGAGTGACTATTTCCTCATTATGGCATTGTGGGAAAGGAGGTGGGTCTAGTCTCCGTCCAGCTCCACCCATTCTTATCCCTTTTGTTTGTCACAGTACAATCTGAGAATAAGTAAACACATGTATTTCCAGTTTCTTTTAAAAGAAACACTTTACTGCTTTTTTTCATCTTTCCTCTCTCTTGTCATTGTGCCAGAAGTCAAAAACTGAATGTCTATTGCAACTTTATGATATGTTGGAGATTCGGTATAAGATATGTGTAAAGCAAGGGAAAATTATTTAGAATAACTCAGAGCAAGAACTGCACGTGAACAAACTTGTGGTACAGAAATACAGTGAATGAGAGCCAAGGCACTTTGATAGTTAACAGTACTTGACTGGCAGTCATGTATTTGAGATTCTCCTTGTTGCTCTCCAGCTGACTAATATTTCCATGACCCTTCTCCAAAGCACTTCAGCTGTGTGTGCCCTGAAATGTATGTAATGGGGAACTCTTGATTCTTAATAGTCAATAATATCTCGGGAGACTTGAGCATAAATAATTCACCAGCTTCAGGTTCTGAATTGGTCAGTAATATTTATGAACAGTTAAGAGACTCTAATATTTTCCTTATGGTCTTTGAAAGATGCTTCATCAAACTATGTTAAAAGCTTCAGGTTATTCAGGATTGGCTTCTTTCTACAGACCTGAGTTGCCTACCACAACCAATTACAGTTAACTTTTTTTTACATTAGTTACAGGAAGTCTCTTCTGACACCAAAGCTATAAGAATTTGCTGACCCTTCATGATGTACCTATTCTTTTAGTTCACTGTTTTGAGTTACTGACAGCCTGGTGTATCATAATGGCAAGGCAGCTGTTTTGAAAGCCGTGTCATACTAGATTTTGTGAGGCCTTTTTGCTGGAGAGAAACTAAGGGCCAGGAAGAGTTCCACTCAGTTTGTGGACTTACTCCCTGGTTAGGTGTCTCATCTTCTTTCCTGTTCTATGACTATTTGAGGGTGTGGATGTATTTGAAATACTACCTGCTTTAATTCCTTACTTGTGGATCAGACAAAGTTCAATAATATCTCAAATTTAGAACTTTTTTTTTAAATCTGAGGCTTCTGAACAGAGCATGTGGATCTCAGCATGGTTTTTTTTTATGTGGAATAGCTGATTTTCTGGAAGCCCAGACAGGTATATTTTTTTTTTTTCTTAAAGGTGCAATGAAAGAAATGAGAAAATAATTATTTAATCGATTTAAGCTGAGTTTTGTTTAGTGAATGAAGGTTGATGAAAGACTGTGTTGCAATACTGTAATTTTTGATTACTCATCATAACTTGCTAATGGCTGAAACAAATTAAAGATTCTTTTGTAGCTTGATAAACTTAAGGAGGAAGATTTTTCTTTGACTAGGCTCACATTATTTATGGGTTTATATATGTGCAGTGTAGCATGGCAGCGGTTGTGTGCATACTGGGGCAGCTGATTCATGGTCAGAAGAGGTGCAGAAGGGCTGCAGTGTAGATGACATTTTTATGTCAGGGAGTTAGGGGATGGGTGAATGTGGAGAAAAGAAGCTAGTTCAGGTCCTGAATTGATTCAGTGATTAAGTGCATTTGTGGGTGTACGTGTGAGATATTTTCCAAATTGTCCAGAGCTATAAAAGTATGAGGAATATGCATACTCTTGTGAAGGTTGCATATGTAATCAGTAGGAGAGGTCTGTGAAATGGCATTTTCTCTGCATACCAAATCACTTCTTTGAGGAATGTTCCCTGGTTTTCTACCTGGGAGTGGAGCTCAGATTTGCTGAAGGCTGGGCTCTCAATTTATCTGCTAGACCACCTTGTGTGATGGAGCAGGATCTTGTCAGATTGTACAAACTAAACAAGATTGGGCTTGGTGAGCCCTGGGAAGGGAAACCCTTAGGGAAAGGCAGTGTTTTCTGAAGGAAGTTGCTCTAGTGATAAGGTGGGTGAGCTCTTCTCTTAGAAGTCTGTTTTGGTGGGCATTGGAGGAGAGCTTTGTTTCACATGCTGTCTTTTAGCCCATATTCTGAGTAATCACTGTTAGATTATGTCACTCTTAAAAAGAACTATCAAAAACCCATGGGTGTTTTGATTAAATACCCTGAGCAAATACATAAATCATACCTACTTAAGCACTTTCCATACAGTCAGTTTTAATTTCCTGAGTCTCCCATTTCATCCCCCATGTGTGCTACTCTACTATTACATACACTCTACTCACTATAGTGTTGTTGCATCTTCTTAGATGAAATTTTTCCATTCCTTTTGAAATAAGTGATATATTTTGAGATACTGTAGAGTGGAGGAAGTAAATGTAATGAAGTAACAGTTTTGCAATACAGTAGCTTTATCTTACTGATGAGAACTTTTAAAATACTGGCAGATTAGTGCTTCTTCAGTAGTCAAGATGTACTATTTGCTGGCCTTATTTTTTTTTTCTTAGAAATTGAACAGTTTTGAGGAAAAAGAACCATAACATATTATTTTTGGTAGAATAGCCTGTAATTTAAAATATGTTTCTGAAGGTTGTGAGGGATTACTGTAGCATAAAGCATCTCATTAAAAAGATTTTCCACAAATATGCTGTAAGGTTTACAGTTGCTCTTGGCTGTGAGATGTACCAGCAGCAACATACTAATGCAGAAAGCATCACTAGAAAGATGTTAACCTGGGTTTCTCACTGGAGATAGATATGGTGGTTTCATTCAGCTTCATAGGCAGCAAATTTGAAAAAAAGGAACTGAATATGGTTGATGCAATTGAATTTTTAAGACACCCTTGTAAGTCACAGAATTATAAAGAAATGAGAAAATCCCTTAATTGCAACAAGTTCCCCAATGCATAAACGGACTATCTGGCAGAGAAAATTGGCAGTGTGCTGGTGATCAGATGTAACAGCTGGAACACTTCCATTCAAAGTACTTTAGGAGTAATAAACCTAATAATTTATCCACAAACTGCTGTGATAGCTGTAATTCTGCTTTGTTAAAAATCTCTTCTCTATACTTATATATGTTATATATATATTTCTATTTTGGCCTAACATTCTTACAAATATGAAAGGGGTAATGCTATTTTTGATACACATTGCAAACCTTTTGTGTCAAAATATTTTCTCCAAAGTTTAGGATAATTAATGTTTTTTTATGATACTGAGAATTCCTTTATGAATTGCTGTTTGTTGCTAGTTCATTTCCATGTTAATTTTCTGTCTTTCAATCACTTATTATGTTGCTTGGTGTGGTACATCTTGGAAAAGGTACATGTGGTGACACTTCACTGATTATGTAAATGCAATGACTGTAGATTTGATTTTCTTCTCTTGATCTTTTTTTAGAGGTGACATCTACAAAGTATTGCTTACATTTTTCCATGTGTATTCAGTATGTAAACCAAATCTTCTGGTAAAAAGCAGGACTCATTACTGAGTTATATAGAAATTGAAATCTTTTTCTGTGGATCTCTTATGGAGAAAAAAATCTAAGCTGCTCCTTTTTAGACCTCTCAGGGAAATAGTTTTAAATGTAAATGGTTGATCTTGAAGTGCATTATAAGCCAGTATTGTTCAACATGGCAGTTCATTGATGGTAGTATTTAATTATGTCCATGCTGTCAGCCTCTGCAGTCCTTATTGCTTTGTTGTAGATCAGATATGAAGTATGAAGTTTTCAAAGCTGTAGAGATGAAAGAGTAAACATATTCAAACAGTTCATTCAAATATGCTTAAGGAAAAAAAAAAGATACTACTAGAGCATGTGAAGAAGCCTGTGAAAACCTGAAAGCATTTTTTCTTTTGATTACAGCAGCAGCCTTAGAGTTCTATCACAGATTAATCTTTATTTAAAATGGAAGAATGCCAGAGAAAGCGTGTGATCAAGTAGTTTATTAAATAAAGTTCAAGCCTGTAAATCTGTGTTTATTTGCCATTATTAGATACATGAACAAAGCCATAATTTTTTTATGAATAAGTGCACGTGAAATTTAAGAAACTACACTACAAGGCTTGATTTTTTTGTTTGTTTGTTTTTATTTTTTGTTGTGTTTTTGTCATGGACAGTTGGCTCCAAACTGATTTACCTTGTTCTATATTCATTCCAGGACATATTTTTTGGCTACTTTTGGACAAAAGGTGCTGGACTACAGAGACTTTTGCTCTGACCCAGTACAGCTATTCTTACAGCATATTTTTTTCTTCTATGGGATAGGAAGGCAGGGTGAATCAGATCTTCATCCAAACCCCCACAAATAGTTAATGCTAGATTCTTTCCTTTATAGGTTTTTTGTTTTTAATGTTAGATTGTTCCTACTACTTAGAACAAACTATTTAAAAATCACAAAACAGCTAACAGTCCATTTAGAAATTAATAAGTGTGCTGGTTTTTTTTCTTTTCCACAACCACAGAATCTTTTCCACAACCATGAAATTTGCTGACTTAGTAAACAACTGAAAATGAAATATTAGATGATTGCTGTAATCTTGATGGTATTACAGATATGCTGTAAATATATAGTCACCTCCACCTTTGACAGACATCAGGAGGGAGTGCACTTCTGTCCTTCCTCCTGTTGTTTCTTTTCTTTCTTTTGTGTGGAGAATCAAGTGAGTTTGTCTTTTTAGCCCTGTAATGCTGTTTGCCCTCTGGATTTGCAAAGCCTCCTCATTTTTTCTCCTCGTAGTGATGGCTTCTGTTTTTGTGCCACTGGTCTTGTGTTGTGGTTTCAGAAATGGGAAGAGGCTGGGAAGCAAATTATTTGGACAGTAGGTAAAGCAAAGATTGCTACCCCAAGCCATGGGGGTTTCTGTGAAGTTATGTGGCAGAGCTGCCTCATTAGAAAACTCTGAAGTTATTGCTGTGGAGAATCTTTTTCTGGATGGCTTAATATGGCTGCCTAATACAATGATAAACAGAAGTTCTGTGATACTCCAGAAAAGTAAATTGCGTTTTAGTATGAGGAAAGTATTGAGATATATTATGCAGAAGAATATTAATTCCAAATGCCCCACCCTAGGCAAAGAGAAATTGGGGAGGAATGCTGCTCTGGCAGGGAGAATTGTTCATATTATTTATTAGCTCTGTTTAATTGTAACATCCCTGTATGCATTACTGTTTGTAGTAGAGAAGCTGGGGAACTCTCATCCAGTAGCATCAAAAAGAATTTTTTTAAGAGATATGCATCTGTGCCCTGAATCTGATTAAGATCTGTGAAACATGCAAGTAAAGAAATCATCATTTCATTGTGTGATAGATTTATTTTTTAAAACAATTGCCATAGAAATCTGTGACCTGGTGTGCGTATCTTGATCTCTAATTTTTGTTTGGAAAAATAAATTAATGACTTTTTAGGATACTTGTGGTTGTAAATTCTGTCCAAAACAGGATCTGAACATTCACTACTTACTGCCCGTTATCAGGCAGCTGCTTTTGGCCAGCTTTCATCTCCTCTTTCCCTCTCTCACTCCTTTTTGATTTTTTATAAAGTAATAAAGTAGAAAGTGACAGAGGGATCAGCTTAAAGTAACAAACATATTGGCTTTGATTTTGTATGTGATACTGCAAATGCAACTTCCATTTCACATTACTGTCAACAGAAATCACATTAGTGCGGAAGCAGCAGCCACTGCTCTGGGATTTCCCTGACTGGTGTTTGGGGATGTTGTGTGAGGGAGGACGCCCTTCTCAACCAAAGGGTCACTTTGCTGCTGAGTTCTCTTTATTTTTAGTAATAACATCCAATACAATTGAAAGTGGGGTCAAGGTGAGGCTAGGACACTTTCAAGAAGAGGACTAGGGAGAAACAACAAACAGATGTTCTTTGATGATAACTGTTGAAGAGAGAGGATTTGGCTGAGAGATCTGTAGCTTTCACTTGTTGAGAGCCTTTAACTTGAGCCAGTGGTGCTGTTTTTCACCCCCCAGAGTAGCAGTGTACCTGCTGTTGCTATCAAGCCACTTGCCAACAGTGGCATCTGTTCAGTGTAGACATCAAGAATTTGAATGTCAATATCTTTTCCTTGAAATGAATGGGAAAGTATTTGTCACTCAGCAGCAATCATTCTTCAAATAAAAGGTTAGCCAGACAGAGCCCTTAATCAAAGAGTCGGTCTTTTCTGTCAGCAGTGCCTTTTAAATAGCAATGATGAAGGCTGGCTGTCAGTGAATGACTTGATGAGCTAGGTGATTGATCTGCATAAATCATTTTCTTTTAACATTGTCAGTGAAAAGTAAATTGGTGGGATTTTGGGGGGTATTAGCTATATTGACATTAATATATAATATTTTAGCTGTGTTCTTAGTCGCAGAGTTTCCATTAAAAAGTGAAAATTACATAGGATCTTAGCCTATATTATCCTAATGATGAAGTATTATTGTTATTGCAATTACAATGCAAATTAAATTCAAAAGTTGAACATGTAACAGATTTTATGAGCTGCAAGAGAAATACTGTTAGTAAAGGAATTAGGAGGAAGCTGTATCATTTAGTTAAATTTGCAGAAGCATTTGATTTGAAAGAAAAAAATCAGCAGTGTGGTTTAGAAGTAAAAGCTTGAGATCTTAATTATGTTATCTGCTTCAAAAATAACAATAGATGTAATTTCCCAAATATTGGAAAATCTTATATACTGAGGGCTTTATTGTCACAGTAAAGTGCATCCTCTGTCAGCTTCTCTGCCTTAATTTCACTGCTTTTGATGTAGCAATTTTTTTGTTTCCTTTTGTTTTAAGGAGTGTCTGGGGCATACATTACTGACTATTGTGATGTTGCCCAGCATGTGCTGCTCCTATTAATAGTAGGAGAAGTTCAGTGCTGTCGCTGCCTCTCATTTGAACTAAAGCTGTGGAGTGAGGGGGACTTCAAAAGATGCAAATCATACCTAACTATTTTATATGCTTTAGGAATCTCTTCATAAATACCACTTTGGGTTAGTAAGAAATTGTTTGTTTTGAGGCTAGGAAATATTGGTAACTCTATAGACAGTTCAAAACATCACTTAGTTGCTCTTTTCCCCCTGTCTTCAGATTAGTTTTTATTTTTGGAGTGGATGTTTAAAAACCTGTGAAGTAACACTCACATGCACAACTCCTCACCTCGACCCTGTCCCCAAAGGCCCAGAATGATCAGTTGGATGACATCCCTGTGTGTGAAGACTTACCCAATGTATACATAGACACGCTGCAAAAGACCTGTTTCAGAGAAATCTGCATTCATGGGGCTCGTGGATGATTTCTCAGCTTTTTAATCTGTATTTGTAAAAATACTTATTTATATTATGTGAATTGCTGCTGCCATCCTCCAACACCCTTATACAGGACTGGAGTCAGCAGGACTGAGAAATACAATAAACACAAAAGAAGGTTCTCTCCTTCCCCACCTCCCCTCCCCTACTCATTTGAAAACATAATTTTACTGATTAAGTATCAAAGTGTTTGAAACTGTCTTCATGGACTTCCTGTCTACCTGATACATCAAATTGTGTGAAGGGACCTATTTATATTTTTTGGAGGTAATTCCCAGCTAGCATTCTTGGATAAGTAAATATACATCTCCCTAGGCAGCAATGGAGTTTGGATGTGTTGGAGTAGATAGGAGTGATACAGGATTTGCCAGTGTGAACTTGGCTGGAGAGAATAAATCTGTGATATTTCTTCATTTATATAGTTTTTCTGGTTTGTGGTTTGGTTTTGTTTTCCCCCAAAATTGATGTGCTTAAGATACAGTTCAGAGTGATTGTCACTGAAGAGTACTGAGTAAGTAGTTGCAAAATGACTGTTGGAACTTTTTTTTTCATGTTGTTCGTAATTTAATTTTTTGGGGTCTCTTAGCACATGTGAAAAAAGCTTGATCTTGTTGATCATATCCATAAGTTTTCTGTCCTCTCAGTCTGTGTGGTGTTATAAGTCAAGCACCCACTTTGTTTGCAGATCTTGCTGTTGAATAAACTCCTGACCCAGATGACAGCAACAATCCTGTTGTTCTGTGGTTTAGCTTTGTTTACAAGCCCACAACAGACAGACTTTTGATATGCCAAACTTTATCTGAGATTTCTTTTTCATCTCCAGCAAACAATGCAATAGTTTACTAGATACTAGATTTCCAAAGTCCTGAAATTCCATAGCCTTTGTTTACTCTATCAGTTGTTCGTCCCTTTAAGTAATAGCTTGCCAGTATCCTGCTAAGTTTTGCTCAAGTTTTTAATCCTATCATCTCTCTCTTATCAGTTATTTGTTGAACCTTTGATTGCATGCCTTCATCTAAAATCAATGAGCTCCATGACAAAAGGTAAAATTTAGGGTTTCTTGTTATTAATCCCAGCTTTTCCACAGCTTCTTTTTTCCAGTCTTGCTCTTGCAAGTCTTTCTCTGACTTTTTTGAGATAGAAAGGCAGTGGTAAATATAATTTCTTGATTCTGTTACTCTCTTCAACCTTTTTCTTCAGTGTTGCTGTGGAATTTATGCAGTATTCCCTACCTCTATAACAAGTTTACTGTTATTCTTTGTGGGTATGTTGCCATTAGCTATTAGATTTCATGAGCCACTTGAAGCAGTAAAATTGCTGAATAACCTCTCTCTTAGAACCAAAGGACTTCAAAGAAATCTTTAACTTTTTCTTCATATAAATGTTTGTATTACTATAGCTTGATTTTTAAAAAAGAAACTTGTCTTCATAGCATTGTGTTTTACACATTTAGCAAGAAAAACAATTGCTGACTTTAAATACTGATAAGTTTGTGTAGCACAGTGCAATTCTTTCTTAGAATCTTTACATTCCTACTTCTTGCTGGTTTAGGCAATGACTGCACAACAGTGTAGCCATCTGTACCATAAGGCAAAAACTTGGGTGTGATATATAGGATATATAGTGATATATAGGATGGTTCATGTTAGAGCAATATTTTAATATTTTGAAGCAATATTCAATTAATTGATCCTTGAGTTGTGACAGATTAAGTAGTGGGAATTTGCTTACACCATAGCTTCTCTGGATCTATTTTTAAGATAGTGACTGTAGGTACTGTGTTGGGAGATCTCTCTGTGTGTGCGTCATGATCAGTTTTTCCTTTATATATTGAAAAGCATGTAATTACTGAATGTTTTTTAGAAGCCTACCTGTTTGTTATTTAAGTATTGTAGTGCATGCAATGCTGAGTTTGAATGCTTATTTTTTGTAGCAGATGAATTATAAGCAATAAACCATAACACCTCATCAAAATTTCTGTTCAGCAATGACCCCCTGATTTTAAGGGAGTTTTGGCTTAACACTCAGGTCAGTTCAGTCAGTAATTAATCACATGGCTTCTTATAAACTGTTTATAGTCATGTTGAAAGCTAACTGATAAGCTTGCTATTATTCAGCCTAGCACAGGTTGAGTGAGTGTTTGCTGGAAGTTGGCAAAGTCCTCTTAAAAGATCATTTCCTACCACAAAAACCTAAAGGGTTGCACAGATGTGTAGTTAAGTATTCATTATGAACATGCAAATAATGGTTTCCCAGAGGAACATTCTTTGATTTTTGAAACTGCTGTTGCTGTTTTTGGTAGCTGTCATGAAACATGCCTTTGCATTGATAAAGTGTCTTTCAGCAGATCTCTCACAGAGAAGCAGAGGAGACTAGGCAGATTTCTGTTTTGTGTAGACATGACTTGAGGTTTTAGACAAAATTATGAACATCTGAGGAATTAAAGATAGGGAAAATTTATTTTATTTGATTTCAAGATGCTTAAAATGCTGAGTTATCTGCTTGTTTATACTATGTCTGTAATTTTGATTTCTACTGATATAAAAATGTATGAGAAACAAAAAGCAACTGGAGCAGTAATAAAGAACACTCTGGATTCACAGGCTTGTTGTACCAAGACTTGGCACTGGACTCTAGTTACTCTTAGCAATGGGAGAATTTTCTCTCTGAAGGTTTTTTTGAGAAAAAAAACGCTACCTCTAGGTAATAGATCCCAAGTTACAAAGTTGGGTTTATTTGATCCAGTTTTATTTTTGGAGGGCAGGGAGGAAGAGATTGTATTGTTTTCTGAATTGTGGGCCTACCACTGCAAAATGCTGAATCTTCTCCAATTAAAGTTCTGCAAAACATTATAAAGAAGTTGAAGTGTTAGACTAAAAATAAAAGGTTGGGGAAAAGGAGGAGGAAATACATAAGTAGATTAACTAACAGAAATATTGCACCCCTGTAACTATTCCCTCAGTTTTCATAGCTTTTAATGCCTTCCTGACATTCTAGCTTCTGCAGCAGGTGCTCTTTGAAATTCTTTGATCTGCACCCTTGTTCATTGTCTAGTGTATTAAGCATTGGTTACTGCTTTTCCACACCCTGGGCAATTAAATGTGTTTTGTTAAAAACACATCTGTGTTCATAATCGTGAAAGTACTGCTTGAAGACTTGTAGATGTAACCATTTAGAAAGAAAAAAATTTTCAGTGGTTTTAAAATCCATGAAAATGGATTACACTGGAATGCACTGTTCTGGGACAGTATTTAAGAAGCATAAATCATTCTTCCTACATGATGCAGTAGTGGTATTTTTAAAAAATTGGCTTGATTTGGGTTTGAATTTTCTCTTCTTTCTTGGAACACTTGCACAAAGACTTGAACAAGATTACTCATATTAGAATATCTGGAATTGCCAGCTAGTTTGTCCTTCTAGTCTGTTAATAGTTTTAGAAGGCACTGTCAAAATGTTTAAAAAACCAGGGGATTCCTTAGCTACATTTCTGTAAGGTGTGTAGCTCTGTGTTGCAGAAATTACTTTTATGTCTTGGTCAAGTTTTATAACTTGTGTTATAAAGTGTATGAGGGGAGTGTATCAGGGGAGACTTCATAAATCATCCCCATTAAGAAATCTTACATTTTTATACTTCATAACAGATATTTCTCTGAGATTACATTCTATTTGAAGCATAAAGAGCCCCTTTTTGGTTCCTGGAATGGTTGTATGGCCAGTCCAGTGTTATAAGGAAGGCTTGTGAGCTTGCTAGAATGAAGTAATATAAACCATTTCAAAGGGTTTGTTCTTAAAATTGTGTTTCCAACAGATGAAAGGTGGTTTTATTTTGTCTATGGCAGGATTTCTTGAATACTGGTCATGTAAAAGAGCAGTTCTAACTAATTTTTTCCTGACTTTGAAGTGCTGTTGCTGCAGTTGGTGGCATTCTCTTGTCTACTAGCACCTCCATGATGAGACACTTCATTTCACATTGAACTCAAGTTCCTCACACAGCAACTGTTGGGGGGTGGGGGGGGGAAGGTTTATCTTTTATTCAGTGAAAGAACTTCCAGCTCAAAAAAGGCAGAAGAAAACCTACTTTGTGTTGGTTCTGTCAACAAGACCTAAGATTCATATTATGGCTTCTTTGAATATTTCCAGGAAACACTCTGATACCAAAAGCACCTATGGAAAGGTGAGTGTAAAAATGGCAGTTTCTTGTTCACCAGATCTGCTCCCTCTCTGAGTCATGAACGTGCCCTCTTCTGGCTTTAGTGGGGAGATAATGTGGTTATTTCCAGATCCTAGTTGTGTGGAGTTCAGAAGCACAGAAGAGCATGGGCAAGATTCTAACCTAAGTTATGAGTGGTTTTATACTTCAGCTGACCTGGGAACAGAGTTGAGCTTGACTTTCACATCCTGGGATAACATTGTATAGCTGTCAATTACTGAAGAAACTGATCTGGCAATTAGTGAAGCAATGAGAAGTGTGGAATGCCACAGGATGACTTAGCAGTTCCTTTTCAGGGGACATTTATACTTTCATAGGAACATTCCCTGGGGTAAAAAATTCACTGAATGTCCAAAGATAGGTATCATATAAAGTCTTGGCTTTGCAACTACTGAGCAGCCAGCTTTAAAAAGACAGTTTCCTTTAGGGCACAAAGGAAGAGAAAAAGCCCCATTTGTGTCCATTTTGAAATTCTTCACCTGCTTGGTTTTTTTCTGAATCTCTCCTCCTGTCCCATCAGCCCTGTAGTTCTTGTTTCCGGTTTCATTTCTAACCATTCCAGCTAACCATGGTACAGAGGCTACGTTATAAACAAGGCTTTGTAAAAGATGAGCTGTTCTCAGAGAAGGCTTTGCATGGGAATCCTTTGTCTCTCCGTGCCAGCTAAAACGTTTAGTTGAAGGAGTTCAGAGTGAATGAAAATGGCTTCCTGTCACTACTCCTCCAGGATTCTGAAATGTACATATATCTTAGAAAGATATATGCAAGTGATATTCCAGGATCACTTTAAGTCTGGTACTTTTTTTGTAGGAATATGTCAACAAAAAGTTATGTATTAAAAGGTTCAGCTTTATATCTTCCTTGGACTTCAGCTGAAAATTATATACATAAAATAATTTTAAAGAAGAAAGCAAGACTGTGGCTTTAAAAACTGTTGTGAGGGGAAGGGGCATACTGTACATATAATCCTGTTCATGCATACATACATATTTGATATGGACAGGCAGTCATATTTTCTTCTACACAGATCAATCATTGTCTTTCAATTCCTGTCTTGTCTGGCATCTGCTGACCCATGCTTTAATTCTGTCAGGTCAGAGATATACGGGCCTTTGTAGTGTGCTTGTACTTCATGTCATGTCCCAGCATTGTTGTACATCTTGTTTCAGAGATATTTTGCTGTAATGTTCTGTGACCTTTTCCATTGAGTGAGGCAGTTGGAGAGCCACTCAGTGAAGGAAAATTGAGCTGTTTTATTCCTCCCTAAGGAGCCTCGTGTTTCCTTTCCACCATTCATTTGAAAGCTATCATTTTCTTGATTTTATAGCTGAAAAAACACCATTGATTCACTGGATGCTAGATGCTAAGAGTCCTCCTATTGACATGCCTATTGACAGTTTTCAGTATATTCTGTGTCTAATTATCACTCTTGGCTAAATGATACACCTTGTGGACTTGAGCGATGGAGTCAATAGCGCTCACTGTATTGTTCTAGCAGCCCCTATTGAGGTTGGTGTCAAAGCACTGTGATTTATGCAATCAGAAAGAAAATTTCTGTTGGTGCACTGCATAATTAAACAAAGTACAGAGTGACTGGTGACAAAACCAGCTCTGCCAAAGTCATCAGCAAATGAGAAAAGATCTCTTCAGTAAATGGCTGAGACATTGAAGAATCTCTTTTGGCATCTTGCGTTTTTCAATTTTCAAGTGTTCGATTTTTTGTTGGAGAGGTTGTTTTTTTTCTGCTTTCCATCTCTTCCATTAGAGAGTATTAGAAACTAAGCATATTAATTCATGTCTATGTTAGTAAAGTTATGCTGCTAATGCTATTATAGATGGGAGTACTGGTACGTTTTATATGATTACTTTTAAATAAAGAATCTAATTATGTGGTTTGCACACACTGAGTCAAGGAAGCAAAGTGGCTGCTCTTGGGTTTTGGAAACTGAAACTGTTACCATTTTATGTGCATCCAGTTGTTGGTCAGGAATTGCCAAGGAATAGATGAATAAGTAAGGGGGAGTGGTGTGGGTGTGAGGAAGTTGAAATAGTGTTGGTTTAATGTATGCTTTTAAATCTCCTTAAATTTTACTTTCATTGCTATCATGGTAGTAGACTTGAATGAAATATGTCAACAGAGTGTCTGGAAATGTCTAAAGTTATTAAGAACACAAATATAAAAACATTCAATTACCAACTCTGAAAAGAAGTATGGACAGAAGACCTAAGGGCTGTTGCTTTTGCTTTCCTTTTTCTCTCAAACATGTGAACTCAAACTAAACTATATAGTGCCAGATCAAGCTGCTGCTTGATTCCTTATGTTGGTGTATTTTTAACAAGATTAAACTAGGTATTTACAGTAAAACCACCTTACACTGCTACAGCTATTGTTTTTATTAACAGATACAGATATATTCTGGAACAGATTCATATTACTTTTGAAACCTTTGCAATATCTATTCTTTTTCAGCAGATCTGGGTACAGATGAGTTGAAACACAGATTTGATTGACAGTTACTATCCACTGACTTTTGCCTTCCTACTCATTGATGTTTGTCTCTTGACTGTTTGTAACATGAAGTAAATATTAACTCTATTTTGTCCTCTTTAAAATAGGATGCCCAGACATGGCAATACAAAATTGTGGCTACATTCTAATTTCCACTGTATGCATTAATACCACACAGAAGTAATACTATTTCTGTAGTTCTCATTTCTCTTGTAATCTGTGGGGGTTTATTTTATTTTATTTTATTTTTTCTGTATATCCAATTCACAACTTCAAGCTGAAGAATCCTGCAGCTGTCGTTATTATACAAACAAGCTTGTGGAAAAACAGTGCAAGGCTGAACTAGCAGCAAGCATATGGAGTGTTCATTTGGAGTGGTAGAAGGGAAAGAATGCAAGGCTGCGTTTTCCCTCTGGGATTGTCAAGAAAGGTAGAGCCCTCTGAGAGAGAATCCAAAAGCACAGCAGATCAAAGTGTGTTTGTGACTGCAATGCCCCAGGGTTAGTGCAGTGTGAGGTGTAGCTTGGCAAATCACCATGCTTACAAACAAAAGAGTGTACTATATTCAAATCTTCCTCCAAGCGTTTCAGCATTTCAAAATGACAAATTATTGTTTTTGTTATTTCTGCATTTGGAATTGTTTATGCATTTCAAATGATCTGTAAAGTGAATTGTGTGCACTCAACAAACTTCTTCTTTAAAGTAGGCGGGTTGGAAAAAGTGATGCAGTCACATTAAATGCCAACTACTCTGCTCTTCATTCGGTTAGACAAACAGTAGCCTAAAAAATGGCAGTGGATTAAATTGATATAATGACAAGAATTCACATAGTATACTGTAGATGGGAAGAGGAATAATGCAGTGTCTTTGAACTAATGTAATGCACTTTGATCTGCTATACATGAAAAATCTAATATACCTGTATTTGTGATGATTCCAAACAGGCTCACAATATGGTAAATGCAGTTTTTACAACCTGCTGTTTAATTTTAAAGACTGATCTATTTCATCTAGGCAACATTTCATAAAAATAAGCATAAAAACATGTTTGTTTGTTTGAATTAAACCTCTACTGAAGATTTCACAACAATGTCTCATTGCTAATATGTGTATTGAACAGAAGATTAATGGAATATATGATGACTTGAGGGTTTTAAATTATTCATTTGATGAAGGCATGTTCTTTTATAAAGAGGAAAAGCCTAATTTTTCTATATTTTAAAAGCATTCAGATTTTTAAAACTGTAGCAAATTCAAAGTTGTGTTTTTGGCACAAGGGAATCATATTGGAAACTAAAAATATAAATATAAAATTCTCCAGTATATGAAATATAGGGACTTAGTTGTCTGAGTGTGCTGATGAATTAACAAGATTTTGCTAATTTTTTTTCCGAGTCAGTTAATCTGCAGTTTTTGGAGAGGTCTTTACCTCTTGAAAGATTCCAAAATGCATTATTATTAGGATTGAATTGTAATACTTCAATATTTGCTAGTACCTAATTTCACAAGTGGTTTCACTTGAAATCAGCAGATCCTAAATGGGGAGTAAGATATTACTGCTTGAGGTTGTTCACATTATAGTCACAATTCAGCCCATAAAGTTAGTCATGGCTTTAAGACCCTGACCCTTCTTTCCCTTTTTTTTTGTGTCTTTATTTTGAAGTACTGTTGTAGTCTCTAGTTAGACCAGTTACAGGTCTTTTCATAAAGTGTTTAAAAAAAAGTTCATAAATAATATCCGACCCTGTTAATATGGTTGAAAATACCTAGATTGATAAAATAAATGTAGCATAGAACATCACTTTTCATTTGCTTTAAAGTTAGAGGAAGACTATTAATGGATAGGAAATGTGTTTTGTGGTAATTTTTTACTACAGAGTTAGTAACTGTATTCATTTTAACAAGTTTTATGATAATATTTGGAGTTCACCATTAAAACAGGAAACAGTAAGGGAGATAAATGTCAGGAGCTATTATCTCAAGCAAAATGTTACTCTGTTCTTCTTTTGCACAGCAGGCAAAGGGTGATCTCCATACTTGAAACTTATAGCCACTTTCACTGGCATTTTTGCCACCTTTAGAAGTCCATCTGAGTAGAGCAGGAGTGACAGTGTGGCCTCACTTGATGTCCTGTAGAGTAAATGAACTCTGGAAGTGTTGGAAGAAAGGAATGAAGCTTATGAATTAGTAATTATCCTAATTAGTTTTGCTTGGATCATATTGTATGAACAATCAAGTGTACTCCGTCAGTGATACAAATATTCTTTGTGAAATCACCGATTTTTCCATTCTTGAGGTAGATGGTAAATCATAGTATGGAAATTTAGTCTATTGGAACCACTATAACTACACTGGAGTGCTGTGAGGTTTTTTTTGTCTGTGAGGTACCTCTCACTGTCCTTGTGAGAACATAGCCAGCAGAGAAATGAAGAGAATTGTGGGTTTCCAACTAGCTTTCAAACACAAAAACTACTTAAGTTTCCAGACTCAGTTTGTTTTTGTGGAGGTTTTTTGTCAGGTTTTGCTTGTAAACGTATTTATACACATTGATACCCCTGAGCCTTCCCTTCTCCAAGCTGAACAGCCCCATCTGTGTCTCTTCTCACATGAAAGATACTTCTGTTCCTTATTTGTCTTTGTGGCCCTTCACTGGCCTTGCTCCAGTGTGTCCATGTCTCCCAGCACTCTGGATGTGGCTTATCCTCTCTCAATATATACATGTATGTCTTTTTTTAAACCCAATTTGCTTTACTGATCCAGTTTTAGATCATGATTTTGCAAAGAAAAAAAAAAAAAGCATCAATTCCTGCAACAGAAGACTGACCTGTGGCAAGACTCTGATCAACTGGGGAGTGGGAAAGTGAGAAATGGTATCATAAAATCTAATCCTGAGTCCATCCTTCCATCATTTCTCCATGCCATTTAAGTTGTCTAACAGCATATTGGTCATTCCGTTTCATCATTCCTTGCATTATGTTAGCAAGGGACTGCTCATGCTTGTGCACGGTCCTGGGGACTCTTGGAGAGTTTTCTTGTGAACTGTGATGTTTAAGGTATGCCTTGTGAAAGACCTCTGGAACCTCATTGTGTTACAACAGAGTTAAGTTTCAGACTGGATCATTTTTTTACTAGATTTACTTGGTCCATCTGGGAGCCTTCTATTATTTCCAGTGACACCTGAAGGATTTTTTGCCTGTATTCACAGGTATTAGCATGCATACTTGTGATGCTTTAGGTATGATACTTTAGCCTGGTTTCTTGGTGTCCAGTAGGCCAGGAGACTAAACACCCTAGAAACTACGTAGAGATAAGACACCAAACATTCTATTGTCGTAAGCACTCAAGGTCCCCTAGCAGGACAGATTCTATAAACTAGAAGTTAGCCCACCCTAGCCCCTTATTGGGCCCTCTTGTTAGATATGCTAATGAGTAAGGTCTTTAATTGTATACTCGACGGGGGGGACGGGGCTTTTGCGACGCGTTCCACCTGGACGGCAGAAGTCATCGAATGGGATCCTATTAAAATACCAATGTAAAACGACCCCCAACTCTCTAACTGTGTCTGAGCTTTTATTTCCTAACACCAGGAAAAAGGCATCACCAGTAATGAAAATATATACATTTATGTAGATTTGTGATGGTAGGCCCGATTTGTGCATCTGAAGAAAGAAAGAATAATTCTTGCCCTATTTGGCACCTACTTTGAGATGCAGGGGAATGGGAAGGGAATGAAGGATTTAAGCACATACACAAACCTGATCTTGGTATTGCTTAGAGTTACTGCTTTGGCAAAAGTGAGAGAAATAAATTTGATGTTGGCAGTGCTCTGAAATGACTGCAAATGTTTGTTTTCCTCAGCATTATCTAAGGTCAGGAAAGTCAGAGTCACAGCTTTCATGTTGTATGGATTCATAATTGTTATGGTTACAGCTGGAATATCTCCTGCCATATATGATTTCACTACAACTCTGTTAAGGCCCTTGTGCTGCTGAGAGTGGGGAAGACCAGTGAGTTGGCCTGGGTTTTCTAAACTTTCTCTATGTAATGTCTGGCCTAGCGTAGCAGCAGTAACCCAGTGGTGGGTTTGGCTTGTCATCAGGGCAAGCATCCCGGCACATTTAGGTGTACAGTGTACCACCTTTTACATAGAATCTGGAATCTAACAACCCACTAGCCAGTCTTCTGCTCCATTTGCTGCAATTCGGCACGCTCGCGAGAGACCCTGTCGTGTCAGCAATCTGCTGTTTTGTTCTGAGCAAAACTGTTAGCTACTTCAGCTTTAAGTCTTTCTTCTAGTATTTCCTTGATTAAATACTGCTGATTCTTACACTTCAAGCTGCAGACAACTTGTTGTCCATATGCATCTGGCAACTTGCACACTCCTGGCTCCATCGCTTTGCTGCCTACTGCTTCTACAGATGTCTGGTGCTTTCACTGCAGAAATGAGTCTTGGTGTCTGTATTAGCAGTTGGAAAAGAGGAGGAGCTGCCAGGCTGCTTGCTTTTACTGTTAGTCACCAGTATTGTACCCAGCAGAAATGGGAATAGAAGCCACCAACAGAACGCTTAATGGCTGAAGAATTCCACAAATTAACTAATATTTTAAAGTAGTAGTGTAGGCACTGGTGGAGGGTGTCAGAAACCTTGTTTGAAATTGGTTTTGGCCCCATTTCATTGGAGATTTGTCTGTGGTGACCTCCATAAATCCCTTACATCATTCTGTGACTGCTGATAGGTAATTGAGTCCAAAATATTCTTTGTATGACATAGCTATCTATTGTGGAAAAAGCCTGGTAGGCACTAGTAATTTTTTGAAAAGAAAAGTTGGTAAGCAGCAGCTCTTTATTACCCACAAATGAACAGCTAATTGCTAATTCCTGATACCCCTTTCTGCTACCTAAAAAATCCTAGTGTTCAATGGATATGTATTTAATGAACTAAACCCTATGCTGTCTCTTTGGCACTAGATGTTTTCAAAATGTTCTAAATTTAAATTGAAATATTAGTACCTGTTCACAATAAGGTTCCTGATAGGTAGTACGGTAAAGTAGCATAGTAATTTTTTCCCACTATTTCTCTGTTCCTAACTTTTGAAGATGATCATATTTAGAAAACCATCCTAAACAAAAATAGTCACATTTTGACTAAAGAGAGATTACCAACTGAGAACACATAGCGTTTTGACAGAACCAGATCAAAATGCTTTGAATTTTGGAAAGTATTTTTCTCCTGCTATTGAGTACTCTGATGAAAGAGGAACTGTTGGCATTTTGAAAGCAATTCTCTGTACATAGTGGGGATTTCCAATTAGCACATTTAAAGACTTGTATGAGATGATGCTTAAAAATGGGACAGTACAAAATGAAATTATGTCATGGTGCTTTCTAATAGAGTTCTGAGAAAAGTCATTGTATGGCAGTGCATTTCATGTGCTTGTCTGAAGTCAGTGATTCTTGTTTTCCCTTTTCAATTACAGCAAACCTTTCATAATTATCTAAAAGTTGCATGCAAAGAGTACTGCAGATCATATAACAGGTATATTACGTGCTGGATGACATGTATGGGGCAAACCTTGTTTGAAATACAAACATTATGAAGAGTAGCCTGAAAATAAATATTGGGTACATACTCTTCTAAATGGCAATTGTACCAGCTAGGCATATGTCTGAGGGTAAAGAGTCACTGTCCTCCAAAGTGGTGGCAAATGGACAAAGGCAAAAAGCTAAGGAAGTGCCAGAGGATAAATGATAGTCACATAATGACAAATCTGTAGTTGATTGACTACGGGTCATAAGCAAACTTAGCACGGGCAATGCCTGCAAACAGGCCTGGACCTAGCTTGTTTAATGATTGAAGAAGTAACTGTGGAGATCCTGAAGGGGAAATACTATGCTTTTAGTCTCTAGGTAATTAGGAAGGAATATGGAGGCTCTAATTATGCAGCCCATACTGACATTGCTGTATACTTCTTAGAGCAGATCTCCTGGACTTCAGTAGAATTATTTCTGTGAGTAGTCTAACAAGCAGTGATTTCAATGATTCATTAAAGTGTCCAGGTATAAACCTGTTTTCTATTATAAACAGTATTTCTCAGCTGAAGATAGTTAAAAGCCTTATCATTCATTCTAAAAGCAGTATGGATGGTAAGTGCAAATGAGATTTTATAACTAGTTGTCACTCTTTTCCACGCTAAGTTTAATTATCAGAAAAAGAAATATCATTTACAATATTTACACCAAAGGTTAAAGACATGAAGTACTTTATTATGCAAACAATGACATTTTAACAACAGGATGCATCCTGAAGGGAGCAGTTTTTTACCTTTAGCTTTGTTGGCTGGTCTCTGACAAGTCACCTTTGAGCAGAGAATATTAGATGGTCGATGTACTTAAAGTTAGCTTTTGCTTCCAAATTAGATCTTTTAAAAAGCTTTCTAAATTTATGAATATATCTTACAAATTACATTCTACAATGGGAGAAGTAAGGACTATCTCTTCATCTTTAACTTACTTTTTCAATTTATGATACTTAACAAAAACGAGTGAGTAGTATAAACACAGCTTGGACTGCAAGTCTGTCATAAAACCATATGGCACTGTCAAGTTAAAAAATACCTTTCCCTTAATGGTGCCTTGATTTTCTGTTTGGTTTCTTTAATAGCAGAAATACGTAATGGAACAGTCTCTCTTAAAAGATCATTGGTTTCACACTATCCTTTTCATGTGTTTTTCAGAGCTGGTTTTGGCTGGCCTGGGGAAAGCTGGGGCTGTATACTCCATCAATTCAATGTGTCCTGTTTGTAGAAGAGTGACTTAGGCTGCCTGGTTTGGGTTGGAGCATGGGGGACTCTCATGCATGTTCTGTAGGGATGCCCAGCTGCAGAGTTCAGGGAGGAGCAGCTGTTTTCTGTAATCTTTGCCCCAGAAAAGGCAGCTTGGCAGTGTGTGAGCATGGACTGCTGCATGCCTGTAGTGGCAAGACCCTTTCTGAGCCGCAGTGACTTGCTAGGAGTTTGTAATGCAAATAAGACACAGTCTCCCAAGGTGAAGGACATGATATAAAGTTAGAGCAGAGTGGACTTGTTACAAAAATTGTGGTTTAGTCATGCAAAAGTTAGTCAGATATTCATGTGGCATGGTATTCTCCCCTATCTATGTATTTTAGCTGGTTTAGGTTGAGGAGATTCCATCCTAGCCTTTACTGACACTGCGGATAATTGTACTTTCAGGGCTTGGATTGTCTTGATCACTATTTGGGAATTAAGAGAAACACATCTGTTTGTGTTTGCAAAATGTTCTTTGGCAAGTTACATGTCTTAACCCACAGGAGTCTGAAGGAGTAACCCAGCCCTGCCTTGTTTATTTGGGATGTTTTCCTTTTATCTTCTCTGATGTTGTCTGTTTTGTTTTTAATCTGAATACAAAGAAAGAGCTTCTGTCTTTAGTAGTCTTTGACTTTGATCCTGTCGTTGTTTCCCTGTGAAAGAAAGAAGTCTGAACCCATGGGTGTGCTTATAGAATCAGGGCTCTCAGTTGGGATCCAGATCTTTGAATTAGAAATTTGCTCTCTTTTTGTCCCACTGTTTGTGTGCTTTGCTCCTAGAGCTCCTTTTTTGGTTCTTTGAGATCCTAATTTTGGTTCTGAAGGCTTGATCTTTTTTCTGGTACTCCACAAATCATACTCAGAAGTTAAAAAGCAAATAAAAAATAAATACTAATGGACTCTTCCTTAAGGAAAGATTACTTGGAATCTTCAGGAGCATGTAATCTATCCAGCCATTGTTGGTTTTTCTCATATAGGAAGAAGCTGCAAGAGTCTGGGGAGATTTTTCCCTGCTACAACAGTGATAATTTGCAACTTGGAATTCGAAAATAACATTGTTGCTAGTGTCTCATGCTTTGTCTCACTATTGAACAGATTGCTAACTAGGGGTTTTTTTGTGTTCATGTGTTTATATTCTAAAAGAAAATAGTGCAGAAGGATATGTAATGTAATTTTTGACAGGTTTAAAAAAAACCAAAACATGGAGATATGACTCTAGGGATGAGTTGCCTGTTGTGTGTGTATATGCTTGGGGCTGTGGAGGTTTCACAGTAGGCCAAGCTCATTATACAGGCAGCTCTATGCATATTTCTGTCCACACCTGGCAGTTCATTTTTTAAACCTGTTGAACTATCTTTCTCTGTGCCAGATCTTTCTGACTTTCTTCCCCTTTCTTAGCGCTCTGGGAGTTCTCTGGACCCTTTTTTCTGAGGTGTTTGTGCCTCGTGTTCTTCTTATGCCAGTACTCTTCCTTCTTTAGTCTCTTGCCAGAAGTTCCAAGAGCAATCTCACCCTTCCCCAGTCTTTTCTGTTGATTTCAAGAGTGGCCTCATGTTCTGTTTGGTTTCTATGACCTTTCCTCTATCTTATTTTAGTTCAAGGAGCTCCCAAGAGTTTCTCAAGTGTTGGGGCTGACTGAATGAGAGCCAAGAGCAAGTGTTAAAGCCAGAGCAGGGCCTCAAGAAACAACCTTGTGTTTGCTACTTTCCCTAGTGGTAATATTCCTTGTGTGTACATCTGCTTTTATATGTGAATTCAAAGTGCTTTACAAATATTAATACAGCCAAATAACAGCTCTTTGGAGCAGGTGATAGCTGTGTGTCCTCCTTACTTCTTGGTTTTGTAATTTAGTTTTCTAAACTCATTATGACGTGTAAGATTGAAGGCTACGTGTGATGCTGTGAGCAAATGAGATGAGTTAATTTTTCTTCTCTGAGAAGTTTGATTAGAATAAATAGTTGGGTTGATTTGAAATAAATTACTGAGACACGTTCAAACAGATTTTGAGTCTGTTGCAAACCAAGATGAGAACATCTTCACACTTATTTGTTTAGTGCTCTGCTAAGTGAGAGTTCTTACTCCATAATGAATGTCTTTTCCAGTTTACTTTAATTTATTTTTTTCAAAGTGTATTAACTTACATTGACCAGGAAGCAGCTTTGTTATTACAAAATAATGTTCTTGAACAATTGCAGGTACAGATTGGACTTGTGTTACATCTCAGCAGTCAGGAGTAGACCAAGCCTTCTATTTAATAGGGGTTTCTGCTTTTTGTCTGAATTTTTTCAGAAAGAAATAAATGTGTATCTGTGCTGTGTGGTGCTTGAGAGAGTGAGCTAATGCTTGTAGAAATCAGTTAACATAGTGAGTGTGCAGAGCACAGGTTCTGCTTTTTTTGTGGAGGTGTCTCTGGGATTTATGGATTTACTGAAACCCTCCCATGATTCTGGTCAGGTGCTCGCTAAAAGCCAAAAGTCCTCGAATTCTATCCAGCAAATTGTCCCAATGGAATGGGGGACACGCAGGGCAGCTGGACATATAATGCTTTACTTGCTGTATGAAATGAACGGATTGCAATGTGTGAAAGGAAAAAAAGTAAACTCAGTGTCTAAAGCATGTGTGTACCTGGAAGGCAAAGTATGAGAAATTGATGATTGGAGATATTTTTATTATGAAGAAAAGCCTTTTGTGCTAAATCCGTCTTAAGAGAATGTGTTGTACTTGTGCCATATATAATCAGAAGATGGATGCAGCATTGTCAAGGTTTAGGTTTCATACCCTAGAAATAATCTTAGAGAAAAGCTGTACAATATAACTCTTCACACAATGCAGCAGTAGCACTAAAAATTGTAAATTCTTGCCAATTCATTTATTGCAGTAATGAAAATCATTTGCTCCCTGTCCCAGACTAATAAAATAAAAAAGGATTTGAAAGTATAAAATTATACCAGAAGAAATTAAATTTAGGTATTCAAGTGGTTTTCTCAAATATATTTATACTTTAGCACTTCAAATGAATAAAGAGATGGACCAGCAATGGCAAAACGTCTCTGTTAAACTTCATTCTTTGAGTATAATTTTCTTGTTGCCAAATAACAGCATTTCTGGCTGAAGTTCTGAGCACCAGTTATGTCTCTTGCCCAGTTAAGTCAATTACAGGTGTGTGGTCTGTCTGATTTCATCAAGATTACACAGTGCTGACATGTCCTATTTAGAAGATGTGAACTCTGTTGTATCTGAAGTAGAGGCTGGTTCTAGCACACACAGTATTTATTCTTTTTATGTCAACCTTTTATTAGTCAGTGTAAAATATTTATGTGTGCCAGTCTAGATTCGTGTGATGACATTTTTTTAAAATAGGGTTGTACAATAAAACTAGATCAGAACAAAGTTCTCTGAATGCTACTATCAAACACAGTGTTTTTGAAGAACTATTTTTTTAAGACATCAGTTTTGTGGGGATTATATCTTTTGAGTCTCTGCTGGAGGGAAGTCTAATATAATCTTTATAAGGGGGTATTGCTGGGCCTTCTCAAATTATCTGTAAAGTGTTGCATAATTTGAAAGTGCTGTGAGATTTGGATCTAAATATGTTTTACAATTAATTTAGGTTAATCACATTGGAAAATTTGTTTAACAATTAAAAATTGAAAAAAGCTGGTTTCTTTCCAAAGAACACATAAAAAGTTACTACGTTTCTCATCTAAGAATATGGCATAGCAATCAATGACAATATTTTCACATATATTGTTAGAAATATATTTGTATGAACAGATTGTGATTTAAGATGACATTATTCTGCATTTTTTTCAGCTTCTCATGTCAGGTGCTGGAGGCTGCTAGGGCAATCCTGCCAAATGTTGAGCTTAGGCAAAGCAAGTATGGAGTTATGGAAAAGTAGCACTAAAGTTGATAATTCAGTAGTAGGGTTATTTTGATGGATGTTGTTCTATGGCTATATATCAACAAGAAATTGGGGAGAATTATCTCAATTTTATCTTCAACTAACTCAAGGAAGGCCTTGTACCCTTGGGTTTATCTTCCCCGTAGAAGTTTCCTGTTGTCTGTCCTATTTAGTTCTTAAACTGGGTGGAGCTGGTTGACCCCTTGTGGTATGTGGCTTTTCACTTGATTCTGGGTTTTAGGTGGTTCATGGGCAGCAGTACTGATCAAAGTAGCATCATACGGCTCATCAGTTTTGGCCTCCATTTTGTTATTTTTATTTCTTGGACCATACGTTGTGGGGTTTTTTGACTCACAGCAGTCAGACCTCTGTGATTTTTTCAGCTCTGGTTAGGAAATCTGACAGACAGCCCATGTGAAAAATGTGGTCACGTTCCCTGCATTTTGTCCTAATTTTTATGGAAGAGTTGAGATAAAACCTTTTGGAAGAGTAGGTATCCAAGTCTTCTCTGTCAAATTCTTAGTCTTCTCCTCTGGTTTATATCTCTGACCAGACATTTTGGTTGTCAGCTGTGAGATCTCTTCCACTGTTTCCCTTACATATCCAGCTTTACTTGTACTTATGTTGGAGCCCAACAGGTGTCTGGTATTCTGGTCCTTCGTCTCCATATCTGTCCTCTCATCCCATGTTCTTACTTGGCAGATTATTATTTAGAGATTTGGGTAAGGTCAGAAGCAAACATAATTGTGTTATTGCAGTATGTTGAATATGTACTAGGAGACTACATGGAAATTGCACAGCAGAGTCTAAATTTGACACTCCTTAAATTTCTTAACAGAAGTAATTTGTAGTTTCAACCTTTCTTTGGGTCAACAGGGTAATCATGAGCTTAAGGAGGAAGAACTGAATATGGGACAGAAAAGCCTTCCATAAAGCCAGGTTTGTTTGTTGTCACGAAGACACAACACTTGATCTCAGAGCCTCAGAGTGTCTGCAGTCTTTCATTGGTTCACTTCTGTATTGTCTGAACCAGCCAAAACTGTTTGCTATATATCCTCCTGCTGTGAGTGTTTTACTATCCCACTACAAAATCCCAATACCAAAGATTTATTTGTTTTATTTATTGCTTTTTCATAGTTGTAAATAAATGGAATTGGTCCATGTTCTTCAGTATGTCTGGGGACCTTTGACAAAGCCACCTGTATGCCTTGGTGTGGAAGGAAGCAGCACAGTTTAAAAAATACAAAACTGGAGGAATCCTGATCACTTGTGGAAGCAGGCAAGTGACACAAAGAGATTGGTCAGGACTAGAATGAACCTGGGAAAAGACCAGAGAGTGGTGAAAGTTATTACATCAGAGAGAGGGCTTCTAAACTGTCTCCCCAGCACAGCCAGTCTCTAGACAGAGGTAAGAAGCTTAGAAAGCAGCTGTGGGGAGAAGTGGTTCGTCAGGGACACACATTTAGATGAAATCTGTAGTGCACAGTGAAATTTTGGAAACCTTATACAGGCAAATTGTGCTTAATATTTTTTCCTCTGTTACCATATATATCCAGTATTGCTTTGTTCATGACACTTCTGAAAAGAGAGTACAAGAGTGTTTGAGGGTCCATGGAGGAAATGGGGAAGGCACAGTTGTGAATACAAGGGAGGAACTTTTTTAAAGGATAACCCAAAAATATGAGAAGCCACATTTGGATTGAAATGATATCTGGCTATAAGGAGGAGAAAGGCTTAAAGGATATGTTTTAAGATATGGAATTGTCCCTAGTGGAAAACATCAGTAATAAGTTTTTTGTATGTATAAACCACTATTTGAAGTGTGTGTTGAAGGAGTCACAGATATCCTCTGTCAGCAGATCTTCACCTCCTGCCTTAGTGCATCCTGTCTCCATTCATATTTCTGTGTTTTCTCTGTCTAAGATGACTATGTGTCAGCTTGATTATGCAGACAAATTAAAACAATGAGCTGCCTTTCTTGCTGGATAAGATCATATATAGGCTGGAAGAAATGGAAAAAGAGGCAATGCTTGTATAGAACCTCTGATTCAATCCATAGGGAAGTTAGGGCAAGACTTATGACAAGACCTGTTTTAAAGAATTTAAATCTTGTCCTAGGTGCTGTCTTTAATTTAAGTCATGAGTGACTTAGCATTGTCTTCAGCTGATATCATCATATTAAGAGGGGCATAAAATATATTAACCCTTTTACTCTGAAGAGAAAAATGAAGTACAAACCCCATACCTGTTTTATCATTATTGTTCCATAGAAAGGCATGAACTCAAGCTGGAGTAGAGGAAGAAATGATTTGATGTTCTTGCAGATAGCAGAAACAGTGCCCTTCATATGCTTTGAATTGTTGTATCATTTACATTTTGTTTCTTTGTGATGCTTTTCATAATTTTCATAAAGTATACCACACTTGATGCTATTGAGAAAAAATAAAATTTATGTAAGATGAAAAGAAGTGCTGCCAGTATGCAGCTTTTAGCCTTGATTTGTTGTAAAGCTAAGAGACAATTTAACATTCGGGATGGGGAGAGAAGGGGGATTACCTAAGGGATACTGTTGTTGAGGAGAGTGTAATTTTACTGTCAGATATGCTTGGACTTATTTTTGTCAGAGTAATTTGCAGTAATCTATGGGTTATTTGTGCTCTGATTTTCTCGAAAGTACTGTGATGTGTTTCTTGAGACCTATTGTGTGGTGTGAGTTAACGTTTGTCTGAGGCTGTACCTGCCCTGCAGGTTCTGTTGCCTCCCTTGCCACTCATGGGAGGGCGCAGTGACATCCCTGGGCTGGCTGGGGGCACCTGCAGAGTGGGTGTTCCTGTTAAATCCTGGGGTGAGCGCTCCCAGCACTCGCTGCTGCTCTGCACGGGTGAGGAGAGCGGGACCAGCCAGGCTTTTGGGTTCTCTTGTTTCTAGAGCTCTGGAATTGTATTTCAGTACTCTTCTTTTGTTCCCCCTGATTCTTTTTTCTGTCAAGTGACTCATTCTGTCTGTGGATTTATTTCAGGAAGTCTAATAAACTATCAATACTCTCTGCATACATAACTCATGAGAATAAATGATGGTTGTGTATCTGCATAGTACAGAATACACTTATCCATTTTAATATTGCTCTAATTTTAAATTACCTAAAAGTGTGTTCCCCCTTCTCCCAGGAACTTTGTCTGTCACTTAAATAAAGATACCATTTAAATTATTGCACTTGTATTAAATCCCATTCATTTGTATGTTTTATGTATTTTGTAGCTATATTTTTAAACATCTATTTCAAATGCACTTTACAATTCTAGTAGAAAATTACTTTTTGTGTTTCTGTAATGATCCCCTTGAGGTTATTTTTGCATAAATCCTTTTTTCTGTTTTCAGATACAGATCTGTTTTATAGCAGAGAAAAAGCATTTTTAGCAAAAAATGTGAATTAATTTTTTCTATTAAAAAACGTCCTCTGTGGGCCCTAATTTCTGAAACACAATGATCAGAGCCACTCTATTTAAGGAGCTGTAATTTGCGTATTTTTTTTATAATTACAAATTCCTTTTTATAACAAAAATACACCACTGTTATCAGTTCTGTTGCAGTGTTCATTGTACTTATTTGAAGACGAATATTTTCTGTATAGTTTATAAATTTGTCATAGACAATTTCCTGTTAAGCCTAGTAATGGATTCCTTGAGTACTTGAACCTCAGAGGAACCTGAATAGACCTGGTTGCAATTTCTTATAAATTTTAGTGATTCTGTTTTTATGTATTCCATTTAACTTACTATATAGTTTTCCTCTGCCCTATTGTTTTTTAATCTGTGTTGAGAGATCTCAGGAAGTTCTTGCTACATTTGGCCAAAAAAATTGTTTTTTGAACTTCATGATCTTCTTTTCACATTGTACTAACTTGTGAAGGGTGCAACATTGCATGGTGATTTATAACAACTTCTATTGAATTTGAGTACATCATTATCTGTATTCCATAATGTCACACATTTTTGTTATAGAACATAACTTGCTAAGAATTATGCTTTGTGGCAAGTTTACTGGTTAATCTCTCTGATTTAACGACTTCAGATAAAGTGGAAGTGAGCTGATGCCAGTTTTTGCTTTAAAATACTGTTAAAACAGGATATAATTGATAGAGGTTTCAATTCGTTTTTATTTATATAATGTTTTGATGCCTTCTAAGTTATGTGAAGTCTTGTGAACAGGATAAGGTAACATTTCACTGCCCACTCATGCCATTAATGTAGGATTTACTTTTATAGAATTTGCATATCACCAAAATGCTACGCTATCATTGCCAAGTTGGAGTGGAAGTCTGAATTCTGATAATTAGTTCCTCTCCACTCATTGTCTAGATGAGTGTTAGCCATTCTCCAAGTTTAAGAAATTGATATAATTTGATGTATAAGTTTAAGACTATATTTGTTTGAAGAAATGCTAATTTCAGTGACCTTGTTAGTATATGCCAATATAGTATATTTAAGAGAGGTTTTAATGGAGGATTTTTGTCTGCTTTGGTAAGAAATTACTTGGGTAATTGTATCTGTTGCCAAGAAATAGCATTAAGGTACAGAAAGAGCCCTTCATTTAGTCTATGTAGTTTCTGCAAACATAGAAAATACTACCAGAAGATGAGCCTGAGAAGCCTCCACTGTATACTGCATTAGTAATCTCCTAAAGACAAGCTTAAGAAACTAGGTATTGGGATGAACATTTCAATTTTTCTGTGTACTAATGGAAATAAGAATTGTGAGTTGTTCTAAATTCTGGAAGACAATTTCCAAAGATGCTCCACATTTAAAATTTTCTGAGCACTTCTTTTTTTGTATTAGATTTGATTCTTTTGCTGTGATTACTCACTAATGTTCTCTAGAGTCTTTTTTTTCCTAATTGGAAAAAATATCATGGGTTTGACATGCATTGCTATTCACAATTGATTTCTAAGGTGACATTTACAGCAAGCACATTTTCTGGGAAACGTAGAGATTGTTAAATATCAGTGTGCTTTAAAGGAGGAAAGCTGGAAAATGGAAGGCAGATGTCCACTATGATGTATTGCTGGCCTGGTACCAAAAGATGCCAAGTGTCATGTGTTAAGGCATTGTGAACATCACAGAATCAGTCCCCAAGCTGATCAGAGTGAGAAATACATCACCTTCATAAGAAGATGGAACTGCTCCTGTTGGTGTGAGGTAGAATGTTTGTCTGTTAAGCTGCACTGTATTCAGCTGTGTAGTACTTTTAAAATACTATCCATCTGTATGCACCATTTAGATTTGTGCATGTGAACTTGCATACAGTTTAAATGCATGTTGTATTCCATTTTCCAGTAAAGTTAACAGAGGAGTAAAAGAAAAATTTGCTGGGCCTATTCTTCACTTAGCTTTTTATTTTTAACAAATGAAAAATACGTAGAGCAGTTGTCATTTGTTAAAGTGTAGCAGAAAGAGCGAAACAGGCCAGTGGATGCTTCATCAAGAACGCTCATTCAGAATGATGAATGTGGCTAAACACACATTTGTTCGTAAAACTTGCAGAGTGGATGAGCATCATTAAGCATGAGGAATAGGTGCAGCACACTGAGAAGAGAGTGGAGCAAACAGATGTTGTGAATTTTCACAGACATCCTTCATCCACCAGTCCATCATTAATATGGTTGAAGGTGATCCTTTCTTTTTATTTAATAAGCACAAACAAAGTGTGTGTGCTCTAATACTGCTGAACACACTTTTTCCAGAGGGAGTGGGGTTTAGCTAGAGGGCTACTAAAATGCAGATAGATTTCCTGTTTACACATGGCGATGGCATGTCAGCTTTGTGAGCTTGCGCGTGTGGTTTGACATGGCTACTTTCTTTCCTCTCAGCATGCTTTTATTTGACAGGCTTTTTAATATGAAGGTCTCAATGTGAAAAGAATGCCCTGGAAACCCATTTGATCTGTGGAATTACCTTTTTGAAGATTTAACTGCTAATGCTGATCTTTTGCTTCTCTGTTTGTGTGAGAAAATTCCTTTCTATGTTGTTACCTTTCCAGGAATTTCTTAAATTTTTGGTCTTGAATGTTAATTGCAATGTTTATCCCTGCATAAGATTTTAATTCCTGATGTCCAAAAGCTTTGGAGGAGTGCATTTTATCTTTATCACAAGTTCAAAGTTCTTTTGATTTTTTTATNTGGGGATGGTGATAGAATACACACTATTAGAACCTAAGACAACTTACTTCTGTGATGATGAACTATAGAATTTCAAGTTTACTTTTACAAGTACCTAACAATCCTCTTTTAATGATGGAGAGCTGCTTTTGTGATGGTCATCTACAACTATAAAATGCTTACTCTTAATTTATCAAAGGGTTTATTTTTTTAATGTGCTGGTTCATGTTAATTATTAATCATTTATGTAAAAATCAGTGCATTCTTTAACAGCAATAGGCACACTCTTGAAAACAAAATGTTGCTTAAAGGTTTTCACACATATTTTCATGAGCAAGGCACTCTGCTCCTGAAGTTTTTGCCTGGTTTCTGGGAATTTTCCTATGTGTCCTTAGTCTTGCACAACAAGTATGTTCTAAATATTCAAATGCAGGAATTTTTCTAAGTACAAAAATTTTTTCAGCACTGCAGCTTCAGTGAAAGTTGCAGGAAGGTGACCTTGAAACAAGGGGAGGAGAAACAGAAATACGGGGAAAATCTGATTTTGAAGTACCATAACTGTGAAAGGTGATACAGTGGTCACTAATATATTCCTCTGTGTAAAGGCCCACATCTCCTGTATAGACATGTTCCAGAAGGGGAACGATCCTCTTTCATGTATTTCACACCAACAAATTAATAGTTTGTCAAGCAATCCTAATTTTTTCTCCACAAAGCAGAAGAGGAGGCAAAGACAACTTCATTGTGCCACTTATTCTAATTTGTTCATCTCTATGTTTTTTAAGATTAATTATCATTTTCTTGTTATATTTTTGATGGCTTTTGAAGTGTTAGTGAAGATGTTGTGTAGAAACATTAAGGAATATTATGTCAAAAATGTTAAATTCCTCTCATTAGGGAGAACTTAGGAATAGCCTTTCGTATCTTTTCTGAGGTTCATACAAATAGGTGATTTGTACCAGAGGTCTTTGGCAAGTAATCCCAAGTGTCCTTCTGTGTTCTGCAGACTTTGAATTTTGCAATATAAAACTTCTAAACTCACTTTCTTATCTTCTTTTTTTCCCCACACTTTTTTTCTGCAAACTTTATTTGTCTTAGCAAGGTACACAGAATTTGATTTTTCTTTTCATTGCTTAGTTGTGGAAAAACTATCATAGATTCTTTTTAACATGAGGATTATTGTAATTAAGGAGAAATCAGCTGATATCCTTGCTAATATCATACCTTTCTGTGCTTTAATTTCATGTAACTGTTATTGCCTAGTCAAGTTGTTGGGCTATTCTAGATGTGCTTAATTGCTTGCCTAAAAGGAGACTTTCCCTGTGGTAAAGCACTGTGCTTGTGGCCACCGCTGGTAGCTTATTTTTAGTCTCCTGCATGGGAGGACACACAAACTGGTCTTTTATTTCTTGGACCAGGAATGCTTGTAGGCTTGAAGACTGGTGGATATTCCTTTTGAGCACCAGCCTGTATCAATGACCTGAATAAAAATCATGGGCTTTATATTCTGACATTTTTCTAAAAGTTTGCTTTAATAGGCAAAACCTTTGGCAAGTTGAGAACATAAGACCTGTTGTTGTGAGCTGCCTCTGGATGTGTACTTGGGGCTAGAGAAGGAGCCCAGTAGAGGCAACACTGATATTCTGAAATCAGAATTTGTTTTCACTGACAGAGTGGTTATATGCAATATCATTTTTTATTCCAGGTACCATTTTTTGAGATTTAAGTAAAGAAAGGTGTTGAGGGGGAAAGTCAGGAGGCAAGAATTCATTCAGGGCACTGTAGGTGTTTTTGCTCTCTCTGTCTCTCTCAAACTAAAAGTAAAGGAACTGATTGGCAGTGGCTTAGGTGCATAAATGATTTGAAAAATATTGGAACAAAAATTCTGTTAATTTGCCCAATAATACTCAAAAGCTATGTAAAGAAAATTTATTTTGTCATTCATGAGTGAGTGTCCAATTGTTGGGGCCAGCTCTGCTTAGAGATTCCCATACCGTTACATATATCCCAATAAATTCATTACTAAGCATATAAGTACATTTGTATACAAACTGTTTTAAAGTTGGACTGTGCTGCCTCTTACTTTCCCCAAAGCATTTAATAAGTCATATAATTTTACCTCTTCAAATTTCCATTTGAAATTCTTCTGGTACTTAGTGCATACAAGACTTGACAGGGGCCTATCTTTATGGTGTTGCATTATTTACTTGTACTCTCCCATCTTCCTTTGGTCATTGTTTTCCTCCTGTTCCACAGATGCACTTGTAATCTTTTTATTCTGCATTAAATATTTCTCTGTGTGTTTTGTCACTGGAAATTTAAGTTAGGAAGCAGTAATCTTATGAACAGTGCTGCCTTACGTGGGTCCTTCACATTTTCTGCTATACTTCCATTGTCCTTCAGTTATTTCATTCTTATTATAGTAGGGGCTGAATGGTGGACCAGATCAGAAACTGATCTATGTTAAAAATGATTTAGGAAAAAAAGAGTTCCTAGTCATCTCATTTCTCTGTTGCTGCTTGCCATGCAACTCCACAAACATTTGTTCCATTTGAAGGCTTAGTGTGGAAACACAAATGAGCAGCTGAAGGTGGTCAGCCTGTGAATCTCCTACACAGAACTATACAAATACTACTTCAGCAAAATCATATAATATCAAAGTTATAAATTCATGGGATAGTAATTTGTCTGTTACAGATATTCCAAAGGGGACAGCTTTCTGTGTCAATTGAAAAGAATATTTAGCAATGTTCCTTTATTCATCATGGCTTTTCCAAGTAGATTTAATCTTCAAAAAAATCATATTCAATAATGAGTTCCCAGTTTAAGTGTAAATTAGATATAGCTCTGTGCCTCTTCTCAGTCAGTACATCATTTTCGTCTGCTAAACTGTATGGAAACATATGCTGGGTGGACACTAAGCAAAAATGTTTTCAGATTTCATCTTGATGTGCTTATACATTAAATTTAATAATTCCTGTAAACGCAGTCTGTCCATTCTTTGTTGAGAAACATACAACAGAATCTACATAAACTGAGAAACTTGTAGGCAAATAAAATTGATCATGTGGGCAATTATTTTAGATTTTATTTGGGGTCCACATGCAGTAGTTCTAGTTAGAATTTATTAGTAACTCAAGAATGGAAGTGTCCAAGTCAAATTAGGATGTTTTCTGAGATGCTGCATTCTGTATTGCCCTAATTTTATCCCATGTTTTTCCTAATATTTGTTGTGTGTTCCTTTTAAAGAGCTTAAATTTACTATTAGATTTAATTTTGATTTGCTTTGGGTTTTGTGGTACAGACAGAGAGAAAAATACAGTTCTTGATTTCTATCAAAATGAATGCTAAAGTACCACACTGAAACAGTTCTTCAATAAATTTTAAGTACTGAAATAACATATAAATAAGAGCTCCTTGAATACTCTGAGGTATAAGTATGCCTGTCAAATCTAAATCCTTTTCCTGATAGATTAACAGTTCCCCCAGTAACCTGAAGCTTTATCAGTAATGTGCAAATTTACAAGGAGATGATTGGATCAGCAGCCTGTGTAGGTTGACACCAGTCTGAGGTGTCATGCCAGCTCCAACATTTGTGATACAGAGCGATGTGTGTGCCTGGGCAGAGATAATCATCCTGTGTGGGGGCACTGGGGATGTTGCAGCAGCTCTTTCCAGCTGATGGGCTGAGTGCTGCCGTGTGTGCACGTGCTGATACCAAACCTAGGGAGTTACATGCAGGCTGTGGTGGTGGTGCATCACATCCTTCCCACCCTGAAGAAAACACCAGCATGGAAGTTGCAATTCCTAATTCTAGAGCTGCTGTTTTTACCCCGTAGGGTTGAACTTTCTGTGCAGGATAGTTTTCTTCTTGTTAAGAGGGAAATAATGATACTGCCTGACTTGGGAAGAGGTAAAAGAGGACAGATACATTAACTAATCTCAACTAATGGGGACCACAAAGTGTTATGGAAATGCAGGTGGGACGATTACTACTTAGTAATAAGAAAACCTTTCAAATTATGGTAAAGGGAATCGAGCTATGTGCTGTTTCTCTTTCAAAATCAGTATCAGGATATTTAGAGGACAGGCTATCACTATTATGTTAAATTGTGCTACCTGCAACGTAAGCTTCTGTCTTTGCTAAAGCTGCCAGTTTTTATAAACAGCTGAAGACAGAAAGGGTTTACTAAGAATAATGTTGAAGCCCAAAAGAATCCTGCAGCCTATAAATCTTAATAGAGGTTCTGAGACTCCAATGGGCTGCATGTGTCTCTTTTACCCAACCTCACTCCATCTTGGCTCCCCTGTGATGACTGCAATTTTCTTGAAACAGAGGCACGGTGACTTGAATTTACTCGTGGCACTATTTGCCTACAAACAGGAATACATGCATATAACCTATGCAAATCAATAAAAGCATGTCAAGACCCCTTAGATCGCAGTGCTCTGCTAAAATGCAATTTATCATGCTGCAAATGAGAGTAAGAGACTAGGTAACAAATAGTGTCTGATCATTTAACTAGCACCTGTTGTCATGCATTTGAAAACTGCATTTTTCATTTGACGTACAGTAAATTGCATTTTCATATATATTGAATGGAAGAGGGGGACTTGGGGATGTACATATGCAGGATTTCATGAACAATGGAAGTTTTACAGCTGCTTG
The DNA here is from genome assembly GCA_013400955.1 of Drymodes brunneopygia. Taxonomy (NCBI): domain Eukaryota; kingdom Metazoa; phylum Chordata; class Aves; order Passeriformes; family Petroicidae; genus Drymodes; species Drymodes brunneopygia. Next base: position 240,716 of record VZTZ01044331.1, on the reverse strand, counting down.
CTTAAATAGGTCATATCAGAGTCTAAAAATGTATTTTGTTCAGTTTCTGGGAATGCAAAATATCTCTGTTTAAATGGAAAAATTTAGAAAGTGAGGTTTTGATACTAATTCATAGCACTGTTAAATGTATAGTTACTAAAAATTGTTTCTAAAAAATCAGGCAGCCATTTTAAAATTTATTCTAAGAATGTACCAAATCAGGTGAAAAACGGCAATATCTTTTGAGAAGCACCATTTAAATTTATTTTGAGGACACATTCTTCCCCACTGAGCCCATTTCTTTTAAAATGTTGGGGTGTTTGCTTGTTTGGTTTTTTTTGTTTGGTTGGTTCTTTTGTTTTGGGGTTTTTTGGGTTTAAGATTTTTGGTTGGGGTTATTTTGGTTGGTTGGTTGGTTGGTTGGGGGTTTTTGAGGGGCTGTTTGCTTCTTTTTTCAATTTGGGAGTTTTAGGATTTATCACAAACAATGCCTTGAGATATGTACATGTAAGAGAGATCTCTTCAGAGTCTGAAGGCTGTACAAGTGTGCAAAGCTAAGACATGAATTTCAGTCTTGAGACATATCACTTTCTAAAAGATCTAGGATTTTTAGTTAGTGTAAAACTTGTTTCTTTTGCTGAGATTAATCCAGTTATGGTTCGTGGTGCATCTTTTGCTTCATAAAAAGACGCTTTTGCTTCTCGGAGACACACAGAAAGTATGTGTGGAAATTCTGGAGCAATAAAGATCTTTTTCACAGGATTAAGTACTTTGCAAATGTTCATGGATTTTGCTGCCCCAGCTGATGTAAACTAATCTTTGGAGTATTTTTCTTACAGATCTGTTTTTAATAATGTATTGTTCAGTTCTTGGCCTTTCTTGGACATATTCATGTAGGTATCATGATTTTTTCAGCACAGAAAAAATAATTATTTTACTCGCTACCTTTAGCTATTTCTCACACCTTTGTCTTGTGTTGTTGTTCTCTGTTCATTAAGAAATTTGGTCCTTGGAAAGCTGGGGTAGGGTTGGTTTTTCTAGGTTCATGTGACATATTATAGTTATATAGGTGTTCTTTCCTGAGGTTTCCCTCAGGATTGTCATAAATTATAAATTACCTTATTACATTGTCTGTATGAGTGAGAGATTCAGGAGACTTCGCTTTCTCAATACTTGGAGCAGATTAATTAAACTTCTTTTATGTAATTAGCACATGATGCAAATGCTACAAAGCTCCTGATCTTTTACTGTCCTTCCATTTTCACATTTGTATTGTTATCCTCTATGTTAACTTCTGTAGATTAAGGGCTTTTTCATGCACTCTGAATGTTGGCCCAGTGCTGCCTGTAGAAATGGATTTCTGAAGTGTATGAGCAGTTTTATATGTCATAGGCCATTTATGAATTTTGTCTGTAAGTGGAAAATTTTAAAACAAGCAATTGACTAAAAAAAAAAATTCTTCACTTTGACTCCTGCGAGGAGAACTGTATGCACAAGAATGATTTTTTTTTTTAATTTACTGGAAGTTAAAAAATAAAAGTCTTCAGTCTAACAACAGCACACCAAGTCCTTAAACATAATAATATGAAAAACAATTTGCAGATTTCATTGATATATTTTCTTTTTTGTAAAAATACATTTGTAAGTAGAAAAAAGAGATTGTAACATGACTGATATATTGAGGAAATTTAAATGGGAAGTTTTAATGTACAGTCAATTTTTACTAACAGAAGTGACATAATTGTGGTAAGTTAAGGTGTAAATGCTTATTTGAGAAAAATCCTTTAAATGCTCATTGACAGCAAAGAAAATGCAAACCAGTGTAAAGACAAACTGGTTTGCAATGTTTCAGCTTGATTTTACTAGCAATGAAATGTAAATTGTGTTATGGTGCAGAAAACTACACCAAGTCATGGGTTTTATTTCAGATCATTAGTATGATGAGCATGTTGTGTTTATGTGAACAAAACTCCAATGAACACTAATCTGAATGGCTATTTAGTCATTTCCATCAGTTGGTAATTATTGTTTGGCAACAAAAATACCAGTTTCGTCCAATAAAGCTGGTAGCCTTATATAATTATTTCCTAATTCTTTCCTTCTTGAGTCTTGTTGTGTGTTAGTATGATTATTCAGCTTTTACTTTCTGATTTCCGTCTCCCAGTGGCTTGGCCTCAGTCTATGAGCAAAGGTTTATGGGAATCACCCTTTGCATATGTGCATGCTTGAGATAAAAATCCCAATTTAGACAGCATAGAATGAAGAGTTTGCTTTAAAAAAAAAAAGAAAAACGTTAATGAAAGAATTTAGAGAAATTGCTGCTAAGCATCATACTTCTGCAAATGGCAGTCTTTTAGGAAGGGAGAGTCTTTAAGTGGACATTGATGATCCTTGTAGGTCCCTTTCAACTTAGGAAATTTTATTTTTCTGTGAAGTGTGTGAAAAATACATATTTTGAAATATTATATTGTTAACATATTTGTGTTTTGGAGCGGTTTTTTTGTTTTGTTTTGGATTGGTTTTTTTGTTTTGTTTTGGAGTGTTTTTTTTTTTTCCCCTGGGAGCGTGGCAGTGTTTTATTTTTTGCTCTAAATGCCCCTTTCAATTGGAAGATATGGCAGACCCCAGTTAAACTCACTTGGGAGGAGACACCAGCAGCATGAGGGGCTGTGCCTGCACAGGCACTTGTGTGGAAGGTTTATTTCTGCTGCCACCACCGACCCTCTGTACATTTTTTCTCTTGGGGCAGCTGGGGCCAGCCAAGGCCAGGGGTTTGGTTCTCAGTGCCAGCAAGCACATGGGGATGGCAGCTGCTTGGGGCTGTTTCATATCCCTTGATAAACAGAGAGGGAAAAAATGAATTTCTCCTGGAGTCTCCTCGCTTCCTATCTTTGACACCCTACCTGCTTGGTGGGAGAGAGTAAGAGAAGTGCAAAACACTGGTGCTGGTCCATTCCTCCTCTGGCTTGAAAGGTGACAGTTTTTCTTCTTGCCCTAGGGGTGTTGGGATTGTGGAGAAGCTTTGGAAGTCTTTAATTTTCCACATTGAAACATCTGATTTGCTTAAGGAGGAGTGGATGATATTTTCAGGGAGACTGCTGCGAGTGTGAGTGGAGGCCCCAGTAAACCATTGTTTTTCTGCACCTCTCTGGACTCAATGTTTTATTTTCCCCATCTATTTCCCCCTCCTTCGCATTTGAAATTCAATTATATGAAGTAAAGGTTATTGCTCTGTTAGAAGGTCCGAAACTGTTACCTGGCACACGGTACTGCCTTTCTGCCAACTTCCTGGCTGTGTACTTCTCCTGTGTTTTAGAAAGGTCGTGCACCTTCTCCCAAAGATGGAACTGCATCCTGAGTGGCTTGCATGAGGTGGGCTGTACAGAAACCCTGCAGAAAACAGAGGATAAATCTGTGGCAAAGTGCAAATACTGAAATGAGGCTTTTGTGCTCTGCTCACCAAGAGCAAAACAGGCAACTAATTTTTTTTCCCCTCTCTTAAGGGGAAGTTTTTTTCCTCAAATGATTGATTTTGATTTGGTATTATTGCTTCCTGATAAAACTCAATTTTTGTATGTTTAAGTTTCAGTTTGATCTATTTTCTTGTGTCTAGAAATATATTCTAATGATTTTAAAATGAGAAATATACCAGCTAGGATTGTTTTGGTGAAAGATTTCCATTTAGTTAACAGAGAGAAGGAGAGAGAATTTTTTAAATAAAGCATCTTTGAATTGCTTGCAAAGGGAACAGAAAACACATTTTTTAAATGTTTTGACGTAGGAGGTCAGAAGGAAAGTGTTTCATTTTATTGTTTAAATGTTTCATATTTGTATTCCATCTATACAGTCTGCGTGCTTTAAAACTTCTGTAAAAAGTAGTAGTTCTTGCAAGTAGCCCCTATGACATTCATTTGTAATACCACACCAATGCTGTGACTTTGCCAGCTGTGCCTCTTCTTAGTGTAGAAGGCCCCAAACTATTCTTGATACTTGTTCTGAAGATAAATTAGTGGCTTCTAAATAATGCAGTGAACCCTAATTCTCTTTGATTAGTAGTGAGTTAGATGATAGCGACCCATTGAAATTGGTCATCAGCATAAATAATGAGTGAATGAACTGATAAAATGCAAAGTCACTGGCCATCATAAATCAAATGAAATCCACTTTCTCTGGAAGTCACTGAAATTAGAAGTCCGTGCTCCTATTAATTATTTTGCCTTCTGAAGACGACAGTGTTATAAATCAGCCTTGAAAGGCACTTCACTTAGGAAGCTGAAAGAGTAAGACTGCCTGCAAATTGTTTTGTATACGCACCTAATTGTTTCTTAAGTAACCCACCTTTTTTAGGATGACTGCTGAAAAGCAGAGTGTACCCAAAAGTGTAGATTAATGAAGGCAGCAGACATTTCTGTAATAAAATTATTTGATCAGAATAATAGCTGTGCTTTATGCATTGGTCAGTCTGAAGCTGGACTTACTGTTCTTGTTAGGCAGGGTTCCTCCAGTCAATCTGAACTTGAGGGGATTCTCATTTATTAGCTAGATATAATTACATGGCAATAAGAAAATTGTCAATGAAAAAGTCTGGAGCAAGAAAAAAATGGGCACGCAGACAAGTTCAGTTTAAAATTGTGCTGTGCATTTGTCTAAACAACCTATTTCAAGAATTTGGAATGACATGTAAATGCTTCCTGCAGAAAGTGTATATGTATTTCTGTTGTAGTTTATATCTCTGTATGTATTTATGTATAATTAGATATGAAGACATATCTGTAGGGCTTTTAAAAATCCACCATGCTCTCTCTGAAGTTATTGAACACTCCTTGCACAATATCTTAATTTGTCTTTGTTGTGCTGGAACCTCCGTGTGTGTATCATTTGATTATTGCCCAAATGTGTCTTTGTTCATATCACCGGTAATTTAATGAAATAGAAGTAGATGTGCTTTGAATCACAGAGAAGATGAATGGTCACAGGACATTCCTTGGAAAATGCAGAACAATGGCATTACTCTTGTGGGTGTTAGAATATAGTTCCAGCTTTTCATGTCTTCTGTGATCTCAACTGCTTATGGATGTTGAGATTATATGGGAAACACCTTATAATATGTAGGTGAGAAAGGCTGAAAGGAAATAGTTAAAGAAAGGATAAAAGTGTATATAACAGAAGAATGGAGAAGAGTGTATACATGTTTAAGAAAATATATATAAATAATATATATAGAAGTATAGTGTATAAAAGGTTGGACTCAGTACCAGGCTTTTACTTCATGTATGCTTATCTGATTTTATGTCAATACTTGATCTATGCTCTAGACAACCAATTATGGAGAGAGCAAGACATATAAATATGTATTGTGTGGGATTTTTACCTCTCTGCACAAAAAATGTGAGTTCATGTTATTTTCTACTGAGGTATCATAAAACATATACTATGATTGCTTATGCTTATGCAACTCTGCTTAAAAATGTTTTTACTGAGGAAAAACTGGACAGAAAACAGACTCAAGTATTTTCCCAATTTGCCACAAATGCCTTGGCATTTGTGGAATATGAAAATAATTTTAACTGCAGTATTCTCTCCTGCACTCCTCTCTTCTGACAACAGTACCATTAAACTATTGGTACAAATAAAGTAATATTTTAAGTTTTGAGCCATGTGAGTTGTGGAGGATGTAAAGGGCATAAATCCTTATCTTTGAGGTAACATTGTGAAGAACAGTCTGCATGCAATCACCAGTTTTTTATTCAAAGGACTTTGATCTTCTCCTAGAAATTAGAAAGTTTTCACTGTTCTCAGCTAAAACAAAATAAATTGGGTGAAGTAAAGAGATATAAAGTTATTAATATAATAAAAATATCTTTATCTACTGACACAAAGTAATGTTTTTGAGTGGGTATTGTATGCAGTCTTTGCTTAAGTACATTATACATTGTAAAGGAAAGAATGCTTTTAGAATCTGGATCAGTCAAAATTCAGGTAATTCATGAATTTATCAGTGAACTATGCTAGTCAGGAAAGGCTGTCTTTGAGATGTGAGCTTTCAGTTCTGTTGTCCAATATGTTTCTATTATGATTATTCATATTCCAGTGATGGTGACAGACTGCTAGAGCAAAAGAAAGTTCTTTGTTGAGAAAATGCAAACAATTGTACATGAACAATTACTATGGTAATTGAGTTACTTATTTTAAAAATAAACCTGAGTTGCATTAGATTTGCTTGGATAAAGGTGTTTGATTCATATGTCAGTACTAATTAGAGATGGGTGAGTGTAGGGAGCAGTCCTGTAACTGGTTGCAAATGTCAGTCTCAAAACTTCATTGTCAATACCTCTTTCACATCTTCCCTGAAGTGGTCTAGTGTCAGGATTTCTTATTTTTGACTGTCTGTGTCATCATATTTGAGAGCAGTGGCCTGCTATGAAGATTTCTTTTTAATTAGATGTACTTTGGATGGATCTGTGTTCATATTTCACAGACTTTTATAGAAGTTAACAATCAAAAGAAGCAATGTTGTGTTTTTACTGAAAAAAACCTGTTAGCTGCCAGTCTGCTTTAGGAGGTCCCTCACTTTAATTGCATTGGTCCACTTGGCAAGGCCTGTATGTCCTGTATGTTATTTGATATAGGGTGCTACTGAGCAGTCTCTGACTTTCTTACATCTTTTCTCGTTGGGAAAGAGATGATCCATAGACAATTTCTGTCTTATGCTTTAATACAAGATGATGGATTTTATTTTCTTGCTAACTTCAAGAACAGTTACTTAAACTGTGTAGTGATTTTTATTGCAAGGTGAATTTGAGAAATATTTCAGTAGTTCCATTGTGATCTCTGTGAGAGAAAGGCAGTCTGAAGAGAAGTCTAGAAGGTGGCAAGACTTACACAGCTCTTCAGGTTGACAACAGTAAGTGGTGGCTGAGAGGAAAAAATTTTTTTTTCTTCACTATAAGAATAAGGCTAAGCAAGTAAATAATTTCCTGATTGGGAGTGAGGTTCACTGTAAGGCTTCCCCACAAGGCACTGACAAATAAGTAAAGTGGAATCTGCTGGGAAGTGTTTTGTAGTTGTATTGAAAAGATACTTTCACAATGTCCAGACTGGGATAATATCTGATAATAGTTTTACTAACTAGTCTGGGACACAAATGGCTGACAGGGCTAATCTTCTTTATGTTGCAATAGTAAGGGACACTGAACTACAGAATACTTGAGAAAGAACTCAAGCTATGGTAGAGGAGCCATCAGGGTATAATGCGAAGGGCAGGCAGTTACTTAACTTAGTGTTTAATTCTGGTTGTAATAATTAATGGCTAGTTTAGATTAAATGTGTACTTAGACACTTTTAAAAGTCACTGTAAAATGAAAGCATGGTCTTCCCTACTCAGCTGTTTGAGATACCTGGTTTTAAGTGCACATAGAAATTTTTGTTTATTGCTTGGGATGATGTGTTTGAACACTTGAAAGTCAACAGCCATTGGCGGTGGCATCATGGTGTGTATTTGATTGCACATCCCTTCTAGTAAAAACAGTGTTGCAGCTCTGTAAATAGTACATAACCTTGAAGAACAACAGAAGTGACCATTTTGAGAGTGGTACTGGAAGCAAATGAAAGGCTTTGGCTCCCACGCTGATTTCCCTGAGTGCTGGAGGCAAAGCAAGGGATATGTTGACCTGCTGTCTCCCTGTCCCAGCCCTTCTAATGCCATCTTGTGCCTTCCAGCAGCATTGCTGGGACGTGTCTGCACTGAGATGCCATGGGTGTCACTTGGAACAACATGGCAGGAGAATGTGAAAGATTGAGCAGAAGTCCAGTTCAGACACAAAACAGGTTTTAATTAGTATGTGCTGTAATATCCTGTAAATCTTGTTATATCTTGTAGGTTCTCAGTGGTTTTTGTACTTAAAATACTAACAATACTCAAAACCTGTTGAATTTTAAATTGAACCAGTGGTAGGGTTAAAATAAAGTTGGCCTGTGGTGAGTCTGTGCAATGTTTTGTTTGTTGTTGTAGCTGTTGTGAATGGCAGTTTTCAAAATAGCAGATAAAATAGATTTAGTATTGCAACAACTATGTAACCTGTAGTTAAATACCTGTAAATTCTCAGATGATCTTAAGGAAATGTGTGCTGCCATAAATTGATTTTCAAAATATCTGGCTAAGAATTTTTTAATTTATACAAAATTCTCCACCTGCTCTTGTAGATATTCATTGAAACAGAATTGAATATCTGAATTGTCCATCCAAGGGGCTGGACACATACTTTCATTTTACTTCATATGCTAATTAATAATGTAATTTGATTTGTTATTTTTGTAGGGAAAAATAGTTGTCTGCTCTCTACAGTTGCAAAGAAAACCAAAATAAAAATAGCGTCAAATTTTGAATAATGAAGTGAATAAGGAGTTAAGTTTCTTATAATATTTCTTGTTTGATCCTTGATTTTTAAAAAAAATAAAAAAAAGCCTGCATGTAAATATATTTTTATGTATGCTAAGCGTAAAGATAGCTCTGTCCTACCATATTGATTTATTAGATTCTCTGACATTTTAGTTGTGGTCGTTATGTTATATTTATGAGATGAATGTTGGATTCGCTCATTATGTTATCCTCATTTATTTTACATACTTTTATGGCTGGTTGTGCTCAGCTTTACATTTAAAGCTTTATTGCAGCTGTTAGTGTTGGGGGGAGGGGGAGGCAAGTGCTTATTGATCAGAATTTACATGTTTACTCTTATAATAATGATTTATGTAATCTTTTTCTACATATAAGGTCTTTCTTTGAAATAAAATAGTACAGTTCAGGAGGTCTCTTCAACTGAAGGAGGGTTTTGCTTAAGAAGTTAGGAACTGGAGTTGCCTAGGGTAAAATGGTGAATGCTTCACTATACTGATGTTGAATTTTTCCCCTATGTAAAATGATGCAAGTGATCTTTGTAATTTAACATTTTCTTTACCTTTACTTTACACTCAAGATGAAGAAATGCTAATGTTAGAAATTATTATTTATCAGAGACCCTCCTTCATTTAAGGATCATCTGACCACATCAAACCTTCCTTGATTTAGTTTTATGACACAACCTAGTCATCCTGAGTGTCCCTTTAGCAGCAAGGCAGACAGAAACCCTAAGATGTGACTAACACAGTTGCAGCTGGGCTCCCCTTTGTGAGCAGCCTTAAACACACGGCAAGCCAGAAGGGTACTGAACATCTACCTGCCCTTCTGGGAGTTTCTGAAGTGTGCTGGGATAGTCCCTCCCTGCCCCACAGTGGTACCATCCTACTGAACACCTGTGTTCGAGTAGCTGGAGTAGAGTGAAAAAGGGCTGTGGTGGTGGTGGGAATGGAAACACTTCTGAGAACTTCTGCCAGGGGTTCGCCGATGAAATACATCCAATTCTGCATGGCCTGTTGGGTCCTGGCCCACTGTTTGTAAATGCCTGCTTTTGAAGGTGGAGAGAATTGATGTGAATGTTAGGGAGCTATTTTTATGGATAGCAGACTGCTGCTCTTGTACTTTGACTCTGTATTTGATAGCGTAGTTAAAATTTGGCAGCGATCTTAAGAAATAATTTCTTACATAATCTATACCTTCCCTTTGATTTTCTAGGAATAATTTATTTGGAATTGCTGTGTGCTATATAAATTCATCTTTGTTTTTACAGACTCTGAATGTCGTGAGCAAATGATTTCTAATCAAGATCTCTAGGTTACTGTTCATAATTAAGCTTAGTATTGTGTATAATTCACTATACCACATTTTCCAGTGACAGCCACGTAAATTAGATATCATCACAAGGGTTCTGAAGATTTATACTGTTACAAGGATACACTGCAGCCTTTTCCCATAAACTAAAGTGTGTTTTCCTGGCATGTAGAAATTCCGTAAAAATCCTGTGTTTTGTCATCCAACTTTTGAGCTGATGTATATCTGTTGTGTAGTCTGCAGACAGGTTTTACAGCTTTTCCGTACTCAGTGGTGCACCAATACACTTTGGATAACACTGAGTAGATAGTACAGTTTGGAGGGGTCTATGTCTTGTAAAGCAAAGCATAAATTACTTTGATTAATACATCTTAATATCACTCTTCTGTAAAACTGTATGCACAGTACAGGATGTACTCTGATGGTAAGTCTTTTATTCTGGAATATTATTCATCTCCAAACAGTCTTGTGCATCTTCTGGCATTTGATTTTCATTGGTATGATTTCTGACTCTTTTTTTAATATGCATACTTCTGAAATACAGATTAGTTTTTTCCTAATGAATCATTATCATGTGCTATCATCAAAGGTTATTCACTGAAAACTTGAGAAAAAGGCAATCAAAACTAATTTTGATTGTTAATGGAAATGTATTTTTGGTCTTAAACAGCTTCCTTCAGGAATAATTATAGTTATGCCTCTTGGGTGTTTTTGGACTTCTAAATTTACATCCAGCAGTTCTTTTTCATTTAGTAGTTAATCTTTTACAGAAGACTGCAAATTTATACTTCTACCTAACATTAGGAAAGTCAGGAGAGTGTATTCATCTATCCATCCTTTTAAAATATAGATGTAAATGTTTTTTTCCATATTGAGATATCTGTGTCTATACTGTACACAAGCTCAAGCATTTATATCATTGTGTAATTGAGTTCTGAGTGTCACTTCTAAATTTAAAAAACATGAATTCAATCAGTTCATATAATTTATGAGAATTAACACCAAGATAATTATGTATCCTTGTGGAAAGAGATTTCTGTTATTCAGTCACTAAGATAGAATTTTTGTAGAAAAGCAGAAGTAAAGAGAGTGTATTAATTTGGGGGTTTAGAAGTTATTACAAGGTACAGGTCATAGTAATAAATAAAGGCTGAATTAGTCGAGCAATATTTCACTACTGAAGTAGTTATTAAAAGATGAGGCTTTTTTCCCCCTGCAGTATTTTCATGTACAGCTGTTAATCACATGTTTCTGTAAGCCACTGAGGTATAAATCCTCCCCTCCTACTGAAAAAGAGCTCCTTTTCAAAAGGGATTGGTGTGTGCCTTTTTCATCCAGATTCCAGCAAAACCATCCCCTTGTGTTAAAGGTCTTACAATTAAAGTTCTGGTCCTCTAATTAAAAGTGGAAATCCAAAACATAGCACTAATTTGGGCGTCTGATTTTGTTTTTACCATAAGTATGCAGTTTCCCAGAGTTTAAGAAATGGTTAAAATTAATCCTGTGTGCAGTTACTGAGAGAAGAAGCAGGCAACAAATGTCAATAAATCTAGATCTGTTTGAAGCAGACGTCACTAAATCTTAGTCTTGACTGCTCTCTGGTAGTGTCAAGAGCTGCTCTGTAAGATGAATTTGAGGGGAGGATGAAAAAGGTACCATATTAAACCACTGCACTGATAAGTTTAGTTAAGAGGCAGAAGATGTGTCCTTGCAGTGACATTCAGTGGCCGATATTTGTTTCCCTTTAAATAATATGCTGTACATCTATGAGAATGATGGCTTGGTGTTTGTGACATTGCATCTTCACCAAGGTTACTGGCTCCAGGACAGGCAGTCTCTCCTCTCTTTCTCTCTCACACCCTGTCAATAAATATCCACTTGTCTGAGGAAGTGAGATACAGATTTTACAGCTGACACCAGAGCATCTTCATTTCCAGAAGCAATGAGTTTCAACACATGTGAACGTGAAGTAGGGGAGAAAAAAAATTAAAGGAATATATCTTCCAAGTCTTTGTCATAAGAAAGCAGTTACCTCTTCCAGACAACAAACCCCAAGGTTTGCCAATAGTATAACATTTTAAGTCTCCCAGTGAAACAAACAAATTTATATTGTAACATAGTGAATTCAATGCAAAGCTTTGTTTAAAACCATATAAATATATTACCTTTTCCATATTCTAAATTAATTTCTATCTGTATGTATATATATATTTCCACTTTAAAACAGGAAAGTAATTTAAGAACAGTATCATACACTGTGATTTTCTGCTCTGTTAATTCAGGGTGTTCAATATCTGGTATTATTATTGTTTGGTTTTACCTGAATATGCAACTTTTACAGCTCTCAAGTGAAAGGGAGGGAGGTGATACTCCATACACAGAAATATATGTATGCATAATAAACCAGGAATATCTAACACTGGGATTTTTTACTACATGTGGAGATTTTGAGTAAGATGTAAAAAAGTGAACAAATCTTAGTCAATTGAAAAATATCTCAATTTTTCTAATTTGTAGGAGAGTCTTTCCTGAAGAGGAAAGCAAAAGATTCAGTGGAAATAATTCAATCTGTGGTTTATTTAATCTTCAATTCTAATTTGTGTCTGTGAAGATAAAGACTCTATTGCCCATTCTTCTCTTTTTTTACTTTAAAACTATGTTAAATGTAATTAAGAAGTCTGATTCATCATTAGCTGGTACCAAACTGCTAATATGTTCTCTCTTGCTCTCCCTCCCCTTCTCATGACTTCTTCCACTCCGCAGCCTCTCCTCATCCTCCAGCTGAGCTCTGATTGCAGTCCAGGTGCTGTTTTCCTGCCATGGTACCACCTCATGAGATAGAATTGAGTTCTTCATAGCATTTTTCAACTGCTTAGTGGCCTATTTGCATCCATGCACTAGGTACCACCTATCAGTTCTCCCATCAGGGGATGTTTAGCCCTTACAAGAGCAGAGATGTAATAACCATATTTACTGTACTTTTCAGTGTGGGAGCAGCTTTTTCTGGCAGGTGTTTATAGTGCTTGTGATAGGGGCTCTGAAGAGTCTTATATTGTACAGGTGTGCTGCTATGAGCAGGACTAAGGCCAGCTGTCCTGAATTTCATTTTCTGAGCCCTTCTTAGGATTTCCTGCTTTGCTTCAGCTCCAGGGTATGTGGAAATACTTACATCATATGTTATTGGCTTGCTAAAGGCTCTGAATCTCCACAAAGAAGCCTCTGAAATGTCCAGCCTGAAAACTTTGATACAGTTTGATACTAAAAAAATGTGGATCAATTAAGAGCTGGTGTGTCCAGCTGAGAATCACATTCTGGGATCTTTCTACAAAGGTAATAAATCCTGTGCAATGTAGTGTGCTATGGCAGGAATATCTCGGGGATTTAAGATGTAATTTTTCAGTGTAATAGGTAACTGTATCTCAGGTTGAAAAACAAATATATGATAAAGGATTCTTTAAGTATCTGGGATGCCTGGATTAGGTTTGCAAATGTGATGTGTTAAAACAGAAATTTCTTGTTACATTATTGTCTCTGCATTATTGTCTCTCACACAAATTTTTCGTGTAAACATGAGGGATTGTTTGGATTCAGAACTCTCTAGGAATATCTGGGTAATATGCTTTTTGGTGGAAATTGCCGACAAAATTCTCAATTCTAAAGCGAAAGATTTTAAATCCTTTAAAAAATGGCTTTGGTAGTTCTATTTTGAATCACAAATATATGAGAAAGCAGCCTGGGTTATCTGTTTAGTTGCAAGAAAACCTGGAAAGCATTCCTTTTCTCCTGTATTTTCACAGACTGTATCTTTTGAGTCCCAGTTTCCTGATGAGAAGCTGTCAAAGACAGTGAATTCTTTTCTTCCTTTTGCCTCTCATCAGAAGGAGAGTTGAAGGTTGGTTGCAGTCCATTGTATGAGGCTTAGGAGATTTGATGTAGGATTGGTAGGTGTCAGCACAATTATGTAAGTTACAGCTCTAATGCCATACTGGAGTGTATAAAATGCTGTTTTTTTCTGTGTGGGTACATGTATGGGTTAGTCCCATTCCCATCTAATATGTTGAATTGGTAAAAAGATTAAAGGGAGGTGAATCTCATCATCATCTCCCAATTCAGGCTTGATCTGTTGTTCTGGAATCAGACCCTAAATGGTGTAATTGTGTGCCTCTTCAATGCTTGTAACCATACAAAAGGACAGTATCACCTACTGTCCTAGAACTGTGCCTTAGGAACTTCCACTCTTGGGTGCTCAAATGTTCCCTGAAAAATGCAAACTGAAACATCATAATTAACCATATTGGATAAACTGGGTGTATAAAATTGCCTTCAAAATATTAAGAATAGCTGAAGAAGTTTATTCAGTTGTTACAAAACTTACTGTATTTTCAGCCAAGGTAGTTGTGCTATAAATTAGGAGCTGTAAATTAATTGGAGTATCAATCCATTTCCTTCAGTTTTATTTAACTATTTTTTACTTGGTGATATTGTAGTTAGCAATTATGTATGAAAAATGTAGTAAGTACTTGTTAGCATCTCTACTGAAAACTCCTCTGTGAGTTAAGTTTTAAGAAATATATATTCTTTCTGTACATTTTAGAGCAGTGAGATTCTGGTGATTCATGTGGGATATTTTGCCTGAAAGCAAGCCCTACGAAGAGCAATGGGATTTTCTTGCTAAAGGATGGAGGGTTGAGGTATTAATGTTCTTTAATGAAAAAACAAACAAAAGCAAAAACCAAAACCCCACAATTTCTGAAAGAGTATCAAAGAAACGCATGCATGGAAGAACAGCAGAATGGAAAGAATACCAAACAACTTCTATAAAGTGTTTTGGACATGTATTGAGGAAGTTTAATATTGTTATTTTCAGAAATATTTGCACAGAGCTAACACACCCTTGCTTATTTTTGTTACTGACTTAGGACTAGTAATTAAAAATTCTGGAGGCTGCTAAACAGGTTCTGGTGAAAGTAATTGTTCACTTTCAAGAATTCTCTTGCATCATAGCAAATGTTTCTCATTAATTTACTGATGAATATTTTCTTTCCATAGGCAAAAGGAAAGGGGAGGGAGGTCTATTGAACTGTATGTTTTTCACTTTGACAAATGGTGAATTTCACAGTGGTTCACAGGGAGTTCTGTTCAGGTGCCTCCTGTAATGAGTTGTAGTTCTTCCTTCCCTGTGCACCACTTGGAGTGTTCATCCCTGCTCTGCTTAAGGCCGTTGATTACTCATCTCTTTTATGGGTCCAAACCTAAATACACAATTTGGAAATATTTCCAAATATAGTTTGGTACAGGTAATAGTTGCTGCATTTCTTGAAACAGATAAAAAGTATTCCCTGAGTCTTGAACCAGTGCTCTCCTCATTGAAGTTTTTTTAAAAATGTGATTATCGAGAGATACAGCAATGCCATAGTAACAAAATATACCTTATGTTTGCACTATAACTGAATTATTATTGCTAATTATAGTAAGTATTTTTAGTCATTGATATATGCAGCCACTAAAACACTGCATTTATCAGCTGAGTGTTTTTTCTCCTTGGCTTTGATGTTGCCAGTGTATATTTAATCTCAATTTATTTCTACTAGTCATTGTTATATAAAACCTAATGCATGGAAACACAATATTTATCCCAGCAGCTGTTAAAAATCTGTGGATATGGATTAATGTCAGCTTTTAAATGTGTAGTGCTTTAGTTAATTCCATCCAAGGACAGATGATATCATCCACTAGGAAGGAATATATTAAAAGCTGTCAGCCAGAAGGTAGTAAAAGTAGGTGATATGTTATAAAGAGGACTAAAAGGTCATTCAAAGAAGAGATATTGCTAATAAGTCAATTAAAATTTTCAAGCTGACATTTTATAAATTTCTGTGCAAGTCCTAAAACGTTTCCAAAGCTAGCAAAATTCACATCTGAGACTGGAAAAATGGGGGTCATGCAGAACCTGCAGTTTCTTCATGGAATGAGCAAATAGGAAACTTGCTGCTTTAGGTTAAGGCCTCGAGGAGATCACGTTGGAAGGGCCATTGTTTGGCCAGGTTTGTGTTGCCTGGGCTGTGCTTTTAAGTATAATATGTTAGTATTGCTTATGTTTATATAAGCAAATTTATTTCAATAGATGCTTTCTGTGATGTCTTGCTGTCCTTTCAAGGCTCATGTGGATTATATGCAAATAGCAACTTCTATATGGCTGGATAGGGATTGTGTGTGGATATATTTATTTAGATTGCTCTTAGAGGTGAGAGCAAATTCTTTCAAATTTACTGTCCAACAAGTGGGCAGTCATTGTGTAAGACACATTGTAGCAATTTATTCAGGATGTGCTTTGACACTATCTCTGTCAGGTTTCAAGGCTCAAGATGAAATGCTAGTTGAGGTGGGCATGCATTCTATGTCAAGGAACTAAACGCTCACTTCCAGATTGTGTTCTTCCCTTGTTCTGAGTTTGACAAAGTTTAGGTAAAACACAAAAAACGGAGGCTTAGTCCCGTTAAAGATGCTGGTACATTTGACTGTCCCAGTGGAAGAGAAAAATACTTGAGTACCTTTCAGCACCAGGCTCAAAATTGAGAAAATCCAGCATCAGGCCTATTTCTGTTTTGTGTACAGAGACAAAGAAAGGAAAGCATATTTGATGCAATTTCTCTTATTTAACATTATGTAAATTCCAAAGATTATATTTTTTTTCAGTCCTATGGAACACATTTTGTACAGTAAATACAAAATGTACATTTAAATTTAATACTGAATAGGGTCCAGATTACAAAAAAAAGTTTATAACTTGAAGTATATAGGATAAAATATTTGTTTTTCATGCAGTTGAAGTTGTTTCTGCACATTTGTTGCTGTGAACTCTGTAGCCATGTGACCAAAGAGCAAAAGGTATGTTTTGATTTTTAAACTCAGAGATTTACCTCTTTTCAGCTGAAATGTAGTTCTGACTGCTTTTGACAAGTTTGGTGGGTTTTTATCTCCTCAGGTTAATTCAGGTTTTTTGCAGTGCTGTGAGGGGGATTTGTTTTTTGGTTTATTAAACTTTTCACAGGTGATATTTACGTATCTTTGTTGTCAGCTATTCTTAGGATACATTTTTCTAAGTTAATCTGAGGGCTTGAACTATCTGCACCTTTTTTGGTAGTGTGGAGGTGCTTCTTATTGGTTACTCTGCTTATCAATCAACAGGTTATCAAATGAGCAACTGTTTAATGATAAATGATCAGGCAGCCGCACTCATATTCCACTCTCATGTCTGAACTAGACATGTTTTTGGTTTGCATACTTTGCCTGATAAGATCACTTTTATCTGTGACCTCCTTACAGAAGGTCTGTTGTCTCCAGGTATTCTCACTTCTTAGAATTTACTGAGCTTAGTATCAGATTACCTGACTGTATATTTAAATCTGCAGATTAGTCTGTGTTCTAGGAAAGGTAGCTGAATCAATTTCACTCTAGAGTCATAAATTATTTAGTCCAGTATAACAATACAAAAAGGAAACATTAATTAGGACTCCAGAAAATATGTAGGTCTACTGCAAAGTCTTGAAAATCCATGAACATTACTTGTACATAATTACCAAAGTAAAAGGGAAGAAATGCCCACCTCAATTCCCCAGGCTTTGTTTAAGAGTTTGATAATAATACACTTTCTCTGATACTTAGTATTGCTTGAAAGTTATGTTTATATTCCTGTGATTCTGTGTATGCATATCTATAACACACAAATATTATATCATCTGTGTATCCGCTAATCTAACATGATTAGGTTGGCCCTGCTTGTTTCACTTGACAGGCAGGCAGTGACATCAATCAAAATTTCTGCCATTCATGTTGCTTTTCACAGTGCCAGTGAAAGTCCTGACAGGTTTCTTTGAAGTGGGATAGCAATAACATTTTGATTTTGGTTTTCACGAGGTGGAGGGACAGTCATTCATCTATGCAGATCATTTCCTTATTTAAGCTGTGTTCATTTATGTTTGTACTTCAATGGTATGATAGTGTACATTAAGAGATGCCCAGGTATTCTAACTAATCTCAAGGGTATTATATTCTGAACCAAAAGATGATTTCTTTCGAGATTACAGGAGCTATTTTTGCATGTGACTAAAACATGTCACATGGAAAACCTTTGTGGGGTTTTTTTTTGAGGAGTGAGGGTATTTGTTTTTTAACAAATAACATTTAGCATTTTTTTCCTTGTATTTTCCAACTGTATTTTGTAATAGTCCCTATTTCATGTTTACCCTGAAGTTATTGCAAAGCATTGAATTGGTTAAAGCAGTTATATCAGAAGTTAAATCATGGATGACATAGATGGCATCAAGATATTAAATAGATGTATTCTGATGGATATTGATGCATTGAGACTTTCACAAGCATTTTGGCTCAGTGGATTGATGAGCTAACAATTGTTTTCTGCTGCTGATGCACTTGATGGAGAGTTACTTCTGTCTTGAATTCTAAACTCTGATTGGCTTTTCAGTTGGGCAATATTTTCTGTCCTCTTTGACTTAATTCAAAATGCTATTTAGAAAGGGATCTAACCTTTATTGGTGGGGTTTTTTTGTGTGTGATCTGCCCAGGGGGCATATTTTTTGAGGGAAAGAAGAAGCTAAAGCAGAGTTTACTTCAGATACTTCATTGCTGCAGCTTGCAAATGTATTGAATAAACACTGATAGCATAGCTCTGTCAAAAAAAAAAAAAAAGGTAGACTGTTAGAGTAGCCATTCAGTAATGGATACAGTACTGTGACTGAAGTATCTATTTTTTTAAGTGCCTGTTGTGCAGTACCAAATGCTAATGTAGGTGCCAAATGGGAATACCCTTTACCATGTATAAGATGAATGACGCACTTCAGCGTGGGATCCAAAACAGCTGGCAAACTGAAAAGTGCATGACTGTAAAGCTAGTTCACATTAGAACTAATGAAATCAAGGTGCTGCAGATGGGTATATCCTAAATGAAACTGTCATTTAATTGAAATTTCTCCACCTGTGCTCTTTCTTTAGAAACCAACCTGACAATCAAGAAATGCTCATCATATAAAAGAGTGTAATAAATTGTAAAAATACTAAAAGTTTTTGCCCTTGCCATCCCCTGAGGTAAATGCTTTTTGCTTCTTCTCCCTCCCTTTCTTCCGTTGCTGTTGTGGCACAGCAAGTTGGGGATTTAGTCCCCACAGCCTCTCTTCCTCCTCAGGACAGTGGCAGGATTATAGAAAAGGAGGAATGAAAAGTGTACTGTAGTCTTAGGAGACCCCCACCAGCTAGTGCTCTGTCCAGAAAGGTAAATCATGTTGTTTTGGATCATGCTGGTCACTTCCAGTCTGGTGATATTGGTGCAGCCTTGGCAACTCTCCTTAATTCTTTTTTCTAAAGACTGTGATAAAGAGTAGCTGTAATATTTATCTGGTCTTTGGGGACGAGTCCTTTGTGCTGGAAGCACTTTTGGCTTCTGCTGAACAGCAGTGAAAATGCTGTTTCTCTAAGTGGTGTGCCCAGACCACACAAGTCTCACGCCTCTTTGAGCAGTGCAGATTCACTAGATGGACTCATTTATATGTTGTTCTCTGGATGTCATGACAGAAGGTTGATGAGAAATCCATGGAGGCAAAATCCTGAAATAAATTTGCGAAGGACTTAAGAAAATTTTGGACTCAAAAAAGAGGCATAGTGTTTGGGAAGAGTGTGAAAAGAATTGGATAAAGTTGTTTTGGGGATAAGTTCTGAGAGAAATTAGTTTAAAACAAAACGCTAGGGAAATTATTCTCTAGGATGACCTTGCTTGAGTAGAGAGGTTGAACCAGATGATCCACTGTGATTCAACCTGACCCATTCAGTGATTCTGTGATCACTCTAAATTCATAATGAGGGAAGGAAAGATGTGATAGCTGCAAAATAAGATTTTATTTCTGAAAATTTTAGTTGCTATCTCTAAACTCTCCCGTATTTCTTGTATAGAATACTTTTTTGTTCAGTAAAGGATTAGGAGGTGCCACTAGAATGTTTGAATATTGTGTTGAGGCACTGTATGTGTACTGAGATTTTCTCTGCTTTTTTGCTTTGTGGTATTTAATTTAAAAGCTCCATATGATTCTATTTCCTGTCTAAACTGTGTGAGTTGAAGCCCCAACTGCAGATGTGAATTGGCATGGGAAAATGGCAAGATTCTCATCATGTATAGAGTGATTTTCCCAAATTTAAACATGGAATCAATAATATAATGGTACTTAATGGCCTGTGTTTCTGGCCTTCTGCATCAGTCAGTAATTGTATTCCAAATAGTGTATCATTTCTGTAAATCAATGCATGTCTTAGTTATTGACATAGTGATGACATCTACAAATAACATAAGAAAAAAAATCTGTCTCAGCACAAAACAATTCAATCCCTTTTAAATCAAACAAAGTTTGGGATGGATTAAATGATAGAAACAATTTCCTGGGAAGAATTCCTAAAAGTTGTCCTCAATATTGATTTTCTTAATGTGGTGTGCTACCTTTTTACATGTTTTGATGTGTTAAATCAATCCAATTTTTATGATGATGGAAGATTTTCTTACAAGGGAAGTAAATTTCATAGCATTTAGGTGTGTTTTAACTGTTTTACTGAATTCTCTGATTCATACGTTGGTTATGTAGTGATCTTGAAAACCACTGAAAAATTCCCACTTTCACCACACACACACACACACAAAAAGCCATTGTTTTTATTATTTTTCTTCCTCTTTTCCTTTAATAGAACCATAAATAAGGCTGACTAGTCTGGACTTCACTGCTATGTAAAAGCTATTTTAAAACATCTAACCGTCTGCTTAATGGCTGGTAATACGTTTCTAATGGTCACTCTTGATAAGATACTTTCAATTTGCTACAGTTGTAGTAATCAAACAGCCAAGCACATTCCACAGTGATGTGGCTGAGATCGTTCACCACTTTCCTATCAGCAAAAGGGTTCTTACAGTCTTGCATAGGCAAAGAACAGCAGCTTTGAAAGTTTTGTGTTTTAACAGCATATTTTCAGGATGACAAATGGGTCAGAATTGTGGGTTTATCAGATGTTACACAAATGGGTAATTTTCAATGTTTATATGTCCAGGTGTTGTGGCTACTGTGGTTGTACCAGGTCAGTTTAATTAATGATTGTTCTTTTTTTCCCTGGATTAGATATACTGAATTGCTGTCATCTAGGGCCTTGAATTCTTTTGTGTGATCCTGGCAGCTGGTGACGGCTCTGCAAATTATGAGTTTCTTGGCTTAAAACAGATTAAATTGCAGACAAAACAAGCTATCAGCTGAGTAAATACTGCACCTCTGTTTGGCTTCAGTGAGAAGAAGGAGATTAGCGTGAGTACTTAGTGTTCATAATTACTAGTAAGAGGCAAATAGTAGGCTCAGGCTGACTGGAGATTGTTCCATTATATCCAATTAACACCCACTTGATTATTGTTAATTACTTGTGTTGGATGACAGAGGAGTATAGATGTCATACTTCAAACATACAAATACCATCTGGGTCATCAGTATGCTGACACCGATAATATCGTGCTCAGTCTCGGATGCTACAAGAGATTTTCTCTGTACAGTTTTTAGACTTCACTGCTTTTATCACTTCTTAAAATTCTCCTTAAATATGCTGCCTAAATAAAGATTTTTTTTTCCTCCTAAAAACAAACAAAGATGTATTTTTCCTATTGAATTCTTAAGGATAAAAAATAAATCTCTCAACACCACAAGATTTCTGTTGATGATAATTTTTTTGAAAAAGCCTTTTCATAGGGTAATCAACTGAGGTTGAGACTCAGAACATATTATGGGTATGGGTAGAATGCAATGTGTTTGTTATGCCAGTCAGAGCTACAATTTCCAAATTTAATATGTTGGGATACCCAAGTGTCTTAGACTTCTTCAAAACCTGAAAAGTTCAAGTATAGTGATCTACATAAATATTATTGTCACTTTTCTTGGTTACTGGTAAAGCATTGTGATTAACGACTGAAACCAATATCATAAAAAGGTAAGTTCCCCTAGTGCAATGAGTTAATGAAGACCTTTCTCTTTTTACGTTGTAATATATATTTAAACAGTAAAGGAACAGGCATTAGAAAGCCCATTGAAAGAAGGAATTCCTAAGTATATTTAAAGATTTAAACAGGGAATTGAATATCTTGACTAGTCATTTGGAATCTATAATGTTAAAATAGTCTCCTTTTAAAGGGCATTCACAGCATTAAAAATCACCTTCCAAATACTGTAAATATATATATTTTATAATGAATAGATATCAGTGAAATGGAATATTGTCATAGGATAATAGGTTTTGGCTGATGAATGCTGAAGCAGAGCCAAAATCCTCAGTTTTAAAGTATGAAGCATTGATCCTGTGACAATCTTTTATTACAATTTACTTTTATTTCTCTTTGCCACCTGGCCTATGTGGATACCATCATCTTGTCTGAATGGGACACTTAGAATTGTAGCATGTAGGAAACTGTACCCATCAAGAGGCTTCATGTTATGTTGTGGTTCTACTTAGAAGATTGTGTAAGGAACGGCTGCCAGACTCACTTCTTGCTTTCCAAAATAATTTCTGCCACTCATGATGAAGAAATACATTATTAGTGTTGGGTCTGTGAAGTGATGGAGAATGATTCAGCATGCTGCTAACAAGCAGCATTTAAAGATGTGCTCTCCAGCTTTGTAATGCAGCAAAGAAATAGGACAGCACGTATCTGTATTTTTACTTAACAGTGCTTTACTACCCTTTTGTGAATGTCACTTGATTTTTTTTGTTGTAGCATTTTTTGTATGTCAAGTGACAGTTATTCCTTCCTGTGCTCTAAATGTAGACACATCTCCCTGGTAAGTTTTCCTTACTGTAACCTTTTGGACTCAAAAATTTTTAATGGCTCTTGTTTTTCTGCTGTGGTGTTTATACAGTTCCCAGCGGAGTGTGTTACTGACCCTTAGTTGTACTGGTTTCTAATATGATTTACGCACAACTAACCTGAATGCTCATTTCAGCTTGTATGGAACCAACCTATCTTCATCTATGTTCCCGCAACAAATAGCCTGAATTTGCAAACAAAAAAGGTAATGTCAAAGCCTCCTCCAATTCACCTTTTTTTAACAGGAAAAAAAAAAAAGGCATGATGAATTAGGTAGTTCCTCCTGTTATTTTCAAGTGTTCTTTAAGGGACTGCTAGGGCTGTTTTACTTGATTTAACTTAGACATAAGTAATTCTCAATTCAGAACAATGGTTTAGAACTTGACTGAATGTCCTTTTTGTGAAGTAATTATCCCGATTTTCTTGCTAAATGTTATTTTATGCATTACATTTAATAGCCTCTTTTTCTCTGGTATGGTAGAATAATGACGATGCCTTCTAACACTTAGGAACCGAGTATATCCTCTGTCTGGTTTCTTCACAGTTTAGCATTCAGGTCTTAGAGTAATACGTTTCTTTTTTTGCATATGTTCCCAACTGATATATTAGAACAAACTACATGTAAGCTTTTTAGCTTGGAGGTGCCTTTTGCCTCCACGGTGTTCTTGTGTCTTTTTGGATGATGTTGTGTACATTACCTATATAATGTACTTTGTGAATAACTGAAGTGACTTCTATGCAATATCAGGTTTGCAGTGTTCAAAATCCATGTCCATCTAGGACACTTTTCTGTTTGCTTGTAAGGGCTTGGTGTCACAGTGCTTGTCTTTGAGTGCACGGGTGTATGAGGGTGCTGGTTTCAGATGGAGTAGAGTTAATTTTCTTCATAGTGCCTGGTCTGGGGCTGTGTTTTAAATGTGTTGATTTTTGAATTTGGTGATATTGTGCTGAACACAGAGTTGATAATGCAGATATGTTTTTGTTGCTGCTGAGCAGGGCTTGCACAGAGCCAATGCCTTTCTGCTTTCTTGTACAGCCACACTGGTGAGGAGACTGGGGGTGCGTGGGAGGCTGGGAGGAGACACAGCCAGGACAGGTGACCCCAAATGACCAAAGGGGTGTTCCAGAGCATGTGATATCCTGCTCTGTAGATAAAGTGGATGGAAGGAGGAGGAAGGGGGGACATTTGGAGTTAAAGTGTTTGTCCTCCCGAGTCACTGTTACACGTAGGGCCTGCACAGAGGGTCCTGCTCTCCTGGAGATGCTGAACACCTGCCTGCCCACGGGAAGCAGGGGGTTTATTCCCTGTTTTGCTTTGCACAGCTTTTGCTTTCCCTATTAAACTATATCAGCATATGTTGTATATGTTCTAATAGTGTGTGTTTTACTAAACTGTTGGGTTTCTCTATACCCATTTCTCCTTCTTACTGTTTGTTTCTGAGTCACAAACAAGGGCAGTATGGCATGAACTGTGTTTTCTGATAGATGGATTACCTTTGCATTATGTATTTCCTTCTGCAGTCTTCTGTGACATAACTACAGTTTCAATGCTTCTTGCCTCTCTCCCTCAGTTGATTTTATGAGAAAAAAAATGAAACATGAAGCAATGTTTGTTGCAAAGTTTGAGTTCTGTGACAGTTGTGTCTTATAAACTCTAGAAATCAAAGTTTTTGCGTTAGAAAAATTGAAATGTATTCATCCTGTAGCAAATTGGTATTACAGTAAATGTAAGGCAGTTCTTATAATGATTAATCCTGCATTGAGATTTAGAGAGGTTCATTGTGCCAGGAAGTTGAAAGAACTTTTAAGCAAACTATGAAGTGGGATCCAAGCTATATTTTATCTTTGCAGTGAATGTGTTTTTTGCATGGAAGAGTAATTACTTTTTAATAGTGGCATACATGATTATATCAACTGCAGAGAAGAGGCTATGGCAACAATCGTGGTGACAAAGAACATCCATGCAATTGTGTCACTGCCCACTTCACAGGACATGATACCAACAGACAGGATGTTTCAATGAGTAGACTTCAGCCCTGGATATTGGAATCGTTTTGTAATTTAAAAAATATTTATTGAGCATTTTTTTTCTCTGATCCCACACTGCTGAGAAAGATTTTACTGCAGTGGACTCCACAACTTAAATCTCTGTTCTTTGCCTGACTGCCACTTAAAGTCATGGCAGGCATTTCAAATCTGAGGGAAATAAGAGCCCTGCCCCTGTATCAGGTGTTTTCAGAGAGGATTGAGAAGTACAGGTTCCTAATGGAGAATATTCCTATTGAAACACACAAACCTTAAATTCCACTCTAAGAAATCTGGAAAAGGTTGGTTTATTGTTACCTCCAGACAGGTGGGTGAGGTGTGGAATTTCTCTTGCCTCTTTCCTTTTATTTATATGTTTTTGAATGTAAGGGTATTTAGTAATTTTCATTAGCTTAATCTTGGAAATTAGAAAACAACCAATTGTCTTTAAAAATGAAGTATTCTTGTATTGACTTCACTACTTTCTATGCCAACTGAATCACTATTTGTTTAGAAGAATATTATGTATAAAATTACTTAAAAATTTTATAAGCCCTTCTCACTTTTGAAGGCTTAATGCATGCTAATGATGCATTGATATCACAAAATTATTTTTCAATGCTAGCTGAAAATGTGATTTCTGACTAAAAAAAAGCCACATCATCTTGATTCTTTTTCACCCTTTCCCTTTCTCCAAAGCATTTTAGATTAGTATGTTATAAAGTTTTGAAAATTTTGAATATTTCTGGCATTTACAGTTTTGCCAAAGGGTCTGAATGTGAATGTTTGTTTTTGTGGTCCCCAGTGAACCCAACTGAAATCTTTGCAAGATGATAGCGTGTGTTCCTTTGCATTTTTTAATGCAGCTGTGGTGATGTAGGATTTATATTACTAATAAAGATCCCATAAATGTCCATGCAAAGCATCTGTGTGATTGTGTACAGTGCCTAGCAAAGAGGGTCATTGATATGACATAGATGATGCTTTATATGCAATTATTGTTGCAGGACAGTTAGTTTGCTGTATGCACACAGGACATTTTGAACATTAAAGTCTGTTTCAGGTCCTTAACCTGACCAAGTTAAATAGAAACGTCCCTCCCCCTGCCGCCTCACTCACTCATTTGTCAAGACAAAAATAGCTTTCAAAAGCTTGCTTTTATATTGCAATGTTTTGCTTGCCATACTAAAAAGGCTTGTGGTTGCAATAATTGACCTGGACACATCCACACAATGATCTGCACACAAGCATGAGCTCCTCAAGCCTGGTTATGAGAGAAAACTGCCTGTCCTTATCATCTCACCTGCTCTGGCAGCACAGGGCAGGTACCAGACTGAGAAGCCCTCCAGGAGGCAAAGCTTGGGAGTTCCAGCACCAATGTGGCCAAGTGCTGGGGGAGCAGAGGTTTGATTGTAAGAACTGAGGGCAGAGGGGAAGCTTCTGTCACTCTCTAAATCCCTACTCACACCAGTAGGGACAGTAGATGAAAAAGCTCTCCTTACTACTTGGACTGTATTTAAAGACCAGGAAAAGAGTGTATAACTGAATACTGTATTGTAATTGGAACATCCGGAACATGGCTCTAAAGCATCTGACATAAATGGATTTAGTACTAAACTTTTATTTGTTTTTAAGTTTAGCAAAACCATCAATGCTTTTTGAAAACTTCTTATTTGTATATATCCATTACTATTATATACATTATATGCATTACATACATTGTCTATCCATGTGCATGGCTCCAGTTTATTTTAAGCAATCCTTAAATTAGGGCTTAATCATTTGGGGGAAGACGACATGGGTTTAACACTGTCACATCTTTCATCGTTATTGCATCTTTCTTAAATAATATAATTTGTGACAAATGTGAACATTAATTACATTTAACAAAGAAATATAACTTGAAGTGATTGTATTTAAAAAAACATCCAATCAGTGAGATTATATCTTACACCAAGCTTTAGCTCAAAGTTCAAAAGTCAGAAATCAAATACCATCAGTTATCAAATTATGTTAATGGTTCTAATGAAAGCTTCTGGTATTTTGCTCAACATTGTGTTGCTATTATGGTAACTAATAGGACAAGAAAAGCTGATGGCCATGAAAAAATTAGAACTGACTGCTAGAGGTTTTTTGGTTGGTTTTTTTTTTTTGGTTGGTTTTCTTGGTTTTTTTTTAATATATTTGACAATCTGTTTAGTCACCCAGAGTTATCATGTGGTACACTCAGTTTTTTTTATCAGGCATAGGAAGGGCATAAACTGTATTTTATAACCATTTTAGACCACTTTAATTCCCCCTCTTTAAAAAATACTTTCACATTATAAGTTTGTTTTGCAAACCAAGAAAGCAAACAAAATTCAGGACTGGCATTTTGGCACAAATCTTTACGAGAAACTCTCCAGCACTTACTACATACATTAACCTGAAATATCTGTATATAATTCACAGAGTTGAAAAAGGAATAATTGATGACAATTTCTGTTGTATAAATTAGATATAAATGTTTGGAACTTGAAATTGTTGAGGAGCAGATTTATTTTGGTGTATATTGACTTGGGTTGAATGCTGCAATTGAGAAATTCAAATAATTTTGAACCACCTTGCATTTTAATATGGTTTAGAATTAGCTGAAGCTTTGCAGTTTCCTAAGAAAGCTGAAGGACTTAATTTTATTAAAATAGGATTCTCTCTTTTATTTTCCTTTGGTTTTTGATAGCTCTGTTGGATCAATTCCTAATTTCCTTGACTAAAATTATTTCACAATGTTTTGTGAAGTAAATTATAGCACTTTGTTAGAAATCCGTAAATGTCTTGAGAAACTTGCACATTTTATTTACATTCTTAAATTACTGATGGGACTCGGAGCATTGGTAGTGTATGCTAGTAGTTATCAAATACTAGATTAGAGATGTACCTCTTAGTTCAGATCCTTTACCTTTTAAAAGCCCAAAATCTGAAGCTGTAATCCAAAATAATACAAGCAGAGAATATTCAAAGGCTGTAAATAATGATTATTACGACTGACAAACACCCAGTGTTGAGGGAAGCAAGGATTTATCCGGGTCCAGATTTGAAGACACTTCCATGTGGACATCCCAAGAGCATTTCCACGGCTAAGATGTGTATATTAAAGTCATGTTGTGTGGTGGGAATGCTGTGGAACTGGGGATGAGTGGGAGGAAGTACATAGATGGTAGGTAAGGTAAGTAATCTCTTGAGGATTAAAGAACTTTCATGTAACTATCACATGGTTTTCAGGTTATACATACAAAGTCTTAATCATGATCAGTCACCAAATTTTGATTTTGATTTCCTTTTATGTGAAGAGCTTTCTCCATGTGTTTTTCTGTCTCTGTGGGTAGCACTGGTGGAATTGCAATTATTGAGTAGAGAGAGCAACCTTTTGCTCACTCACTTTGAATTTATATATTGTGAAAAAACAGTGTGCTAATTTGACACCTCCCTCCCCCAGGATTTTTGACTTAGAAGAGATGCAATAAATATTTTTAAATATTTTTATAGAAGAATCCATTGGACAAAGGGAGAGGAAAGAACAGTGGATTTATTTTCTTTTTGTAATACAGCGAGTGAGTAAATCTTGGACTTCTATTTCTTTCCTCCATAGACAGAGAAAGGTACTTCTGAAATTTGAAGCAGAGGATTCCTCTTTTAATAATTTTGAACCTGGAAAGTAAAGCAGTCATGATTCCTGAAAATGTGGTCAGTATGGAAAAATCTATGTATGGAAACTTTTGAGCGTGTTCAGTGTAGAGGGTTCAGACATACATTTTGAGCTCTCTCTGATGATGATCTGACTGTAAATGCACTTGTTCTAGTCCAGAGTGTTATTTCTGTAATGTTTAATTGGTGCATTGTAAAAGCTGCAGGAAGTTAACAAGAGCCTTCAAGCTAACAAATAATGTTCACTATATTTAAAGTGAAGGAAGCAAATTTTATCTGAAAGAGAAGACAGAAGGAGCACCTTCTAATTTCAAAGTGATAAAAATAATGTTGCAGATATTAGTGTTAGAGCATGTTACTGTCAGTAGGCTCGTGGCAACCTCAGGCTGACTTCCTGAAATGCAGTATCAAAACAAACATCACTGTTCTGATGTGAGTTCTTAAATTTTAATGACAAGTGT
This sequence comes from Drymodes brunneopygia, assembly GCA_013400955.1. Lineage (NCBI taxonomy): Eukaryota > Metazoa > Chordata > Aves > Passeriformes > Petroicidae > Drymodes > Drymodes brunneopygia. The sequence continues at coordinate 211,972 of VZTZ01044331.1, read as the reverse complement.
GCAATATACTGTGTTTTGCTATGGACACAGTGCAATCAAAGCTGTATTCTTAAAGCTTTAACTACACTAGCTCTTTTGGGTTTTGTCTGTTAAAATCCACTGCAAAACCACAGTCAAAAACTATAAAAGAATCTTCAACTACATTAAATACTTTTTGTTTCTTGTGCATTTAATAAATGTAGCAAGTTGTGTGCACATCTGGGTACAAACATATACCAAATTTATTTCATCCACTATTTACTCAAACAGAAACTGATAAATAATACTTTCACATTTTTGTTGTGTTTTATTTCTGCCACACCAGGGGCTCAAAAAATGAATGTGTCAGTAAAGGATTTGACAGTGTGTTACGACAGTCATCAATCCAGCAAGCCCTGTAGCCATAAATAAGCTTCATACAGTGCCACACTAAAGAGGACAGTTTTTCTTCTGCAGGACATTGAAAATGTCACAGCAAGGGAATTGTTTGTCCCTGTCTCCACGACAACGCCACCAGCACTTATCATTAAGTTTCACACCAAGATTTTAATCAGTGGTCTTTGTGGCATAAGACCGAGTCAATATCAGCCCAAATTTTCAAAGCCGTTATTCTAATTATGATGAGAAGCTATAGATTGATGAGCTTGGTTTTCTGCTAGGACTGGTGGCAGTTAATTCCTGTGACCTGTGTGCCTCCAGTAGTCTCTTTTCGAGATGGAGTCTTGAAAGTTCGATTATTAGTGACAGGTTGTAAGTGAGAAGAAGCTTATCTCTCCAGAGAGTGTTGATAACTTGAGACAAGGTTTAACTAGGAAGTAGTGCGACAGTAGATGGCAAAAAAAAAGAAAAAAAGGCAAAAAACCCCCCACCTTCTCTATCTCTAGCAAGCACACTGTAATGAGAAAATACAGACAGCCACAATTTCGCAAGTTGTAAATTCTGGTAGTCTTCAACTGTAAATTCTGGTGGAGCCAGTTTCACTCAGCTATCTGAAAATGTGTGAAAATATTTGTCCTGGTGCTTCTCCTGCATGAACACATAGTGCTTTTCAGCAAAAGCATTAAACATTCAGAGCCTTGGTACGTGCAGTTCCATTAGGTTTGTAAGTCCCTGAAAAATGAGAAGAAATATGACATTTCCTTACGTGAAAAGGAAAAATAGAAGCACTTGCTGCCTCATTTTCATGTGTATTGAGACTGGCCAAACCAGTATTATCTTTGGTGTTAATATTATTTATGTGCAAACCGTGTGCTCAGAGCTGTACAAGTCAAACAAGACAATGTGTCCTTGCTCTGAGGGGCTTGTAATCTAAGTAGACAGACAATGCAAAATGCACTGGGAAAACCTAGAGGAGAATTATGTCTGAGTTAATTCATTTATTTGTTCTCAGTGATGGGTAGGCAATGTTATTTTTGCTGACTACGATGTCTGTTTGCAGAAGGAGTGGTGTCAGAAAGGTGAGGGCTCTGCATGTCAGTTGAATGGGAAATATGGGAGCAAAAATGTGCAAATATTCAGTGGAATGATTTATTAGTGGAGGGAAAAAAAAGATTGTTGGGTGGGTTAAGCATCAGGATACTTCTTTCTGAGAGAATAAATGGGGAGGCAGAGAGGCAGAGTAGTTATTGACGATTGTATAGTAGGCAGTGGCAGAATAACAACAATATCTTTGTAGTTAGGAATCTCTAACCAGAGATGGATACTACTCTGCTGATTAATCACCTTTTGTCTCTGATTTCTGTTAGGGATTAATTAACTTGTAGAACTGTGCCAAAAAGGTGGGGAAATATTTTTGGAAGTCACTCACTGAGTCCCTACTATTTTTTTCTGGGTGTTTTGCTTTGCATTTCTTAAAAAATTTTGGAGAAATGGATGTATAGGAATGAAGTCCTGCTTAGCTGCATGACAGAGGCTTTCCTTCAAGTGGTCTGAAAAATTCTGAACTTCCTCTAGGATATCCAGATCTCATTTAGTCAGCATGGGCAGATATGTTCATTCGTAAGTGTGTTCAAAAACTTATGAGCACAACCAGGTACTAAATACCTAGGAGAGCAGGCAGAACATTGGATAAAAATAAAATAATAGAAATATGTAGGCTGTTTGAGGAAAAGAAAGGACTACAAGAAGCACCCAAACATGTTTGCAATAATTAACAGTAGTAGCAGAAATTGCCCATTGTATCCCTAATTCTACTGCTCATTAAATCAGAAATTTCACTCTTTAACTGCTGAGTGCTGTAAATATAAAAAGCTGTTGACCTAATTTGCTGTGGGAATTAATAGAGTTCCTAAAGCTGTTTCTTAGTGGAAGAAGCTTTCAGTTTCTCATAATATCATCCTTTTATTTGCCCAGTTGTTTCATTGCTAAGGTCAGCAAACAATGGGACTTCACAAGGCACATTGTCTTAAAGGTTCAGCAAATTGCATGATGAAGACTCTTCTTTGTAATAAGGATTTTGAAAGATACATCTTCTGAAGGATGAATAGTGTTAGGGAACTATATGAAAGCAAGTTTTAAAAACCTTGGGTATTTGAGAATAGTTTCTTTAATCTGTTGTATGCCCAATCTTGAGCTTTCCATGAGACTTATGTCTGAAAGTGTTCAGGACTTCACTGCAGCCATATAGGTGTTGGTTGCTGTTGGGGTTTGACCACATTTTCCATGTGAGTACCATTTAGTTGTTCATAGCCTTTCCCAGCTGGGGGCTTGCCTGTGTTAGGGCACTGCCTTGCCAGTTGTGCTGGCATAATTCTGCTGGAAGCTTCCAAGGGGAGAGCAAGGTGTGCCAGAAGAAAGAGCATTTTCATCTACTGTTGTTGAAACTCCTTGAACAAATGCACTTTCCTGCCATCCTGACCGTCTCTATACCACAGATTTTGCTGGCATGGCTGTCATGGTATTTTTTCCCTCCCACTCTTCCAGCTGAGTTAGCTGTGCCAACAGAACTTTGTGCCTGCTTACAGCAATGTAGATGCTTCTGTGTCTGAACTCCACATTCACAGCTCTAAGGCCCATTTATTTTTTTTTTCAGCGAGTCAAATTTTTCTATTTAGAAATGAGTAGAAACTGTAATATTTTGATGAAACAGAAAAAGTAACTGGAGCATGTGAGTATTAGGAGGTGGGGAAGTGAATCCTTCTCTTCATGTTCTTGGATGATACTGGAGATAAGCAAAAGCGAATAAATGAGGGATTATAATTAAAATTAAACTAGATAATGAATAAGATATTCTTCTGTCAAGAATCACTGTTTTGTATGGTGATAGCTCTAGTCCACAGTGACAAAAAGATTAAGAAACTGTATAAATGGAGAATTACAAAATTGTTACTAAGAATTTGTTTCAAAACTGTTGCTTCTTTTGGAGAAATCTAACTCCGATTTCAAATTGCCCCTTAGACATTACTACAGTGCAGTTCTCTTCTAGCTGCCTGTAGTATTCAAAGGATGAGTTTGAAATTAAATATGATTTGCAGAAGCAGTGGTTTGCTGCACTGTTCTAAGTTTCTGGCCTCTGATTTTAATCTATTGAAAGTTGATGGAACCAATGGAGCTATTCAGCAGGTTTTGGTGTGTTTTTCTTTTCTTTTTTTTTTAAGGCCTGTCTGTCCTTGTTAATTAGAAGTGTACATATTGGGAAATTAACTATGAAATACTAAAAATGATAAATTATTTCTTATTTGAAAGTATAAATTAAAGGTTTAGTGTATATAAAATTTGTCATGTTTAATTGCAAGTTCAATTAAAATTCAGGATAATGATGATTTATACAGGATTCTGTGTAATTTGATATTCATTAGCTTGGCCAGACACATGCTGATATTAGCTCGTTAATTATGTTTCCTTTTGTTGAAAGCAGCCTTGTGAAAGCAATCTGCTCAAAGTTTTTTAAACTCATTCTGCTAAATGAATATTTGGCAGCTGTTCATGTTATTGAGATGGTCACTGTGGCTACACTTCACTCACATAGAATCAATCATACCTACTGAATGACAAACAAGGGTTTCTCGTTACAAACCCATTTATGAAGGTTATGGTTGACATTAAAGAGCTATTGCATGGCAGCATGATATTGCTTTACAGTAATGTTAGAGTGTAACCACAGCTAGAACTGGCCTCTCCCACACAAGCAGAACAAATATAGTTTAATGTGGGACAGGGGGATGAAAAAAAGCTCCATTTCAGATGCAAGTAATATAATCTGTGTATGAAGTGCTGAGCTGCTTTCACATCTCTGGAATGTGGAAGGGAATACTGTAAAAGTTGTGAGACATAAATGCATAAAAAAGCAATGTGTGTACTTCTGGGGTGTTAGGTCTGTGCTCTTCAGGAGTTCTTAACACTCTCTTCTAAGTGGAACTGACCTGAATAATTTTAGAGATGGATGTCATGAAGTAGTTCCCAGAGAGAGCTGCATCCAGCTGGGGAGGGGAGTTATCCTTTGGGGAGGAATCAGCTCTGCTCTGGAGGCCCCTAGCCTTTGCATTAAGTAATTTTGCAGAATTGTCAAGGCTATGGGGGATTGAGCAGCTTAACATTTCAGGATCACTAGAGATTTTTATCTGAGAATGTTTGAGGTAAATGCATTTGCTGTTTAATGAAAAGACAAGTATAGCTTTGAAGGATTGATAGCATGAAATCAAATCCTTTTGTTTCTACTAAAAAGAAAATGCAACAAATGTACCAAGGGCTCTGGCACTCAAAAGGAGTTATCATTTCTCTGAGTGTTTGCTACAAGAATATACAGGTATCTTTATCTTGGAGTGCTGTCCAGCCTCTGTCCTTCCCATTAGCAGTGCCATGGACCCACTGAGATTCTGTTTCTTGAATCTGGGGAAGTCTTCCTTCTGGAGTTCCTCAGTCAGATTTTTTTTGCTGGAGTAAACTTGTGGACTTCAGGGACAGAAGAGGTGCTGGACTGGTGTACATGTTAGACTTATTTTTCACCCAAGTGAATGGATGTTAAGACTCAGGATCAGAGTGTTGGACTGAGAACTCTTTTTTTTTAACGTTGCTTTCAGAACTTGCTCTTGTGATGTGCTCTTCATTTTTCTGTGTGCTATGACACCATCCAATAATGATAAACTAATATTGCTCTCAAGGAAGGAGTAACAGCCAAAATCAGTAGATTCTTGTCCCACCCACCTACATCCTCTAAACTTCTTTTGAGAAGTGCTAACTGAATATAGCTTAAAACTCCTCTAAAAGGGGAGATTGCAGTATTAAATCAAATGGAAGTTTACCTGTTGATTACCTTTGCTTAAACCAAGATACTAAACAGTGATTTTATGTTTCATTGTCAGCTGGAAGAGTTTCACTTATCTGAGCTTGGTTAGCATAGAAGTCACTCTTACACCTGTATGTTATCTTTCTTGCATAGCAGTGTGGTGCTAGTAAAGACTTTTTGACTAGTTGGTTGATCATGGTTGATTCTCTTGGAGGTGCAGCTCTTGGGTTAGAGAGCCAGGTGTTGTTTCTGTAGGCAATACCATAGTAGCTACTGTAGGCTTGGAAGAAGAGCCTTATATGAGAAGCAGATGTGATAAAACAGATTCGCAAATCAAGAAATTGAAATACTTTCAAAAAAATTTTAAAGGCAATAAAAATTTGGCAGACGTGATAGAAACTTCTTGACCTTCCTTCTCTGACCCTGCAAAGTGCCTGTTTTTTTGTTTCACTTTTTAGGTATCAAACATCTGCTTTGAAAATGTAAGTAATTTGTTTTCTGTAATTATCCCAAGTTCCTTTGATTGTTTTTTGGACATTGTTTCAAGGCTTCAATTGGCTGAAAGTATTCATGGAATATGGGTCTAACGTTCAGACTGTTTGGGCAAATTTAAATGCAAGCAGCTGTTTGAGGGTTTTTGGTTTTTAGACACTTAGTGTGTTTCCTGCTGTTCAGTTATAGAAGTGAATATTTAAAAAAAAATTATATAATATAGGAATTTGATTAAAATGCTAAATATTTTTCCTTCATTATTTCACTATGAAACAGGATTTTAGAGTTCTGTTTGTTATGAAGTTTTGCACATGGATCCTCTAAATCTCATGTACCTGATGAGGTAGAAGTAATTTGTTTATATTTGTTTAATGCTTTATTTGTCCAACCTTTAATTTAGTATTTCTCAGATTAAAAAGGCCCGTGAGGAACCAAGAACACAGAATTGCAAGGAAGCATTGGTAGAAGACCTATTGAGTGAACCTGCCATTTTTTACCTAGTTATTTGTTGTAGAGTTGCACTTAAACTTTTCTTTGATAGCATTTTGATTAGAAAAGATCGAATCTGCCAATCAAGTAGTGCACAGTATTTTACAAAGTGTTCTGATATAATTTTTGAAAGTTTCTCCTTTTGCTGAAACCCATTTGTGGTGTATAATAGTACTGTTAAAAAGTATGGAAGAGTCTGAATATGGTAATTGTTGCTAATTTGAGTCTCAAGATTTTATTAATTTTAACTTTCAACATAAGGAAGTATCCACTGATTGTAAGTGACAGTGACGTGTTTATAGAAGCACCTGAAAACTCACTGTAGGCATTTAGAAAAGCAAAATCTTTTTAGAAAGAAAATCTTTCGTCCCTAGTAGCAACACCATGCTGGTAACTGCTTATTGAGCAAGACCTTGTCAGCTCTTTATTGCAATACGTTGTGGAGTTATAGTTTAAAAATTATTTATAGAATGGAATCCCAGCTGTGCTGAAAATACTATCATTTAACATGTTGCCTGTGATTGTCATTAGCTTTTTTTTTNNNTTTTTTTTCCTAAGGATTATGAAGAGAACAAAGATTTGGCTGTATGTCTAAGACTGAGCACTATATGAAATTTTTGTCAGGGGACTTGTTGACCTTATGTAAAGTTGCCTCTTTGAGAAGCTCTTTATATTCTGGCTGCAGTTGCTATGGCAGTTGGATAAACCCAACAACAGCCAGCATGCCCTGGTGCAATGTATTTCAGAAGCTTGGCCTCCAAATGGGCATAGTTGCTTACTGCAAAGTTTACAGCCAGTACAGAAATAACAATCAATCAAGTGAGCCATGTATTTAAAAAGCATAGGCTGATATATTTTTTAGTATATTTAATGTGTGCCTGCATATATACAATGCAAGAAGTCCCTTACTCCACACAGGAGCAAGGGATTAAAAATGGCAGACCTCAATTAAAATAATTTTTTTATCAACATTCACAACTTCTCTGTAACTTGAGGTAGAATATTGCAGTACATTTTAAGTACAGTTGCATAAGGTTGATTGGTTGTTTTGGTTTGTTTTTATAGTGTGGTAGCCTTTCTAGCTCTTTCATCTTAAACTATAATATTCTGCTATTAAAAAAATATTGGGTTGGTTTCCTAATATATTCAACCCAAAACATCACTTCAGTGGCATTAGTTGTTATTTTTTGTCCAGCTGTGCTCCTGGGAAAGGTAGACTTGATCAAGAAGGCTATGATTGCCATCTGCTTGCAGGTACGGCTGACTCAGCAGCAGTATGTGGTTAGTCTGACTTAAAGGAAAATACAAAATCCTACTATTACCCTTCTCCTCAGAGACAACTGCCATTCTCCATCAAGAAGACAACCATTCAGCCAGAAAGATTGACTCCCAGAAATTCACCACAATCACTTTAGTATTTTAAATTTCAGGTGGGACTAGAATTGATGGTGGTAAGGGCAGAGGCTCCGAGCCTTGAATCTTTATTCCTAAGTGAGTTAAGCAAAACTGCTAGCTCTGAAGAAGTCTGTATTTCTTTTTAACAGTTACAAAATAGGATAAATGAGGAAGGGAAAATGCAGGCACTGTTTGGAGGTAGGGAAAAAGATATTTTAACCCTTTTGATTATGAGAAACAAAATTTTTATTTGATCCTATTTAGATGTCTGTGTTAGTGTATGAATGGTTAAAAAAAGACACAATAAACATATAGTTTCTATAGTAAGTAAAATTGTTGAAAATAGCTTTACATCTAAGGCTTAATCTACTGTCATGTTGATAGTAGAGACCATCATACATAGTAAGCTGAAGTTGGACCTTTCGGTAAAAAATAAAAATTAATATAATGTGAAAAAAGTTAAGTGACATCGAAACAGTGCAAAACCAAGCTAGCATTAAGTGCTTGGTTCATGACTGATGGTGCTCCTTCTGTGTATTTGTTATCTGAAAATGTTCCCACTCAACTGGGGCAGCAACATTTACACAGAATCTTCTTTTGGTCTGTGTTCTTTCATACATGAGATCCATGGAGCTTTCTTAATGCTGTAATAATGTTCTTTGAGGTATCTCAGTCTTTAGGATGCTGAGTATTATTTGCATTTTGAAATTGCACTAATTTTTTTTTTAACATTTTACAAACAACGCATATCAGACAATGAGAGAATACCAGCAGAATACCAACGTCTTGGCTCTTTTACTTTTATTAATAAATATCTTTTATAAAAATGTAATATTTTATCAGACTTCCGTGTACATGCATTCCCATTTCTGCTCCTCTCCCAACAGGTGTTTTACCTGGAAACTAGGAAAGGTTAACAGACGAAACAAACATGTTGTCATTCAGTCATTTTGAAGTGACACATGTAGAAAACTGTGGCAAGTTTCAATCAGAATGTTGGGGTAACTAGAGGTCTTGCTTGCACTTGATCAGTTAATGCAGTTCTCTTGAAAATGTAGTGTGTTTGAAGTAGAGCATGGCTTCTGTATAAGCAGAAAAATAGATTTTTTTTTTTTTAAACGGAGGGAGAAAGTATTGCTTAGAGCACTACTATAACCCATAGTTATAGCATGTTGTGAAATTTGGGAAAGTTCTGGTAGTGAGAAGGTGTCATTCTTTATCATCCTGTTGAAAGTAAATTTTTCATTGTCACCATCTATCTGATACATGCGTGAATTTAATCTCCAGAATAAGTGATAGGAACTAAAAGGACATCAGTCTTTGTAATTCCAGTTTGTTGTTTACTCTGCCTTTAAAGCGTCACCAGTAATGAAAAGGGTGCAGTCTTATGAACAGTGCTCTTTCTAACATTCTAAGGGATGGCTGCTATTCATTGCCTTTAATCTGAAAATGGGTTAAAATCACTATTTATGAAGTGCAAATGCATGTCTGTTTCATGATAGGAACCCATTTCACGTTTTGCCAGCATTTCCATATGCATTCTCAGTCTGTTTCACTTTACAGAAATCTCTGTCCTCCCTTTAAGATAGACTAAGATGGATAGAATCTAAGGTACTATTAAAAATTAGGTTACTCCAGCCATAATGTATTTATAAAATCTTTCTCACCTTTAGGAGAGAAGAGAATAGGCTTTTTCTGCTTTTGGGAAAACTGGAGAAGCTCTCCTAAGAGGACAGGCTAAGGGAGCTGGGGTTCTTCAGCCTGGAGAAGAGAAGGCTCTGCAGAGACCTTTTAGACCATCCTGCAGTACCTAAAGGGAGTTTACAAGAAGGCTGGAGAGAGAGGGACTTTTCACAAGGGCATGTTGTAGAACAAGGTTTTAAACTGTAAATAGGGTAGATTTAGCTAGATATTAGGCGGAGCTTTTTACTCTGAGGGTGCTAAACTGGAGCAGGTTTTCTCAAGATGTGGTAGAGGACCCATCCCATGACACATTCAGGGTGAGCTTGGATGGGGATGTGGGTGATCTTAACCAGTTGAGATGTCCCTGCTTATTGCAGGGGGATTGGATGGAACAGATGATCCCTAAAGGTGCCTTCCAACCCAGACTCTTCTGGTTCGGTGATTTCTGACTCTTTCAGGATATGTAAAGCCTTAAAGTTTTAATGATAAAGATTGGAATGGTGTGTAGGGTAAAGAAGATGACTTCTAGGGTTGAATGTTTATCAAACTCTGAGATTTAAAGCAATTCTATGAAAGAATGGAGACATTTTCCTCTAAGTCAACCTTCTTTTTTTTCCCCTTGGTCATTTACTTTAGTTTACATTTTACATTTTCTGGGATGACTTATATAGTTTATTGAAAAGTTTGCTTTCTCTTCGGACATATCTTCATGACCTGTGAAAAACAACCCTTCTCCCCACTACCCCAGCCCCAAACTCAACAAAAAATCCCCCATCCTTCAGATGATAGGGATAACATGGATATTAGTTTGCTTTTAAACATTGGAAAACCACAATGTTTTTGTGTGGTTGTCAGAGGACATAGCAAAATGTTTTAAACACTGCTAACAAATGTGTTTAATACCTAAATAGGATCCCTTACCTTGGAACTGCGTGAGAGATGGGTTTAAAGGAGGTACTGCTGAGATTTATGTTGTTACAGAACTGTTATTAATGACCCTGTGAAGAGTAGTGTGTGTGTATATTTGTTTAGTTATTTATTTATTTTAAGTCTATGACTGTCTTCATGTAAAGTAGTATGAGATACAAAGAGTAAAAGCAGTTGTGGGTTTGTGGTTTTTTTTTAATGATGATGTTTTTGAGATAAATTTATTAGAAAGCAGCTTACTAGCCAGATGGATAAAATGGGAAGACAAGTGATCCTCTTCATTCTTCTTTATTAGAAAGTTGTACAGTTATTTCCATTGGTCATTTTCTGGTAAAAAACAATGGATGTAATGCTCAAAAAACAGAACACCAAAGCAGAGAAGATGTGTTAAAACTGTCCTTAACTACAGAGGGCACATGCAAACTCTGGAACTCTGTTCTTCCTTTGTCGTGAAAATTGACTTCACAGATTCACGTGGACTGTACTGGTTTACAAATTGCTGTGCTGAAACTGTCTCACTGGGAAGTCTGAATTTGTACAGGAAGTTCAGACACAAACATGGTTCAGAAACAGTGAGGTTCTCAGGAACAAGCTTTAATAAGCTTCCCAGTGGAACTGATGCACAGAGGTTTTAGTATTTGTATCTTACCCCACAGCTTGAAAGGGAAGAAGATTTCTATTTGTTTTGTTAAATGGTAGAAGTACTCTTCTACATAATATCTACTGTCAGAGTGAAAGTTTGAAAGAACTGGTTGTACATAATTCAACTAAATGAACTCAAAAAAAGTAGAAAAATTTGTTTATGCTGAGGTGCAAATTGTAGATGGTAATATCATTAGTTCACCAAAGTGGTTTAAAGAAGGCATAGTATCTTTAATGAGTTGCTTGGGTCAGAACTACATTCTTCAATTTCTTAAATATGACATGAAAATAAGAATGTTTTAGTCACATAGAGTGAATGTAACAATTGTGTACTTCAGGATACTTATTCTTTTGCTGATTTTTGTTAAATGACACTCACACATCCCCTCTTTTTTCTTATTGACGTGATCTTCATTATTTTTAAACTTAGTGTAAAATTAAGGATCACAGGATGATTAGGGTTGGAAAGGACCCCTGGAGATCATCCAGTCCAACCCCCCTGCCAAGGCAAGGTCATCTAAAGCAGGTGACACAGGAGCCATCCAGGTGTGTTTGGAATGTCTCCATGCTCTCCCTGGGCAGCCTGCTCCAGTGCTCTTCCAACCTCAACATAAAGAAGCTCTTTCTCATCTTGAGGTGGAGCTTCTTGAGCTTTAGGTTATGGCCATTGCTCCTTGCCCTGTTTCTGGGCACCATGAATAGAGTCTGGCAGCATCCCCCTGACACCCACCTTTGAGATGTTTGTATGGATTGATGAGATCCCCTCTCAGTCTTCTCTTTTCTGGACTAAACAGGCCCAGCTCCCTCAGTCTCTCCTCATCAGAGAGATGCTCCAGATCCTGAATCATCTTTGTGGCCTCTGCCAGACCCTTTTCCAGTAGTTCCTTTTCTTTCTTGACCTGTTGAGATTAGAATTGAAGACAGCACTCCTGAGGGGACCTCGCTAGAGCCAAGTAGAGGGGAAGATCTCCTCTGTCGACCTGCTGGCCTCACTGTTCCCAATTCACCCCAGAATCCCATTGGCCCTCCTAGCAGCAAGGACACTCTGCTGGCTCATAGTCACCGTGTCATCCACCAAGACTCACTCCTAGGTCCTTCTCTACAGAGCTGCTCTCTGGAAGGTCAGCCCCCAACCTGGGCTGGTACCTGGGGTTATTCTTCACTAGGTGCAGGATCTTACACTTGCCTTTGTTGAATACATGTGTTTAGCTCCAAGTTCTTGAAAAATTTTGGAAAATTTACTGAAGGGAAAGAAGGGTGGAGAGATTTGGGCAGAGTGGCTCAGGGAGGTTGGATAGAACTGGGTATAATTGGTACCCTAGATACTCCCCAGTGGTCATATTTTCCTTGAAAACCATATCCAAAATGGAGGACATTAAAATACAGTGAGTTGGACTGAGATAGAACAGTCAGCTGGCTGGTAATGTAGTATTTGATTGTAGCTGGTTAACAGAAGGACAGGAGGTTCAGAGTTTTGGAGGCCTCTGAAAATCTTAATAGAGAACATAGAAATTCATTGTGTGAAATTTGAAATAGGATGAATTGCTATTTGGAGAAACATGATGAGGAGAATGGGTGCAAAGAGTAACTTTCACCTGCTTCTGTGCAAAGTCATAGAAAAAACTGTTCATAATAAACTTAAATACATCAGAAAAAGATAAATCATGGTAATTCTTAATCAGATTAGCACTTCTAGATGAGCAAGTCTTTTTTGTTCACTTTTGTTGGGGACTATTTAGATATTGTTTCATTGTAAGGTATCTGGGTTGAGGCTATTGACTGAGCAGCTGTTGCTTGGTTCTTTTATGTTGTCCTTGCCTCTATGCTTTAAATAGGTTCCAGAAGTCTGAACTTTACCTCTTAACATGCTTTTTGAGAAATGGCAGGGTGAACCTGAAAAGATTTTACCTGAGGGTGAGAGCTTAGATATGCCAAACAGGCTTATTTCTTTCTTTTTGTAGTCAAAGAGTAACTTCAGGGATGTAACATAAGCTACATACTGTGTTTGCATACTTATAGCAGGTTTTAATTGTGTTGAATCACAAAAAATACAGTGGTAACTGAATGATGCTTGCAGGAGCATTACTCATCACTGACTGTCTCATGTCTTACTCTAAGAAAAAGCTGTGCTACCACTTGCCAAGGGTAGGATTTAAAGACTGTCAGATACTACATTAAAATATGCCATTAAAAATTTTGACTTAATCAAGAATCCTTATGTTCCTAGCATTTTTACACTTTTGAACTTTTCGTTTATACCAGTGTCTGTTTATATAGATTTATCTTCCTTTGTGTAAGAATGCAAGCTTTTGTGCATAAGATCCTGCGTGGAGAGCACATTGGTGTTGGTCACTGGGCATGTCTACATATAGTACGTTAGCAAATCATTTCAACTGCAGTTATATGCAGAATGAGGGGAGGGAAGACTAATTCTTTCCTTGGTTTTTAAGTGTGTTTGTCTGAAATTGGTTATGAGGCTTACACTAAAGATACCCCTCCAGAGAATCTTAGTCCTGTGGGGATTTTTTTTAAGTCCACTGAGAGAGACTCATTGTGGCATAGGACCAAGATGTAGGCCAAGTGGAAATACAGCAAAGTGATTTAATAGAAAAGGTAATTCCTATTCAAACTGGATGGTCCCTTATTCATTTCCTTGGATTATCATCAAATTTATGTCACCAGCAAAGGAGCTTCATTGAGTTTCACAGATATATTCCTTTTGCTTTCATTGTCATTAGTTGGCACACTGACATTTTCATATGTGTCTCAGCTAATGCCTCAAAATTACTCCATCTACAAATGTAACAATTGAACAGATAATTTTAATAAGATTCAGCTTGACTTCAGACTGCACTCCTTCCTTTCTTTATAGAATGCAAATTGTAACCTGTTTTTAAAGCCGTGCAATGCAGTGAACTTTAATGGGATTTGACAACATCATATTAAGCACAACAACTACGCATAATGTACCGAAAAATTGGACGTGAAATTGGAAACATAGCTGAGAACAAAGTAAATTTACATGGTTTGGTAGTTTGAATGTCTGATATCATATTCTCTCATGCAAGCTCCATAAAAAGCAAGGGATTTAACAATGGATATCAGCGGAAAGTGCTTTTAAAGTTAAAGCTGATGGATGGCTTGTCAAAAAAAATAATTGCATTGGTTGGAAAGTCGGGATGCGTGCTGAGGGGGAGAGAACAGGATATACAGAGAGGATGATGGGAAGTGACAGTGGTCTGTCAAGAAGCAGTGGCTGCCCAGAGAAGTGTGAAGCCAGAGCTATAAGGTGGCAGAGTAGAACAGGCTGTCAGAGCGGGAAAGTGGCTTTAATACCCTGAAAAGCAAAGGAATCCGCCTGTCAGCCTTGCTCAGCCGTGCTGAAAGAGGAAAAGAACATGGCATGAAGTTAGAGACATTAAACGGGAAAAAAAGAGAGGCCAATGAAAGCCAGTGAGGAGGGGTGGTGAGCTGTTATGTTTTTTAATAGACAAATGACACATTTCTAGGTGCAGCAAGAAAGCAAACTGTCTAAGAAATTTAGAACTGATTAGAGGCTTTTTTGAAAAAGAAATACAAGATGATCAGCATCTATTTCTGGCATTTTTAAATGTACCACATAGCCCCGTGACCTTCCCTTCACTTCCCTCTTGTGTAACTGTACTTGCCCATTGCTTCTCTGAGAGGCAGAAATGGTTTTGTTATGGAAGCAGCTTTGTCCCTGTAAGCACTGGAAGAACTTGGTGTTTCAACCAAAAGTAATTGTCTCAGAGGTCTCTTTTTAGCCATTTATAAGGTATTGGTTTATAAATCTGATTATCAACCTAACCAAACAGTTTTTCCTTGAAATTTTTTAAATGTTGAGATTCATTTGGCTATACATCATTATGGTTCTAATGCAGTGCCACACAAATTGCAGCACTCATAGATTTTAAAGGTTTTCCACAAATCTGGGAACATTATTTATATTTTAAAGGTTGTAGAAAAAAAAAACCTGAATAACTGTCAATACAGGTTTTAAAAATAAAATCCGTTATTTTGAAATATAATTTACTCTTATAATCTGTTACAAATATCTTTTAAGGAGAAATGGGGAAAAGAGTAAAATAGAAACATTTTAAAAACCTTTATGTAAATTATATATATATACATATATATGTGGTATAGGATAATGCATTAAAAGGTGCTGTACTTCATATCTGCTGTATGAGAAAGGCATTAGAAACACAGTCCATACTATAATTTTCAGTGGGTGTCTTTAATGTAACTGAAGAAATATTGTCCAGTAGAAAAAAGCAAGGTACAGCTTGGGCACCAGCATTCAAAAAATGCACATCACATGTCAAAGAAGTTCTGGAACACAAGTTGAAACATCAGGAGTGAAATGGAAGCTGCAATATTGTTAGGTAGGTTTCAATATTTCTCAGGATTTGACTCAGTTTATAACTGTGACAGAAGTAATAAAGGCAATTAAGTTTCTGGGTGCAGCTTCACAGAATTTGTTCTGCTTGCTACTAAGGGTGTTTGGAAATAAAATGCAAGTTAGCAGTTCTCTTGTGAAACAGAAAAGGAAACAAAGGTCATAGTTTTTGATCAAAAGCACTTCTAGTTTTTGAGTCAAATGTCATTTAAAATAACAGTCTAATTCAAATATGGGCTTTTTAATATGTCTGTCCATATAACCTTTTATGTTTTATTTCTGTTGCATTGTGTTGAATGGGAGAGTTCATTTTCTACCTACAAAGACATATTATCTAATTAATGGAAAACAATTATGTCATGATTATAATACACAGATTAAACCCCCATATAACTGGCTGCTCCCATAGCATACTTGCTTCTTTCCTTGAATATCGTGTGTCTGAAAATTTATTGCATCCTGAAGTAGAAGGCCCCTGGTTAAAATGTTATAAACATTATGTTAGTAGTCCTTTTGTTGGAACAACAGCAGAAAACTGAGACTATATTAGCGCAATGGAAAAATCTAGAGTGTTGCTAGGCATCTTAAACATATTTTTAAAAAATGCTTTGAAAGATAGCATTGTTTGCTTTTGAGAATCAACATGTTCATTACTATCTTTTATGTATTAAACCTCAAGTGTATTTGCTTTGGGGGATAAATGGCAGCCCAGCTTTTAAGGATTCTCCATGCTGGACCTAAAGGAAAGGGCATTTTCTTTCTTTATGAGTGCAATTTCAAAATACATAATGAAAAAATCAAATAAGAGTGTTCACTTCTCCCTTCTCTCATTAGCATCTAATGTAAAATTACAAAACTAAATAAATGAGAAAATTGCAGTAATCCATACCTTTTATGCCTAGATATTTTATGAACTTCAAAATGGGTGATGATGTTACAGATTTTTTTTTTATTCAGGCAATTTTCCTATAGTGTCTGTTGCCAGTACATATGAGTACATTTCAATACATTTATAGAGTCTAAGCAAATGCAAGAATGATAAAACTCTCTACTTGGACAAAATGAGAAAAAAAAAAACAAAACCCCAAACCAAACAAAAAACTCCCATAACACTCCTTCAGTGTTTGAATGGCATCGTTTGCTGGCCAAGTAAGATACTTTATTTCTCCCCTTCTTTAGTTGGTAGAAGCCCTAACTAGCAGGGAATCAGTGCAATAAATGTGTTCTATTTGCTAGGCACAAACCTGTGATGTTAGACCTAGAACTGTAACCTCTTCTTGTTTTTCATTACTCTTTAGGCATTCAAAAAATCTGTACTGTTGCTTGCAATATAGTGGTTTTGTGTATTAATAGCTCTTTTGGTTTGCAAATAACACCTCTTTATGTCACTTTGTGGTTCCAGAAGGGTCACTGGTTTTTTACACTTTAGGAAGATTGCTGCTGTTATCTGTAAACCCATTGCTTGGACAAGAATGGGATTACATGATATGATTTAAAACAGTATCAGCTGTATTTTATTCTTTCCTCAAGAAAATGACCCTTGACTATATACATCCTAAATAAATAAAAAAAGCTTCTAACATATACAGTAGTAAAGCATTTGCCTTTGTTACCTCAGAAGTACCTGAATAAAATGTGTTACTAAGCAAGGTATAAGGGGAATGAAAAGAATAATCAAATTAGTTCTCATCTCAAGTTTGGAGCACCATATATAATGCTAGCTATCTGTATAATAAAGTGGATTTAATGAGAAATCTAAATGTTAGCATTTAGATGGTTGTATTTTGGTAACTTGGAAATTGGCTTTGGAAGTTCACAGAATCACAGAATATGCTGAGTTGGAAGGGACTCACAAGCTTCATCGGGTCCAACTCCTGGCCCAGGCACAGGATAGCCCCAAAATTCCCACCATGTGCCCGAGAGCATTGTCCAAATACTTGAACTCTGCCAGGCTTGGTTCCACTTCCCTGGGGAGCTGTTCCAGTGCCCAACCATTTGTCAATGATCTTAGAGGTCTCCTCCAATCCAAATGCATCTATGATTGGATGATTCTCCCTGTAAAGTTTTAAAATACAGCAGTGTGGAAATCACTTTTGCCTCTCTGCAGCAAGGTCAAACATATGAACGTGTAGGGCCTAAAACAAAGGGGAGCAAATACTGGATTATCTTTTGTGATGAAATACCTCAAACTCAAAAGGGATCTTATTTGTGTCGTAACACTGGTTTTGTGTGGAGTTAGAGTATTATTAAGCAGCATATCCTGAAGTACTCAGCTACTTAAATGTGTTCACCTAAAATACTTGAATGCAGAAATTGTTTGTAAACTGGAATCTGAGAGATGATGATACGCATAATTTTGATAGACATGTTGCATATTTATTGTTATTCTGTGTGAGAATACTGTTTATTTCTAGACAAAATTCTTTCTTCATTATAAATTCCATTGAGAAAGTATAACCTACACTTTGGAACAGGTAACTCCTAGCAAGTAAGGAATCAATTTTCTAGTGTTGAAAATGCCCTGACCTTCCATTTCATTATGCTTTACTGCTGATCTGCCCGCCCAAGATCCTCATATGAATTTCATCAAAATAATTTTGAAAAATTTATTTCCGTAATACCCTATGGGATATATAATTGCTTGCAAATAGGAAGTAGAAGATCAAGCTTTTGTTTGAATGACTCCAAGTCAAATAAAGATATGTGATACATCAAGGAATTTAAATCATGCATCTCAAGGATCTCTTTTTTCTCACTTACAAAGTTTATATGCGTTTTACTTTTGGTATCCAGTAATAAATATTCATATATATATATGTATGTGTGTGTGTCATTATTGTGGGCATTAAATATATCAGTCCTTTTAGAGAAAACATGCATGAAACAGCAGCATGTGATATTGCAGCAATAGATATGTTACCATGATTTTTGTGTCTTTTATGCTTTTGGCAGGGAGCCAGACACTCTCAAGAAAAGTCACACTTATGGTGATCTAGAAGGCAGTAGAATTTTGAAGGTTTTTCAGCAGACCTCCTTCCACTTAGATCTTAGAACAGAATAGCTGCTGCTTAGTTTGTCTAAATTTAGCTTTTCACCTATTAGAATTTTCATGTATTAGAATATTTCCTTTGTTTCATTAAGTGTTAGAGAAGATACATCTAAATTGTGCATTTCTAGCTGGTGTAAAGGATCAGGTTAACAAACGTATTGGATGTTAATGAAATGAGGTCTGCACAATACTTGAACCTGTATCAGTTGTAGGTGCAGTCTAGGGTTCTCCAGCCTGTGTTTCTCTTGCTAATTATTTCTGCTTAGGATTTTGGTCAAATTTAGATATGTGAGCTGGTTTAAAAGCATTCTGTCATGCTGAGAAGGAACAGTAGTAGGAGCTTGCATCTTACCATTTTAATTTCTGGGAGAAATAGCCCTTGCATGACAACAATGCACTCTTTACCCATTTGTGTTATTCAGTAGGGAAGGGCTGGATGTACACATGACACAGGGCAGTGCTTTAATAATTGAAGCAGTTTTGGAATAGGACTTCTGGACTAGTTTACTGTGAAGGGTGTCTCTTGGAAACTTGGTGTAGAGATTTCCTTCCTTGTCATCCCCTTAAAGAGCTGGAGGCAGGCATGCCTGACTGGTATTAGTATTAATACCTAGGGTTAGATACTGACTCATCTCTAGCCTGGGACAGGAAACAATAAGATAGTATGGAGGAAAAGCTAATTGCTTTTGTCAGTAGGTCTGACAAACTTCAGGCATTTCTACCTGATTTCCAGTAATGATAGAAGTACCTTAATAACATCATTTGATGGTTGTTTGAAATATTAGTAGAGGGGATCAAAGCCCTGGGAGTTTGCTCAACCAAACATGACTGTAGCTGCATAAAGAACAGATACTAACTTCCTTTTCTTTATTGAACAAGTAATGTCCTGGAGGCTTCTGTAACTCACTATGAACCAATATTCTACTTAGATACTGTTTTTATGTAATATAATTTTATATGTCTTAAACCTTATAAAAAAAATCGTGCAATCCATTATTATTTCTGTTCCAGGTGTTTGGGTTTTTCTAACATAGAAGTATTTTTTTTCTTAGACCCCCTTTGTAACAAAACTGAAGTTGTTATGTTAGATTATCCTTGCTCATCTAGTTTCTCTTATTCTTAATACAGCCAAATGTTTTCTTGGCATTCTCTCCCCCCTTCTCCTTGTAGGTGTGGGGTGTTTTATTCTACTGAATCTGGTGTTTTCTGCAAGCAAGTAAGGACCCCTAAAGATACAAGGACATTGAAAAATATAAAACTGGTCAAGATGAATGGCAAAAAACACCATGCATAAATAAAGTACCCCCTTCTCTCTCTCTCTTTCTCCCCCCACCCCTCCCAAAATGAACAATGATTGTGTGGTTGAAGACCTGGCTGAATAAGTATGTCAGGTACTGATTGGAAGAATGATAAATGGAGTGACCTAACAAAGGATTGACTTCTCCAAAAGACAGGCCTTTTTTAATGGATGGAAAGGGAGGAAGCCTCATTTAGAAGGGAAAGGCTGTTGGCAGTGCAGATATGACAAAGGGGAAGTCGACAACCATTGATTTACGTTCGGGAATGACAGTTGAAAAATCCAACAATAATCATGACAAATGAGAAGCGATGCAGTCAGAGGAAAAAATGCCAATACGTTAAGCCTGAGAAGAAATGCCAAGGTCACAAGCAAAGGTTCCCAAACTTCTGCTCTTGACAGCCTTAATGGAAATATTGGAAAAGATTGGGTGTACAGATTAAAAAGTATGGTTTGGAAACAGGAATTGTAGGTGATGCTAATTAGTGTTTGTTCTTTTCAAGGTGGTCATGTGTGTTGGCTATGGTAGTGTTGAGTCAAACTGATCATTAATAGACTGTTCTCCTCCAGAGTATAATTTTTTTTTCTTGAGGAACTGCTGAAATAAATTAATAGCAACAGGCAAACAATCATGTTCCTTTTAAAATATCACTTTGCTGCTCAGCGAATAAAGCAAATCTGTGGATTTCTTTACCCCAGTCTTATGCATAGTATAAAACTTATTTTAAAAAAAATCATTCAAGTATGATAGTAAATAAGATTATAAAAGATTTAGATGGAGTATTAGGTCAGATCTGAATAAATAAGTCTGGCATCTGAGAGGTCTTTGCTAAATGTAAATCTAACCAGAATAGCAAAATATTGTAGCGATGAGGTTTTAAAATAAACAGTGCCCTGCTTATTTTTGTTTTTCAGTTTATTGATGCAGTTAGTGGAATGAGCAGACCATGTGTATAAAACAGTTTTCTACTAGTGCATTAGGTTTAATTACGTTATTAAGTAATTTACAAAATTGCAATATGCAGGTAGTCACTAGTGTAATGAAATGAGCAGCTCTCTGTTTACTTGAAAACTGAGAAAGCAGTACTGGTGAGAGAAACACGCTTACCCAACTCATCTTATGGAAATGGGTAGGAAAGCAGTGAATATATTTTGTGTACTGTTAAGTGGCACAAATTGCTTTCAGATGTATCTTTTCAAATACTCTATGATATTAATTCTAAAAAAACCCAACATTATTTCCCCCCAACAAACTTGCCTTTAGATGGGGCTAAAAAGAATAGTTTCTTAATCAGAAGGAATGAACAATTTAATAATAATTAATTATTGTAGTACATCTCTCAAATGGAACTAATTTTCAGCTCCTGAGTTGTAAAGGGTTAAGCCCTCACGAACAAGTACCAATTTAGTACGCAGTGGTCATTTTAACCTTAAATGTACTGCAGACAATTATACATTTAAAAACAAATCTGAAATGCAATCTGCACAAATAATACCTGAGCTCAAGGGTAGGAAAAAAAGACATACAAAAAAACCCCTCACTGCAAAAACAAACCCAAAAAGGTTGTAAATTGCTAGGACTTGTTATTTGAGGTAAACCTGGATCTGTAAAGGGTTTTTTACTATTCCACTTATACCTGGGGGCTGCAAAGTGGAATGTAAGGAAACTAGCCTCTTTAGATTAAACATTTTCTAATCAGCTTTATCACTCATATCTGAATTTATCTTATTTGAGGAAAATGCCAATATATTAGCAAGCATATATGATACACAAGGTGACCCTACCAACTTAATGACATAATACATTATCCTTAATGAAGTCAATATCTTGTCTTTTAGCTGTCTGTCTATTGGGGCGATTAATTGCAGTGTCATTAAAGTTAGCTCTCTTTTCATTTGAGCTTGACAAGTCGCATAAAACTAATGTTCTTAGTTATCAGCCACTGGAATAGGATGGAGGATGGAGGAAATTGTAGGACAAATAAGGGGGTACTGCAACAGCTAACTTGAAGGAATTTTTCCAATGACTGTTTTCCAAGCCTTCTATTGCCGACTATGCACTAATAGTTGAAACATTTGGAACAGAATTATCCAGATTGGGGGTTTGCTTTTGTGTTATTGGGCTTGAAGTAGAACATAATAAACAGCAAACTATCAGAAGCCACTGTGTTATTAAGACATCAGGAGTGAAAAAATTGCAGAAATAGCCCCATGAGTAAAGTTAAATGAGATTATGTATCCTGAGTTAATGCAATAAACAATATAAAAATATGTATTTTTCTCTTACTGTAGAGTTTCTCATTTATCAGAGCATAAAATAAATATAAAGCAATTTAGAAAATGAGTTTATATGAAATAATGGCTTTGCATCTTTGATAAAACAAGTTTCAGTCACTAGTGATGATAGCAATGAAGCTCTGGTGCCCAGTGCTAATTGTAGTGCAAAAGCATCACTCCCTGCCTTCCCCCTACCTCTGAAACTACAAGACAGGATGGCTGTAATTTACAGTGTGTTATCTTTGTCTATAGCGGCAAGATGATATGAAGTAAATCAAGGTACGAGTAATGAAAGACTGAAAATTTATTCCTTGGAGCACACTTTAAAGTGTAGTATCTGTTATAGTGGCACTGCCTGAAGACCCTGAAATGAGACTTGGATGAAGGGCAATAAAGAAGCATAGAGGCTCATGTTAATGTTGTTTGTCTGAGGTTAGTAATTGGGTTCCACTGATGAGTTGTGTGAAGACAAAGTGAGAATCCTAGCAAGTATTGTAAATCTTACATTGTTGGAACAAGAAGCAATCCTAACAAATATTGATCCTTCCTGTGCCCAGAGGCGAGGAAGAAAGCAGCATGCTGCTGAGCCAGTGTTGTTTCAATAGCACCAATTACCTTAGTGAGGCTAGTGCTCTGCATGAAATCCCACCAGGCTCACAAATTGTGAATTATCAATGATTAGGCTTTTTAGATATATCCCCTAAAATCATGGCAGGTTAGCTCTCTGTATCAATTCTCCTTTCAGACCCCAAAATGTCTCTCTTAAAAGCTTTTATTTTCAGCTTTTAAAATGCTGTGGATAAATTTCAAGTACATTGTGTGCACTTAATCCTTCCCTTCCTATATAACCTATTCTCTTCCCACTCCCTCCCCCCACCCCAAAAAGAAAAAACGGGAATGATCCTGATCTCATGACACCTGCAAATATTCTTAGTAATATTTACTGAAAATATGTTTAACTTGTATTTTCTTGTTTGGAATTTACATTAAGTACCAGAAAAAAAAATACATGGTGATAGTTTTTATTGTAATAAAATCTCACATTCTATATCTGAAAATTTGGTATATTTTTGACTCTAGATTCATATTTCTTCTAGAGAAAGCTCTCAATCATTATTAAATATTTTACAAAATTACAGTGTGCTGAACAATTGATGTTCAACTCAAAATTCATATCTAGTTAAATGGCTGTGCCTCCTTGCTTGCTTTTTGTCTATCTCATTTGAGATTATTTGTCCATATAAAGTGTGGCCGTCAAAATTCTACATGAAGGAAAGACTTCTCTTAGTGTGTGAGGGAGAAAGTGCCAATAGTAATCTGGGTGTTCCACCCCGGCATTGTGACCAGTCCCTGTGCTGATGAGATGCAGGCATGTGCATGCTGGGGGCAGAGAATGGGACACAGAGGTCAGAGGGACACAGAGGAAGAGATTGTCCTCCTGCCACCTCCTAGTCCTGTGCTCTGTCCACTGGAGCACGCTCCTGTCTTCTGTGGTGTCTGGGGTTATTGATGATTTTAAGGCCAGTAGGAGCTTTTCTGTAAATTCACAGAATCTCTGCTGTGCTGTGTGAAAAGGGAGGCTGAGTGAGGCAGAGGTGTAGTGCATCAGTGGATGCGATTGCTGCTGGTTTGTTGCTGGATGGTTGGCATTGTTGGCCTGTATTTTCGGGAATACCCTCCAGTGGGATGGACCTTTGGCAGGAGCTCTCTTCAGGAAAGGCCTGTCTTTTATCCAGAGGAGGGGACTCCCCATTCCAATTAATTCTGCCTATAGCCTCCCACATTATCTCTTCTGTGTCTCTTAGACCTGCTTTTGAGTTCTCCTCGTGTTTTCTGATTTGCCAGGCTGACAGTCTCAGCTGAACCAGTTCAGAGAGTGGCAGGGCAGCTGCTTGTGCTTAGTCTGTGTGCTGTGCTAGCTGAAAGGACATGAAGGTACCTCAGGGAAGGGTTCACAATTTGGATTTTTTCTTTCTTTTTGTTAGATAGCACACATAGACTGGTTGGGGTTGGCAGCCACTAAAGAGGAGCTGGATAGGCTGAAGGGTGTCTCTCTGTGCTAAGGGGTGGGTGTGACTGACTGAGTGGGTGTGACCTAGGGCTGAGTTGGCTGGATGTGTGTGTTCCTAGCACCTGATATCTGGTTTTGAAATGTCCTGTAGGTGTTTGTACATGAGCTTGCTAGAAGTTTCCATGCAGGTTGGGAAGGTGCTCTTGAAGGCTTTTTGTTTTTGAAGCATTTTCCTGCAGAAGATGAGAACCAGCACCCACTGTTTCCTTGCAAGTTTCTTTCTGGACTGATCAGAAGCCAGCAGCAATTCCAATGATTTCGAGTAGTTGTTTGATAGGTTTAAGAATCTGTATAAATGGTATCATAGCTGCACAAATAGCATTATGAGAAATTCCTGTCTTTATTGTATAATAATAATAATAACATAAAAGTGCTGAGCTTTACTGCTGAAATGGAGCTGTGAAGTTGGTGGCCTGTGTATGTGACACTTAATCCTATTTAGAGTGTATTAGTATGGTGCACATAGAGCTGAACCCTCTCTGTGTTGAAACATTTTAATTGTGAATGCAGAAAGCACCTCTCTATGTTCAATAAAACTACACAGGACATTATTGAAACCACGTTTTTTCCTGGGATTCACACACCTGTTGGAAGGAATTCTGCACGACTTAAAATATTATTAAATACAGTTTAATACAATGTTAACCAAACTGGGGCTTTGGGAAGAGAAGGTGGCTTCAGTAATGGTCCATTTTTAGTATGAGAGCTTCTCAGTGTTGCAAGAGACTTTTAATGGGGAAGGAAACCATGAAAGTAAGTGTATCAACAAAACTGGGTTAGTTTCTTTCTTTTAATGTTCAAATGTATTTGTCTACTATTTTTGAGTAATATAGTTTTCCCAAAAGGAAATGCTTTATTTTTTTAATATTTTGTGGTTTGCAATATATCAAATTGAACTACGGGTGATTGACCCTCAGATTAGAAGCTAAGTGATAGTGAGCTATCACATCAAAGCTGCAGGTTAAGGAAAGCTGCTTTTTTACAGGAGACAACCCTTTCTATTTAAGAAGCAATGCTTTTCTTCATGCATGCTAGTCTTTAAACTGTATAGCTTTGATCCATCATTCTCCCTGTGACTATAAAATACTTTTAATTGCTTGTGTTTAGACATACAAAACCTGTGATCCTCCTAGCCCTACATGCCAGCAGCAGTTCCCTCAGCAACTTCAATTTTGTATCAAATTCTAAAGAACACAAAAAATTGTGATGGCAAGCAGTGATTTTTTTTTCTCAATTAGCTCTTAGATTTTCAGGATGGGATAAGTGTTTAATCATCTTCCCTTAATCTGAGATTCGTGAATATTCCTCTTGATTTAGAACTTCCCATGTTTACTTTCCCTCGTCATTGTCCCACTCATGTTCAGGAGTTTTAGTGGCTGTTTAAACTCTTTCATTAGCACAGATTATGGTTATTTCCCATGCTGAGCTTACTAGAATAAGTGTGAAATATTATTTCCATGCCCCACATTTGATTTAGTTCCTTTTAGCACTTTCAAATTATTTAAAACATTCTGATAATCTCTGAAAATCCAGCTGGCTCTGGAAATCAGAGCCTGGCACTGCACAGTATAATTTCTTCAGTTTACACTGCCACCACAGGACACAGTCAGTAGCTGGTGCATTCTTTCAGGTGTTTACACTGAAATATTTAGACACCTAGACTTTGCTTCTCCTTGAAATTTTATGCTGTTTCTGAACCTGGTTCTGTGATCTGAGTCCCAAACTCTGTAAACTTTAAGACTAAGATTTACCTGTTTCAATTACCTTTTTAATCATTTTACCATGTGAGGTTTCTCTTGAAAGAGGAAGTTTATTCTGTGCTCCTGCAAGTAATTATATCACTACGCTGTAAAGATTCTTCTGGACTTATAGTTGTATATATTTGAATTCTTCAGATTTGTGAGTTTTTCCTCAATGCAAGTAAAGGATTACCCTTTTCCCCAATATGTGTGTATACAAAATCTGTATCTGTTGGCCGCAAATATTTTCAACTGCAAATTAAGAATGCATACTACAAACTCCATGTTTATTTACAGATAGAATCATGTTTTTATATTTTTATGACACAGATAGGTCATGAGTATTCATTTTTGCCACCTAGCTCCAGATACCCATCATAAGAATATAGCTGTTAATCATACACTGATCTCTTTTCCTAAGCCTCAACAAGAAACTAGGGACCACTAAAAACATGCTCCCTTTCATTAAAGAGGAAATTATTACCATATATTTTTGTAATAACCAGTAACATTTCAAATTACTCACATTTATAGCTTGTAATCAAGTTTATGTTTAACCTCTAATCCCCATGAAGTAGGTAATGACTGGTTTGTTAGTTAACCACTCATGGGAAGTTAAGGGCAGTTAACAATCTACCAAACCAGTCATTAGCTACAGTAGTGACTGATTTCTCAGGTGTTATTGGTGTTATAAACTTCCTTCAATGGTTTGTAACAGAAATATTAATTTGTAAAGGAAAAAAGCATATTTCAATTACTATGCTGTGACAGGCTGAAATCTTTGGTAGTTTCATTTTATTCCCTTTCTCTTCTTGCCCCCACCCCCATCTGTGCACTAATCAATATACAGAAGAGGGGAGAGGTACTGGCAGTAGTCTTAGACTGAATGTAGGGTCCTTCCAGAACAAGCTCAGTGGCAAGTGCATTAATAGGATTAGTACAGACAAATATGGACAGCCAGGATTTCAAGCACTCTTGGTTGAGATTTCCTGCTGGTAGGTAAATATGTCCTCGGTAGCACTCAGAGCCTGTAGCAGCAGTGACATGGCACTGGTGTATTGTGATATAAATGAAAATGATTCAGCATGACATATGTTTTAATTATGTGTTTCATTTCAATACTTTTTGTTCCATATTATAAAGCATCCTAATTAAAACGTAGAGTTTCACGAGCGTCTCTGATGTAGAATGAATGAGGAGACTGTTTAGGTATCACACTGAGGTTAAAAGTAGAGTCAAGCTAAGAATTTTCATCACTTACCCAGGTTAGCTCTTTCTTTGGTTTAAATGCTTTAATAATGAATTAGCTAGCTGTTAAATACCTAATTTATCCAGACGAATAGCTGCTAGCTTTTCTGTTTCTAAAATTGTGCAGCAGTATGGGTTCATCCATCCAGCATATGGGTTAATCAGAGCTAGCTTATACTACTAATAATTAAGAACTTTCAGTAAATGCCTGGTACCTGATCTCATGTTAGCTGCATGTTCTAATTAATCTGAAATCCATATGAAGCTTAATTAAAAGGATCCTTTTTTGGATCCCAGGCTTTAGAAGGTATTTGGTATTTTCTGTATCTCATGAGCTCTAAATTTACAGAAAAGTAGACTTTTGGAGTTTTGGTAGCTTTCATGATGCTGTATCCATATTTTGTGTGCTCTGTTAATCTTAGAATAAACAGTAGTTTTTTCCTCTTTATGTGAGAGACATCAAAAAGGGAAGAAAAAAAAAAGAGTGAATGTCTTTCTTCAGCATATAAACTTTGGTTTTGATACAGAAACTCTTGAATTATATTTAAGTTCTTTTGAGGTTCCCACTGAATCCCAGTCTTCTCAAGCTGGGAAAAATTCCTAACTTTATTGCCTTATATTTAGGATAGAAGGTAAAGGATGAAGCAGTTAAAGTTCTCTCTTGCTTCTCTTTTTATTCTGTCATTTCTCACTTAAACTGTTCTCTCTGTTCTTCCTGTTTATATAGAATCTGCCAATTTGGCAGAATACTTGAAATTTTAAATAAAAGGTAGGAAACGGAAAGTACTCTTTTAAACTGAACTTCCGGTTTTAATGTACTCTCTTTTGTGTGTGAATTTTCAACACTTTTGATAAATACAATCTAGATTTTGAAACTCAATTAGCAAATTTAACAGTGTGTTCTGTGTGTTTGGGGTTTTGGTGGTTTGTGGGGTTTTTTTGGGGTTTTTTTTTTTTGGTAGTTTAAGTTATTTTAGGGAAACATTTGCTTTACTGGAAAGTAGCCTTACTGAGCTAAAATATCCAGTCTTATGAAATGTAGGATGTGTGAGTCTTTCCAAAGCAGGATGTATGGCAGCCTCTGCTTGGAATCAGTGCCCCTGAGAACAGTGTCCATACAGTCCATGCAGTTCCTCAAGCTGCTGGAAGCTCCTCAGATGCCTGCAGCTGATATCTGCTGCAGCTGTTTGCTCCATGGGGAGTGGCCATCACCCCACAAGGTGCTGGTTTGGATCTGCTCCTTTCACGTAGGTCATTGAACAGCTGTCAGGCAGTAACAGCTTTGGGTCACAACCAGCCTGGCCTATATTTGAACCAGCGACCAAGAGGTGAAAGGCTTTTTCCGGTACTATCAATCCCCTCAGACATCACGTCCCCCTCACAAGCTGTCCACTGGAATTTCCACCACATAACTGTGTCTGTGATTACCTTTAAATGACACCAGATCCTTTGTAAGATCCTTTATAAAAAATATCTCACTGACCTGTCAATGAAAGTTCTTTGATTTGTATTTTGCAATATATATAGCACCACTTTACAAAGCATCACATTTTTTTATACCTTGGGTATTACACAGGTTAAAGATAGCCATACTCCAATTGGAGTTTTGCAGTTACAGGCTGATCTACTGTACTGTATGTCCCTTTGGGGAAAAGAATGTGAGTTCCAGCCACAGATTATCAGGAAATTCCAGCCAAACTGCAATTGCATTGTGATAATGCAGCACTTTGTTACTGAGCAGGTTAAGAACTGGTATTCCCATTATGTAGCATATCATGAAATGAATGTTATTGTTAAGCATAAGGACAGGACACATTAGAGGTATCTTTTATTACACAGTCTTCATTATAAAAGAACAGCTAGTGCTAAAGTGCTATCCGAGTGATAGGTAGAGGTACATTGTTCTTGTGCTGCTGTCTCTGATTAAGACTAGGATAATGCACGGTTCCTGCCTTTTATGTCCATCAGGAAGCAAGACAGACCAAGGTAAAATAGATGAACATATGTTGGCACAAGATTAAAAAGAGCAGTAGTAAAGTCCATTAATAATTCTCATATTTAGGATTTGCTTGGTACTGTACTTACAGAATCTACAACATTTAATCTCTTTTCAGAAAGAGCAGCTGAGAGAACCTTTTTTCCTGCTCTGAGTGATAGGCCTAGATTTTCGGAGGCAGCACATTTGTCTGTCAGAGCTCTTGGCTGGTGTCGTGATTTAGTTTCCGTCAAATGATGCTGGTGTCCGGTTGATGATATAGCCTTGCTGGATATGGGGAAATTTGTTACCTTTAGCTTTGACAGGAAGATAATTGCTGATGGTTAACAGAACTGTGCAGAATCCATTGGTTTTGCAGCAACACAAGCAATGGAATCTGCCTCAAGAAGTCAGTCTTTTCACATAAACTTCTGTATTTTGCTTCTTTACAAGACATATATTTTTCTTTTCTTATTGCACCAAAGTGTATATTTGTATTGGTAGCTTTGGAAGCTTATTGACCTGAATAAAAACAACACATCTTGCAATGACCAAGACTTAATGACGTAACAGGTTTTTTTAATTTTTTTTTCTTTATTTTTAAGCACAGCACTTGTGATCTTTCTTTGTTTAAAACAGTTGCTTAAAGAAGGGGAGGAGTTGCCAATCACTTGACTTTGCTAACTGAAACTGTGTTCTGTCTATATTACTTGTTAAACATAAATGATGAAAATACTAAAACTGGTCTCAGAGATGAAAGGGAATAGAAAAAAATTAAGATAAAGCAGTAAATAGTTAATACAAAAAATTTTAAAAATCACATAAAATGCTAGAGCTGAACTTAAAAGAGTTACTGTAAATTTGTCAGTGGCAGTATTTTGTGTCACTTTCTTAATTCTAAAGTTTTTGTGGACAAAGTCTGGATTGGATTATTGCCAGAAATACTATAGTTCTTTGCAATATTTAACCACTATATCAGTATGACTTTTTCCAGATATCTTGTAGGGATAAAACCATCTTTCCTGTCTCTGCACGCTTATTTCTCAAGTCTGGACTGTGAGATACAGAACTGCCTGAAAAGCTTCTCCCAGTCTTCCTCCCCCATATGACAGTGAAAAATAATTTTAATAGCAGGAGAAGCAGAATCTTTAAATGGACTGACCAGCCATATCATCTTACTCTACTTATTGGTAATGTTTTTTAATAGTCATGGACTTCTTGAATCCTTTAAACAAGGAGGGCTTAGGCTGATATTAGTAAATATCTCTATTATTGCTCTTTTACCAAGAGGGGAATTCTGACAAAAATAGAAATATTAGGCTCACGCAGAGAGGATTATCTGGTCTCTCACAATATAGGTAATAGATGCAGTATTTTGCTTCTAAAATGACTATTGATTTTGGGGTGTTCACCTTTAAAAGGTTTATGCTTGGATTAACTGAAAACCAGACTCACCTTCATACATACTTTTCTTCACACTCACTTTTCTTCATAACAACTTCCAGACATTTATGTACATACTACCTTCATTCTCTTCAGTTTCCAACAAGTGTCCTCCCATACTTTTTTTTTTTTCTCCTCAAAGAATAGGTTTCCCTGCACATATTTTTAAATGCATGTTCTTCTCTGCTCACTTTGGGCTGTGTTCCAGTCTGTGTCCTTTCCTTTGGCTGCCTACTTTACTCTGTCCCAGTCTGCAGCAGCTGTGGATGCAGAGCTCAAAAAGTTCAGGTTCCCCTTGCATGTGTGAGCAAATTTCCTTCTGCATACCTTAAACTGGTGAGCCAGAAAATATTAAGATTCTGGTAACTGCTGACACTTAGCTTTCATGCCTATATCCTATAATCATATCTTGGGAGGAAAGAGATTTGGGATTAAACTGCCTTTTTTTTAATGTTATTTTTTAATTAATCATGTCGTTTGATTCCTTGTTGTGTTAAGGAAAAGGGAAATTCACAAAATAATTTGAATTCCTTGGTCATTGAATTAATGTATATTCATATACCAGCATTGGATTACAACAGATTTTGTGTAAACTTTTTATGTAAAAATTAGTTGCCACTATGTATTAATTTCCCAGCTACAGTAAAGAGTTTGTCATTGTAGTCCAACATACAGGAAGTATTTCTTCACTGTAGTACAAATGTTTGAAAATACAGTGCTTTCTCCATCACAGAGCTGTGTTTGTCAGGACTCTTGGCCTAAGATTCTGACTTAAAAAATCTGTAGCTGACCCACAGCCCTCGAAATGCACTCACATCTACCTTGTATAGGGCTAGTTTAGTAGTTAAGAGCATGGGGGTTATGGTGTGAAGTGATGGAATAAAGAGGATTTCACTGAAAGTGCCATGCGGTAGTAGCTCAAGTTTAATGACTTTTTAAATAGCTTATGGGAAGAAAGGAAACCTTGCTGTATTCTCAGCGAGATGTCACCAAGGTCTAAAATTAGAGAAGTTATTCTGGAACACCTAACCTTTCCCCTGAAAAACAAAGAATGTTTAAATTGCATGTTGTGCCTCAAAGTTTCAATCCCCTCCCCGTGCCTCCCTCCCCCCCCCAGCTCTGCATCATTTTATTTTCTTTACTTGGTTTTACCACTGTATGACCTCGTGTTGTATTTTTTCTGAATGACAATGAAAGTAATTGAAAATATTGATTGGCAGTACAGTTAAGTTGTCAACACAACCATTTAATTTGTCAGGAGGACTTGTTAAATTGTCAAAAATCATATAAAAAAAACTCCTTCAGTCACTGATGATATACATTAGAGATGTTCACGAATCAAATGGCCCATTTTTGAGATAAATGTTGAAGAAAAATTCTGAAATGGCTTTCTCCAGACTTTTTTTAAGGTCAGATTAAAAAAGAATACCCAGAAAATACCTGGCTGGCAAACACATTCAGTAGAGCACCTGGACATGCTATTACTTATTTTCCAACAGCACTCTTAACATACTTTGTATTTATGACAGTCTGGATTGAAATTTGGCATTACTTCTGCAGCAGGTGTGTTTATTTCAGCGGTTTGTTTTAATGTTCAGGAACTTTAATCTCAGGTTTTATATGTAGGCTGTACCAGAAAAGACAATGCTATTAGTGTTTTATGAACCTTATCTTTGTGTTAGGATAAATATTGCATTTTGTCAACATGAAACTATGCAGAAATCTTGCACATGATTTGAATCTGTACACTTAATCTTGGATACTGGTGCAGCTTCAGGTGTGCTACAGTTCTGATGAAATGGTGCCAACTTTTCTGCAGTGTCTTGTTTTTTTCTTCTTAATATAAAGGCTTTTTGAACCATAGGTGAGATTTTCTAGGCTGTCTCAGGCAGTTATTTGCACAAATCCAACCACTTCATACTGCAAATTCAGAAGGAAATGTTCCCACTGACCCAGGGCATTTTTGTAAATCTTTCTGGAGTTTTCCTTTTCTTGGGACTGTTGGTACTCTGGAAGGTATTGAATGCTCTCATTTTCCATTGGTTTTGTAAAGCCAACCAGCAGAAATGAAAAATGTGTTTCTTCATTCTTCGCCATTATAAATCTGTGATACTTTCTACATTAAGGTTCAGGTAAGGGAAGGTTTTTAGCTTTCAGTCATGCAAGTTCACAAAGTGATGGATTTTGTCATAAAAGTGTTAGAGAAAAATATTATTTTTTTTTAAAGTAGCTAAAAAGATTAATTATTTTCTCTTAAATCTTAGCATTTTGTCCATGGTACTTAAGAGTCTTGTCTTTACAGACTAAAGGTGCTAGGAAATCTGCAGATTGTACTTAGGAAATAGTAGGAGCCACATTTTAGAGTCAAACTTCGTATAGTGCAAGACAGCAATATTATCAAGACTTTCTGAAGTATTAAGTGGTGTTGTGATCTCAGTTGTGGAGAGTTCTAAATGAGTTCATGCTCCATATCATTCATGTGCTCCTAAATGAAAAGCATGGGGATGTTGCTTGCTTTTCTCTGTTGATCAGTATTAAATACCATATTAAAAGTCTTAAAGATGTTTTAGACTAATTTTGCCAATCTAAACACAAAATGTGCTTCCATATTTTCTTTTCTTCTCTGCCAAGCCTATGCCCTTTCTTTTCTACCTGAAGGTATTTTACTTACCTGGCAAAAAAATCAAGTAGTTTTTTTATTAAGAGTTTTGCATCTCTCAGCTACTTTGCAGATTTGTTTTTGTAAGTATTTTAGGATATAATGCACTACACTAAATATATAGATACATATAATTCATTATTGCAGCTTATTTTATTTGGATAAAAAGCATTCCCTTTTTGCATTAGAGCTGTATGCTAGGCTGTGAAAATACCAGTATTTTAAATGTGCCTATAGTATTTAGTATTTAGAGCTGCAACTGGTTTTTAATAAAATAGACTGTTCAAAACTGAAACCCATTTCTCTAAGCAATCATTCTTCAATGTAAAGAGCCATTAAGAAGAAAGCAGAGATCAGATGCTCTGCAGCTGGATTTAGGAATGTGAAAGGCTGATAAATAAATAAATAAACAAGCCTAAAGCACAGCAGTGGAGTTTAGGGAATAGTTAGCAATAATAGCTTGTCTTAGGTCAGAGAATTTCCACCTTATCGCATCATTTTGTTAAATAACATTTTCTGGAATATTGTTTTGCCTTTTGAGATTCTAAAAAGTCTCCTGTCTTCCCTCACCATAGAAAACCAAACCATCCTCACTGTGACAATCCATGCCTCTCCTGCTCCCAGTAAATATATTTTAAAAACCCTACAGTATTATAAATACAATTGTCAATATATCTTAATTTATCAAAGATCATTTAAGAAAAAGCTTGCATGTTTTTGTAAGTATGTTAAATTAGCCATGTGTTCATTATATTGGAGATTTTTACATTTTAATTATGATTTGTGATGTCCAAATTATAGGTCGGTGCGTATGCCTTTGTTGCAGTGGCTTTCTCTCATCTATCAGTTCACTTGAGCTGTAATATTACTTTCTTCTAATAAAATTTTAAGCTCATCAAGTCAGGACACGAAAATTGTCCATGGATTGGTCTCCTACTGAGCTCCAAGTATTAAGAGGGGGGCCGGGTGTCTTCAGAATTGTTCATTCTGCTTGCAGGTTGCAAGGAAGCTTTGTGCCACAGAGAAGCAGCTCTAACCTGAATGTTGGAGGATCCTGACCTTAATTGTTCAGGACAGGGACAATGAATCTTGATCCTTGGAACAGTCTCAGCTATTCTGGGAAATGTAGTCATCTCAAAGTATGACAGTTTGGTTATTACTGATTAGACATGTTTCAGATGAGCTTTCCAGGGATCAGTGATTAACATACACCATCTACAAGTAATATTTTTTCAGGGTCATATTCTGCAGGGAGCTTGGTTAGTTCAAATCCTTAAGTCACTGCTTTCTTTTTTTAATATTGGATAGATGTCAGTACAAAAGCCTGCAACTTCTTTTTTTCTTCTTTTATTTTTCCTCTCCAAGTGGGTAGGCATACCAAATTACTTATGGAAAAGCTAATACAGCTGAAGGTATTACATAGCAGAGTATGCTGACTAACATTCTCCTGGGAAGTGCTTTCAATAGAACACACCATAAATCTGTTATTTATGAAAAGAGTTCTGTTTCTCTAGAGGTGTAATTTCTTTGCTGTTGCCAAAAAAGTATGTAGCAGTCTTTATTTCTGTAAATGTCTTAGGCTGGGTAAATTCTGAATTTGCGACGCTTTGAAGAAAAATGGCACAAGTCATTCACATAAAAGAATGAGGGAATTCTGATAAGTGCCAAAATGCACATACCTATGGAAAATTTGGGTGTCTTCCTGTTAGAAGATAACAAGAGGTGACAACTGGACCTTAGAGTTCATTGGCTAAAAGGAAATGCCAACATGGCAAGTGTAATGGCTGTGAATGCTTCTGGAAGTTTCATGGAAGAAATGGATGTTTCTCTCTAGCCTTGGAATTTCCAATAACCTTCCAAAAGTTAAGAAACTTATTCAGTGCTGCAATTATACTAGTGATATTCTTTTGAGAATTTCCCTTCCTGCACATTTCTGGATTCAGTATGCACTGTTGAACATTTTCGACCTGTAGGATATTTTCTGGTAAGTGACCTTGCAGGTTGCAGGTGCACAGTGCTTTGCAAGGCTTGATTCTGTTCAGGGGAAGTGGAGAAAAAGTGATCTCAATAGTGCTTGAACTCTAAAAAATGTTGGAGACAGAGCTATACCCACTTGGCTATTGTAGTATCTTTCCAATTTTTGACCAGGACAGATAAATGTTGTATGTTAACCTAAACTGCACAGGCTTTCAGTCTACTAAAACTGCAGGTCTTAGCATGTTTCCTTGTTCTTCTAACCAAAAATGCTTACTTTGCTCAGAACAGCCCATTCTATTAAAAAAATATATTGTAATATATATTCTGCTCTTGTGTGTTCTCACTAGTATTTAGAGAACAGAGAAAAGCCATTTCTTTATCCTCTACATACTACATATACTTAATTGTAAGCATTTTGCATGCATAAACTGTGACATTTTTATGTCACAGTTTGCATTTGAGGATTGTGACTAATCAATCCTTCTATCCAGCCCTGATATTTTCTACTTAGCATGTAAAAATGGAGATAGAAAGGTGGACTCTTGCATAAGAAAACTGGTCTAAAATTTATACTGGGGCCAGTTTCTACCCATGTCAGGCTGTCATGGGATCTTCAATAAGCCTTTTAGTTTCTTGTGGCCCAGTTTTCAGTGTTTAAAACACAACTACACTGCTAAAACATCTATTTATTGTCAATTTTTTGTACTGTGCTGATATTTATATGTAAGTCAGGGGTTTGTTCTTACAGTCTGGGTTTGGCCTCTTCAAATCACTGCAGCCTTGGTCCCAGAATGTAATGCAAACCACAGGCTGACATCTATAAAGAGGTTTTTGTCTTTGAGGCACCTAGACAGTACTCACAGCAGGAAGGAGCTGAAGAAGCTGGCAGAGTAACAAATTAGTATTTGTCTATGTGTTTATGTCTGTGGTTAAATAATACATTAACTTTTTTTGGTAGTTATTTCTAAATCTCATACCAACAATGTATTAGATAAATAGCATTCTAATGTGCAGAAGACCTTGCACTGTAAGGTTTTCTTGTTTGTGAATGACTGATCCATTGCACCATTAAAAAAAATAGTTAACTCTGTTAAGTGAAATGGCACAATAAATTTTGAACTCTTACGGGATGACTGTTTCACTCACCATTGATTGCTATTTACTTATTTATGTTCATCAGTTACTCTTTGTGTTGTCATTCTTTTATGGCTATGTCAGTGTGATAAAACCATACATCTAGCTGTCTCTTGCATCCCTACTTACAAAATCTGTACTACATTTTTCATTGTGTCTTATGTTTTTATATCAGCTGCTCACACAGGTGCTGCTTCTTCCCTTTAGAAAAAAAGTATGTTCCATCAAAGTATTCAGCTATGGCTTACTTGTGACTGTCATTTTGTGAAGAAGGGGCTCTAACGTGGTTTTTGGTTTATTGTGGCGTATCTGGGACTGTTAGCCTGTAAGTGTCAGAAAGTGATAAATTAGCGATTGTGACTCACACTTGTGCTATCTACAGCCGGAAGTGAGTTTAAACTACTTTCATCTCCTTTTCATATGATCTGCAACAAAATTCACATAAAAACCGTCTTCCACACCGACTCTTAACTCTGTAGTCTTTGAACCTGTGACTTGGTGACGATACAGTGTTGCATTAATTCTTGCACCATTTAGTCTCCTTATCTAATGGCACAGGCCTATTCTTTGTAACTAACAACAATGAAGGGTGCCTTTAAGAAATCTCCAGTGGGCATTGAGGCATTACAGATTAGGTCAGTAGAACTGCTGCTAGGTTGAGCATGATGGATGAGTGGGAGAATGAGTTTCTGCCGCACAGTATTGTGAAATCTTTTCATTGTCACCAACGGGCCTATGAGGGCCTGATGAATGAGGGAGCAAGTGTCAGAAACGCCCTTCCTTGCCCTGGTACACTTTTAATATCTCCCAGAGCTACAGGATGAGTATTGATAAAAGTAAAGTTTAAAAATAACCATGGAGTGATAGGTAGCAATGATTTAAGGAGAAAGTGGCGGTGGGGTTAGAGAGGGTTCATTTTGTAAAAGCACACAGAAGAGAGGAAGCTGAACGGCGTGGATCAGAGAAGGAGCAGTAGGCTTTTTATAAAAAGTTAATGTGATGAGGATGACGAGTTCCTTGATGGATGAGTTACTTCCATCTGGTTGCAGTATATGTAATAAATAGCTGTGCTCATGTTTGACCTCTCCCCACTTACCAGGCACTTCTTTGTCTTTTGGGATATCCAGGAGGGAACTGTCCATTACAGTCAGGGGGAAGGGGCAACAGGGAAGGGAGAGTGACCAGCTTGAGAGGTTGTAAGGTTGAACATACAGCAGGTGGAAGTGATGTCAAAATTTTTAAGGTGAGCAAGAGAGAAAAAATTCCATTACTTCCTGTGCAGTGTCATTTTAGAACAGCAAGCATATTTTGAAATAGCTTCCTGCATAAAAATGTTGCACAGTCTGATTTTTCTTGTTCTAGATTTGTAGATTAAGACATTTTTTGCCTTGATGCCTGTTTTTTTTCCAATTTTCTTTTTTTGTGTCTTGTCCAGGGAAAACTTGATAAAAAAGAATTGTGTTCCTTAATGTAAACTCTTAAGGGGAGGGTAATAAGAGTTCTGGCTTATTGATAGAACATGTCTCTGCCTTTGAAAATTTTTATCAAAACAGATACACAGGAATGAGCCAAAGATTTCTTTTACTTCTCATGAAGAATTTCATTCTGAAAAGAAATAGTTCATTATACCATCAAGAAATGTGCTCAGAAACCAAAATGTGGTGTTAGACATCACAGTGTTGTCAAAACCTTCAAAAGTAATATGAATTTCTATTTTTCTATTGATTAAGCTAGAAATGGTATCTCAATAGAAACACTGAGTGAAGAACTTGCATGAATCATGTGAGTGTAAGGAAGCCAAAGTCTTGCCCTGCAAACATTAAAACTAATTTTCCTGCCTGTACATTGAAATGCCTTTTCTTCTTGTTTTGGTTTTTTGTAGCCCTCAGAGACCAAGATTTCTTCTTCCTTTTATCTCATACAGATTGGATCACATAGTCCTGGAGAAATTATGTAAAAGGACTTCAAATGGCTTACCATTTGTTTTAACACATGGCTTTGTATGAAACTTATGGCTGCAGATATTTTTGAGCTCTTCTTGACAATCGAAGAATATTGACAATCAAAGAATTACATGTCACCTAATGCTAATATGAATTTGGCAGCACATGGTGTAATGGTGCTCATGGAGCCACTGTGATGCCTGCTCTGAAGGGATGTAAAGGGCAGGCGTATCTGCTTGCTCACTGATGGATCCATGACATCATTCAATACATTCTAAAAATCCTTTTGAAAGGTTGCGTTTATTCAAGGCAAGGCATTTTGAATTTAGTTTCAGTTAAATGTTTAAAGAAAAATAATTGCTAAAATTAATTTTCAAGTTATGTGACAGAAACCGTTACACTCTTGCATGAGTGTGTATATTGTGTATATGTAATGACATTAAAATGCTTAGTGGTGCTTATGGGCTGTAGTCTTGGAATCCCAATCATACTTCATGAGAGCAGGCTGGGTTTCAGTGGTTGAGAAACAGATGTTAAAATCAGTTTTCTCCTGAATTACCTGCATCCAATGTTTACGTGACAGGTTTCTGCTCTGAAAATAGTTTCCTTTGCCTTTAAAATTGGTATAAGAATGAAGGGGTTTGACATTTCCTGGTTGAATAACATTTTTTTTTCCTAATCTCTTACAATTGCCATACTGTCTTCTGTCCTAATATTCTCCCAGTCTATTGTGTTTCTTTGCACTTTGTGAGATGTCTTTCCTGCCTAGCAGCTGTTCTTCAAAGGAGTAGTGGTAATTACTTCAGTAGTTTTAGTTAAGTAGCATGACCTTGCATACCATAGTAGTAAAAAATTATAGTATTAATCAGCTGAGGGTGTCCTGTGGAGGTGATGTGGTGGGAATTCATGGACCCACTGCATCCATGGCAGGGTCTATGACCTTTAAGCACATAGAAAGCTTGAGGGAATTACTCAGATGCTCTGCAAGGAAAGGGCTCAAAGCACCCTTGTAGCACCAGTTGCTCGGGCTCTGCAGGCACGTGTGCTGCTGTGCATGTGTGTGTTGGAAGGGCAGGGGAGAGCAGAAGTCAATGTCTGCAGTGCCAGCTTCCAGCTGGAAGGGTCTGTATGGAAAGGTGCATTTGCTTCATAACCTCAGTCATTGTGGGGGATGGAGGAGGCTCTTGATGAGCATCTGGCTGCATTCTTGTCTTACCGATTGTTGATCTGAGCAGACTCAAGCTCCTGTCTAAGCTTAGAGGGAAATTAAGATCTTCATAAGTGGAGATCACCATTTCTGTGGGTAGATCTGTGATGCACATCTTGTGTTTCTCTTCCACCATGAAGCAAATCTTGTTCACCAGTCTTTTAAGAGAAGATTTAGAGAGGCAGCCTAGTAATTTTTGTGGGTTTATTATCTCCAAAATATTTTGCATGAGCAGGGCTCTAATTCTGTGTGAAGAGACACACACTTTGAACATTCAGCAACTAAATTCAAATTAAATCCAACTGTTGTGACTGTATCCTTTTTAATTAAATTTGTTTGCACAGCAAATATGCTAATGAATTTAATAGCTACTGGTTTGCTTTCATCATTTAAGTCTTTGGTATATTGCATGTAATTTCCCAGTAATGTAGGTCTGCGTAATGATTAGCACTGATATTTACCCCATTTTATTAATGTTAG
>VZTZ01044331.1:124722-167222 GCA_013400955.1 Drymodes brunneopygia | reverse complement strand
ACTTACCAACTGAAGCACACACTCCAGAATGTCAATATTAACTACATAACAAATGTGTTTCTTCTAAGATGTTAAACAGTGAATGGAGGAAGCTGAGATAAACTTTGTTATCCATCCCAGGCAGAAGGAAATACTTTGACAAAAGGCAGGAGCAGATGACTGAATTGTAACTGAGGTGGTTGTCAAGCTCCCAAAGCCAATTCCATGTTTTTGTGTGCTAAAATTACTATCTTTATTATTTTATCCTTCATTTTTGTCAAGGTACTTTCAGTTTGGCAGGTATCAATTTTACAATGTCCAAAATAAACTTTGTTCATCATGAATTGGGAACATCTTGGACGGTGAGGACTGAAACCCACTCTTCTTTCTGAAAGATTTAAGTATAGTCCTCCATGTCTGGCCACCTAAAAACCTCAAACCTTATTCTTCTTTTTCTCTATCTCACAAAACCAACCATCAAAAACTTCTGATAGAAAATGTTGATTCAGATTTGAATTATTTCTTCCCTTAGGACTCTAGGTTTCATTTTTATTGAAATATGTTGTTTTATCTATATCAGGGAGTAGAAAACTGTTACCTTTATACTGGAAGGAGTTCTTAATTTTAACTGTACTCTGGTGATGTTCTGCTGCAATACTGCAATCATTTTTAAGAATTTAGAAAGAAGGCCTAATTGTGAAAACTTGGCAGTGACACATGGATGCTAGAAAAGCTTTGTCCTAGTAGCTGAAAGATGGACAAAGCAGTTTACTTTCTCTCCCTCTCTTTTTGGTATTTTTTCTCTTTAGTGAGGTAGGACTTTTTCTTCCTGTGTGTGCCATTGGCAGCTATGTGTGAAGATAAGGGTGGAAGTGGGACAGGGTGTGGTTTCATTGTACAGCTGTTTGGAGCCACTTAAGTCCTCTGATCTTCATCAGCATCTGTGTCAGGGTGATTCTAACAGCACTGATTAGGTGATAACATTGCAGTCTTAGCTTTCTTTAGTGCTTGTAGATTGATGGCTGATGGGCTTTGTTGGGCTG
This sequence comes from Drymodes brunneopygia, assembly GCA_013400955.1. Classification (NCBI taxonomy): domain Eukaryota; kingdom Metazoa; phylum Chordata; class Aves; order Passeriformes; family Petroicidae; genus Drymodes; species Drymodes brunneopygia. The sequence continues at coordinate 166,200 of VZTZ01044331.1, read as the reverse complement.
TTTAAGTGGAAGTTTCCCACAATCTGATCCTAAAATGGAGGTTTTGAGTGAAGCTTTTATCACTCTTTCAGCAGTCTCATCAAGAACTTCCCTTTCCTTGCTGGAAATGGAATTTCATGCTGTGTATTTCTAATACAAGCATTCCATCAATCAGCAATCTAGTAGAAGTTTGTGGTTCCAACCAAAGAGCATTTTGCATGCTGTGATGTGGTTTCATAGTCTGGCATCTATGTCTATCCCAGATCCTATGGAAACTGCTTAAACTGGAACTTGCCTTCAATTTACTATGCTCAGTTTTTATAACTTGATATCAGACACGTTTTCACAGCTGGTTCTCAATGCCTTTCCTGCAATTAGAGAGATTATGTGCAGGATGTGTTTGACAAGTGGGCAGTGTCCAAAGTCCATGTTCCTTGTGTGGCACAAAATGCCACAGTAAACAAATCAGCAATAAGTGCAATTGCCAACGCCAGGAAAAAGGAATACATGCTTGTTGTGCAGCACCTTTGTGTTGTCAGCAAATCTCAGTTTGCTCGGCAAGGAAGTCTGTGCCCATTTAAAAATGAGGAAAATGAAGTACTAAGAAGCGAATTGTCTTTACATAACAGGCTACAATTACAGTCCAGTCTCTGGTGTTTGGAGTAGCATTAAATATTATCTCCCTTTTAAAAAAAATCAAAAAACTACAAAACCCTAACCTAAAACAATTACATATGGTAGTCATTTCTTCATAAGTAGAAGAAAATGATGTAACCTTAAGACATTTTTGGTTAACTTCCTGATTACGATTTGGACATTGGGAGTAAGGAAAAAGTGGAGCACTTCACTGTTTGCTATTGGGACAACACGCCAGTGTGCAGGTAGTGAGCATTGCCAGTGTTGATACCATATTATAATGAATTTCTGAATAGATAAACATCCCTTCTAGTACTTTGAGACCAAGCAGTTGTAAGTACCAGTTCTTAGGTCAAGTCTGGAAAAAGCAGTCAAGCAAATTCTGTTTCATAGCCAAATTCAAAAATTGAGAATCACTTCCCACTTGGAAGTGAGAAGTGGAGACTGAGAAGTGACAGCTACAATTCAGCAGTGGCCCAAGAAATTGGAGCTTAGCTAAGACATCAAAGCAAATCTAATCTGCCTTTCTGATAGACCAAGAGCAATGTTAAAAAAGTTATTTTCCAGTTCTTCTTGAATTGATTTATTCGTTAAACTTTTGAAAATGTAGTGGAGAAAAAGGGTTTTATGGCACTCATGCTCATTGTATATGGCACTTTTTTGTAAAGATCCTTGATATTTGTTAGGTTTGATGTTTTAAATGACATTTTAAGAAATTACAATTATGCAGAAAGGCAAATTTTGGAAGATAATGTCTGTAGGGAAAATAGTAATGTATATAAGACTTATTCAGGGCTTAATCATTACTGCTATAGGACAAGAGTATGTGTCAGTTAAAGTTTAATTTCTTAGATTTGATGTACTAGCTCATGTAAACAGTTCCTAATTCAGTGAGCTGATCGGCCTTTGTAATGCCAGTGTGAGTTGTGATATTTTTCAGGATCATGCCACTGGTTTATCAGTGCAGCCTCGGTTTGAAAAGGAAAGGGAAAAAAAACTTTTTAAAAATATTGTGGAGTTTTGCTAAGAGTAGAAGACAAAGTTTTATGCAACTTTTTCTTTCTTGTTAACCCCTACCTCACATGCTGACAGGGACATCAGTGCTGCCAGAATTTTTATCCTTCAAAAATTTTTCTCTCTCCTTCTTTCAGAAGAGTAATTTTTGAGGCAATCATGACAGCTCTGTCAGTTTACTCACACCTCTGAATTTCTCTTTCTGTTGTCAGTCACCAGTCACTCTATCTTGATGATCGTGATTGATGGCAAAATATATGAGAATTGTAAAAAGGGCATTGAACATGGTATCTAAAACAATCATTTCATGCTCTTACTTTTTAAGTACAATAAGAAGTTAGAAAAACACCTCTTTACCTATAGGTCTTACACTTATTTTTTGCATTTTATAGACTGTAGATGTAGATATGCCTATAGAGATATCTATAAATATCTATAAATATTTTTTAAGCCTACTTAAAAGTTGTTTGCACATTTAGTCTTGGTTCTGTACTTATGATATTTTGCCAATGTTTTACTGTTCTTCAAATTTCCTTTTAAATTACTAATTTCCCATCAGACTCTAGGGCTTAAGTGACATGTAAGGAGCTGAGAGAAATAGCGAAAAGAATGTGAGTCATATTTTCTTTGAAAGAGCTTTATGTATTTTTGGAAAGTAAAACATGTCAGTTATATTGTAAGTAAGTAAAATACATATTTGGGGAAGGAGAAATGGCTATTGGGCTTTCATGACTTCAAAATTTCTATGCAGAAGAGAAAAACATCAAAGAAAGCATTATTTTCCTGTCGGGCCTAGCATGAAATGTATTATAAATTATTTTAGGAAAAAAAAGAAACCAAGCTCTGTGAGTTTGAGTGCTGTTCAATGGCCATTGGATTTGTCCATTTATATGAAGTAATAGCTTACTGAACTTTGAAAATCAGCATATTCCAGCAGCTGCTGTGTGTGCCTGTAAAAGAGCATTATTTGAGGCTGAATAAGCACCACTTGCATTCCATTACTACTATGGATAGGCCCTTGTTTGCTTACAGGCATACATATGCAGTATATATCTTCTACATTTGGGTTTCTTTACAGCTATGAGTCAAAAATGCTAATTTTGCTATATGTGATGATTAGTAGCATGACAGTTCAATTTATTTTTTAGGTGATTGTAAGTGGCAGGACTATGTGGACAAATTGTTCAATATGAAAATAGTCATACCATGAAAAAAAAAAAAAAGTCCTGCTTGGCATAAAACTTATTCTGAGGAAGGAACTGGTAGAAGCTGTACCCCCAAAAGATGTCATACTGATACAAGCTGCATGTCCAGAAGGAAGCTGACTTCTGGTGTGATACTCTCCAGCTAGACTGGCAGCCCTTTCTATATCTGGGTCATGGATCAGGAAAGCCACCAAGTTACCCACCAGTGTGCAGTAATTTTTACATGTGGGTCCTGTGGAGACTGGTGCTGTCAAGGGAGGCACCTTCTAGATGGCAGTTGTGGTCTGGGATTTTCAGAGGGCTCAGAGATATTTACCTACTCCTTTAGGGATGAGAAGTGAAGGTACTGGAGAGAAGCCAGCAGATTCCAGTAAATTGTTTTGAAGAATGCTGCTAAGTGAAGGAGTAGAGATTCATCTTTTCAATTTGGAGTAGGTCTTAAAAGCGTCTCTTACCACAAATTTCAAACCTGGTCTACTGTTACCACAAAATAACTCGAAAAACTTGTCATTGCCATTTGTTTGGAAATGATCATTGTGCACAGCTGCAGCCATAGATTCCTTGCTGTTGCTGCAATGGGAATGGGTTGTAGCAGGTACTTTGTCTCTTCATGGTACAATCTTTGAGCTTTCCCTGGTTTCAGTGCCTATTCTGGCTGTAAGTGACACAAGTTTATGAAACTCATGTTGTGAAGGTGGATAATAAGTTTATCTGTAAGACAATATGAAAGTGTAATGTACTTTTAATAGCACATGTGCATCCCATCTGGGTTGGGCTGGGCTACAATATTGGGAACTGAATTATGTGTATTCCAAGCTGAAAACTGTGGGCTACAGTAAAATCTTACTGCTTTTAGGTTCCTAACTTGTTTGCTTGGGACTGTATGCAGAAATGAAAAAAAAAAACCCTCTTCATAGCAAAGGACCTTGCTGTTTTTCATAAACAGCTCCCCTACTTTTTTTGAATCCACAAGGCAGCATTTTATTTCATAACAAAGTAGCTAAATTTAAGTAATGGTAACATTACTAATGACAGAAATACAGTAAAAAAAAAAAAAAGAATATCGAGTGAATACAAAACGTGATTCTAAGACACATGAATCACTTGAAGTTCTTTGGCACAAAAATTTCTGACCAAGTTGTGTAATGACATGAACAGAAGTGTTGAGGGGAAGGAGGTTTGGTTTAGATCGCTATTTGATTTTACATTAAAATTGTAGAAATCTGTTTTGATGATCATTTTTTGAACATGGAATCATGGGAAATATTTTGTTTTCCCTGAGAGCCAAGGCAATGTATTTATTTCAAGTTTTATTAAATGAGTTATAAATTTTCCTAGCAATTTACTCATAGCTCAAGAGGTTTAATTTGCATGTGTTGCCTTTTACAATATGCTTTTCGTAATGTTGCAGATGCTTCTTCCCTAGCTTCAGTAAACAACAGGCAGTTGGCCAGGTTTTTGACTGAACGTTTGCCAACTCTGAGAAATATTAGTTAACTCTCTAGTGGCCACGGAATGATTTTTAGCTGACTTTATCCAAAACAATCTGTGAAGATAAAATATTACAGAAAGTACAAAAATAAGATAAAGAGCAAGTAATTTGCTGGACTAAACACAGGAAAAGAGATTTATTTCTGCATTTTAATAATTTCAGTTTTTCTTTTCTTAAGCTTTTATTAAAATTGGTTATTTTCAGAAATTTATTTGAAAATTGATGGTGTTAGTAATAAACATTCCTCCATTCAGATTAGTGAGGATTCTTTATTCTAATGTTTGCTTTGATTTTGAAAAGCCTGTAAGGACAGCTTTTTTCTTCAACATAGTAATCTAGACCATAGCAGGGATATTTTGCAGGTGGGATGGCAAATTATTTCTTGAGCAGTGGAAGTAAAGAAGTCTGGTTTCTGGCGGATGTAGTTGTATTGTAGATGATGTAATAGAGCTCAGCTCCCTTCTCTGTGCCATCCATGGTGATTTCAGCTTTCTTCCAGTTTTCTTGCCTACTTGTTATTGCTGTCTCTTGAGCAAGCCCTGTTGTATTCTCTTCCAGTCTGGAGCTACCTGCATGCTTCTTGAGCTACAGCCAGTGCAGTGGGTAGTGACCAAATCTGCATTTCTTCCTGTTTGTGAGAGATTCAGTAGTGTTTCACTTTCTCTCATTCAGCCTCTCATCCTCATGGTGTTTCTAGGAATGTAAGGTGATTTGAAACTTGGTTAAAATGTGCTAATTTGTCCCAAAGCTATGGTTCAAAAGGCATATGCAAGAATGGCTTGTCAGTGTGCTTGTATAAGGAAATAAGGAAATGAGGACAACCATGAATAAGAAAGAAATGTCAAACATCTTCTTGAATGATGTGCACTTGGAAATAATTACAGGCAGTCCCATGATTAAATGCTGTCAGTGTAAGTGGGGCAATAGGACAGACTGAAGGAATGAGCTGAGTGTGAATTACCTGACCTGACACTCACTGCTCTTGGAAAACCTGTCTCTCTGGGTCTGTGAAGATGCTTGGGATAACTGTTTTGAACAGATGATCATAAATGGATCATGGTGCAGCAGTCATTTGAAATGGGATGATTTTAAAGCTGGAATATTCTGATTCCTTTTGAGGTTACCCAAGGCTCACTATTTGGGTATCCAAGCTTGCACTTTTATTGGTGTTACTCTTTGCTCCACAAATGCTCTGATGTGTGGCTAGCTTTGGGCTGAAATTAAATACAGTGAAGATAACACAAAATCAGCCATGCCTTATCTACTGCTTTCTACCTCCAATTCATTTAATCATATTACCTCTCCCAGAGAGTTCCTCATTTGTGCAGAAGTAGTGCACTCAATACCATAAGGATGTAATGGACTAGAAGAAGTGAAATACTCTGAAGAACAGATGATTGTTTGTACACATCCTTCTAAACTTCTTTTCAAGCTCTGAGGCAAAACATTGTCTATCTGAGGAAAAAAATCTTTGATTTTACAAGCTTAGTGTTAGAAAAGTTACCTTAAATTTTCTCAAGCAAATTTTAATGAGGCTCAAGTGGTGCTACTGTCAGATCCAGAGAAGATGAGTATCAGATGATTTGCTCTGTCACTAGAAACACGGCGTGTGGCAAGTGTGATGTCATGAACTGATGTCTCAGTGTGTCCAGCAGGAATTATGTGCCCTTTTACTTTGCTAACAAATAGCAACTATGACCCATTGAATTTCACTTAGACTGGATGAATCTGTTTCCCTCAACATTTCTCATTTTTTACTTCCTTCTGTCTTTTCCCTTAAATGATACTGGGGAGGGAGGAGCGTTGCTTAGCAACCAATTGGAAATGCTCAATACAGGCATAAATATTAAACCTTTCCCACCATGGTGAGAAAATGGAACAGTGCTTCTCTTTTTCCTTGGGGAAAATTGAGGCAAAATGGTAACTCTAATCCTTTTTGATAAACAGGACAAAATTGGGACCAGAGTTTCTCTGGAAGTCCTGTACATGGAGAAGGGAATGTCTTCTTCACTAGTAAATAAGAGGATGCCCATGCAGAACCCATGGACTTCCAGTGTGGTATCTTGTTAGGGAGTGTTTGTGTGTGTTTGGTTTAGGGTTCTGTTGGGGGTTTCTTTAAAAATTGTGTTAGAGCCCAAAACTGTTAGTTTGGAGTTTGACGCTGACTCAGTCATGTATTATCACCACCTACAGTTAAAAATGATTTTTCTTTCTGGTCTAAATGTTTGTCATGCGCTTTGTAATTTTTAAATGGAAGACAGTAGAAAGTACAGTGCATCACTACTTGTCATCCTACTGCAGAAATTATGTAAGAACAATAAAACCCACTATTATTTAATGCTCCTGCTGGAGGGAGAAAATATGTGTCATCACATATTGTTTGAAAAAAATGTGTTTATTAATTTGAATGAATGTCTGATTTTAGTGAGACATTTACATAACACTCATGAGATCCAGTCTTAAGGGAAGTAGAGACTTGAAACTATAGGTAACTACTGTGATCTGCTTAAAGTGAGCAACTAAAAGTGCACTCCTGCAGTTTGCATTTATTTAGTCAGTGACTGGAAGACTCAGTAAAGTCTGTGCTTGTGTTTCCTTTGACACCGAATATTTTGTGCCCCTAAGCTTAGAAAAGTGTGTGAGCATTAAAATACTTTGCCAAAGATCATTTATTAATCATTTAACCACAGCAATGGAAGCCTGGCCTCTGGCTCTGTGTCCCAGTTGCCCAGCCAATGCTTCTCCACTCAGGAGCTTCCCACCATCCGGGGCTGTCTGCCCCATGGACGTCCCTGGGTTATTGATCTCAAGCGTTACTGATTGCCCAGGAGCGTAAGCTGGAAAATAACTGGGGAAAACACGTTGGTCTGGTAGCTCCAGATTTTGCTGGAAGTTGTTCCTGGAATACTGTGTTTATTGAAATGATATGTGCAATCATATACCAATCATTTCATAACTAGGAAATGAGAATATTTCAGGTTTTTCAATAGTATTTTCTTGAAAAGCAGCCTGTGTGAATTTTGATTGATATGACACTTTAGAACTATAACTAAAACTGTATTTGTTACAAATGAATGACCACTGAATCAATTTCTTTAGTATATATTTCTTTAGATTTGCATCATTAATATTCAAAGGGGAATGTCTTTTACATTGTGCTGCAGTTTATACTAATGTGGGTTCATTTGCTTTCATGTTATTAAATCACTCTTTTCTATTGAAAAGATAAAATGAAGCCGCATTGTTCATGTGATCTGTAGAACTGTAGCAATGTGCAGTTTGGTACCTACTGCATTTCCAAAGCAATAAATACATGAATAAAAAATCAAAGTAAGTAGACAGGATTTTGCTTTGATTTCCACAGACACAGCATGCCATTGTTATAAAAGAAATCTAATAGGTAGATAAAAATTTGCTTGTATTTGCCAGCTGTTTTTAATGCAACAGCTACTGTAGTCTGTATTATTTTTAGGATGATCAGAAGGTGCAAAACCACTTCTTTACTCAAAATTAATATATCTATTAGAGCTGAATTGAATCTTACTGCATAAAACTCTTCTAAAACTATTTTCTGTGTAAAGAACTTCAAGTATTTCTCTCAGGCTGTATGTTTCACTGAAAACCTACTTACCACCATCAACACTTTTAAAAACAACAAATACATGCCATTTAGAATTCTTCTCTGCTTCTATCTCACAGATATCTCACTATTTAACTGGATATACCTGACTGCTCTCTTTGAAGCAATTGAGAATTTCTCTAATAATTAGAAGTTTAGAACACACATGGCTTTATGATGACTTTGTTGAGTTAAATTCTCTAATGGCTTTGCTTAAGAAAAATTCATGGGCAGCCTGAATTCTACCTAGGAGCCCATTTACAGTGTTTTTGTTTGTCTGTTTCTGTTCAGAGGAAGTTTGCCAGAAGGAAATTCAGCCCTCAGTACTGCCTCCTTAGGTAACTATCAGGGTCTTGCTTTTGAACTGAAAAGTTCCTATTTTTCTCTAGAATTAGTATTTCCCTATGCACCTTAAATTTGAAAATGGTTTATAGATAGGTGTGTCATGTCTGTACTGAAACCACAGTTTATTTCAACTGTAAAGATACAAAACTAAGTTAAAACATCAGTTATTTTTTTACTGAATATTAAACTGTTACATATCAAAGACCTTTCCAGCACAAAGGGAAGGCCAACGCTGTCCACCCCTGCTGAGGTTGTCCCATTTCATGCCTCTTGTCCAGAAACTGGGGTTTTTAAGGCTGTCTTTGGAAAATTCTTACATTGTTTTGGCATCTTCTCAATTTATACAGAAGAGGTAGTTATAGACTGAAAAAGGCTGAGCATAGAAAAAACCTCAGTCATAAAGCACAGAAATGAAAGAATGCAAAACATACCATGGGATTTTTGTCAGGAAAGAGAAAAAAATTAGTCTGGGGCAACTAGAGATGTGAGATGAAACCACTGTTTTGTCTGAAGCTAATATCGGTCAGGTAACCAAACATGGGGGGAAAAATCTGTAAGAACACTCCTCCAACTGTATGCATAATTTCATGTTATAAATGCAAGCATATATAAAGTTACAGATGCTGAGGCACCTTACTTCTTCCCCTGCTTTCCACCAGCCTTGTCAGTAATATTATTGTGCCACTCTGATTGTGACTTACAGGGCACGCAGTGGTGAGTGACCAATGTTTAAACATTCATTCAATACTAGCATGTATAAGAAATGTAGGATACTTTCATTAATTGGATGAGGGTTATATGTGTTTCATTTAAAAGCTGCAGTGATCACTAATGGAATGACCTCAAAGTCATTATCTGTTAAGAAGCAGGAGAAAAGATTGTTCTTCATGTTCAGTTGTATTTGTCATTACTTGTGAATATCATTTCCAGATAAAATATAGTTTTAGCTCTCTAACTACTCTAAGCCAAGGTTGGATGGAATAAATTCTTTCGGCTATCATCTTATTTTGTCACACTGACTCTAAATAGCACATATTTTTGGCCAGCTTTATTTATAAGCTGTGGTTTTTAAATTAAGAACACTGAACACTGTTCCTTATTTCATTTTTTTCCCTTTTGTGTCTTCTTTAAATTTTCGTAGCTTTACAAAGACAGTGTAGAAAGGAAGGCTACAAATATTTCAGATACCATAGCATTACTCAGAAGTTCTCCAATTGGTATTACAAAAATATAGTGTGCTGCACATACCAGGTGGTTCAGAGCACAATTCCTTTGGGATTTGCATTTTGTCATTAGGTCACTAAGATTTTCAGTCTTATTTGCCCCTTGCCCTTCCTGACATGCAGATCTTCTTGCTCTTGGGAAACCAGACTTGTTGCTCTGATTCACATCATCATTTTATTTGAGTACCACTCTTGAGATCATCCCTCAGCAATCTCAGAACTGAATGTGCACAAAAGAAAAGATTAAAAATTTACTAGTTTAGTAATAGAAGCTATTTATTCTCTTCTCTCAGAAAGTTTTCTTCAAACAGGGATCAGTAGCAATATTGTATGACTCAGCTAATGATGTGCATGATACCGACTTCTGCTGAGAGTGACAGAAGTTGATGTAGATTTCAGGAATTTCCTGAACAGCAGTTGTATTACCTGGTATCTGGATAAAGCTTTGAGGCCTAGCAAGGTTTTAGCTTGACAGTTTTTCTGTTCTGATTGAATCAAGAGCATCTTTGGTTTGACTTTGATTTTATAAGTCACGGCCAGAGCCAACCCTTTTGAGTGGGGAGGAAGCAGAGGGCACCATGAAGGGAGCGAGCTGTTGGTCAGAGAATGAGCTCGATGTGCTAACAGAGAAGAACAGCAGAACTGCTTCAGCGTCTCTTCAATAAAACTCTGATTTTTCAGGATAGTGATGGTGCTTTCCAAGAGTGGAGGACTGAAATACAGTACATCCAAAAGCACTTCTTTGTCTCTTTAGGCCAGTTTTTATCTATCTCACATAATATAGAAGTAACAAATACAGGAGTTTAAAAGAGAAAAAAAAAAGTGTCCTGAATGTCTACTCAGATTGGTGGTATTTAGAAGATTTTGTAGGTTGCATTGAATCAGTTGACCAAAGCAAAAGGTAATAAATACAGGCAGCCAGTAAGTATTTAAAGAGGCAGAAAGAAAGATGCTCTTTTCTGAAGGAAGAGGAATTAGATGAATGATGAGGAAGATTTTCATGTATCAAATGGTAGCACCAAGACTGATTTATTTTTTTAAAATTGCACATTTATTGTTTGGATAGGTTTTTTCATTAAGATCATAGAAAATCCAGGACAGCCTCTCTTGGGTAAGCCTTCCTTTTCTTTACATCATACTTGTTTTCATTCTCCTTTAACATTTAAATTTCATCTTTGTCACCCTAATAACTGGGCATTTATTTCTGGTATTCACAGAAGAGGGGAGGTGGATGAAATATTTCAGGTGAGTCATCTGATCTAATTTGGAAAGGTTTCTGTGAGGAAAGAACAACTTTTGATTTATAAGGGAAGGTTGTCTGTTATAAAGATATACATGTTGAAATTTATTATCAAGAATCTGCTTTTAATTTTAGAGATTGTTTACCTAAACTACTATGTGTCAGAGCTCAGGACAAATTTCTACTTAGCATTTAATTTTAGATAGTTGCCATAGTGGACAGTAAAAAATGGGTCCCCAGAATTCGTGGCATCATTATGAATCTTACCTTCTGGCAGCCCCTGCCTGCAGTTTGTCTTTGAAATCTCCTTGATGCTTGTTAACCCTGCTCTGACATGTAACAGCTCCCGTTTATTTATTGGACTTTGCTCATTTATGAAAAAGTACAGGAATTATTAATGGTTTAGTATCTATTGATGTATTACTTGGGTGGAATTCAAATTCTAGTATTTATGGTAAACCCCTTTATTATGAAATGAGCATAGAAACAAGAAGGCTCATTCTTAAGGTTGAATGTCTTTTGCTATAAGAACAATTGTCTGTAAAATATTGTCTTACCAGATTTTTATTTAGCAATAAATTAGAAATAAAGACTTTATGTATGAAGGGAAAGTATTAAGAATATTTGTGTTGATGATAAAGAATGAATAGCCTGATTCAATGAACCATATATTGGGTACATTGTCATGAACTCTGGTTTTCTGTAGGAAGCTACATCCTGCAGTGAGTTCCTGCCACAGGATTGGGCTCACGTGGTGTGCCAGAGCAGGTAGCAAGTGCACTTTCTGTGCCACATCTGAATGCCCAAAAGCTGAAACTAATGCCAAGAAATGCAACTCTTCTGTGATTTGGTTTTGATCTTGAGGGCTTAATTTTGTTCTAGCATCTCTGGTGTAAAGCAGGAGGAATTTATATTCTCTTGGGCTGTGTAAAGCCCATGTTTTTGCTTTCCTCGAGGGAAGCACATGGAGCCTTGGGCTTGGATGTGCATAGATAGCATATTTTTCTTGTAAGATTAAAATAAAGAACATAATGCCAATACTGGGTTCTAAACAAAGGTCCATACAGCTCAATACTCTGTCTCTGACAGTGGCCAGCAGTGGAAGAGAAGAGAAGAGAAATCTATACTGAGAGTAACTGTATGTTTTCAGTGATTTGCAGAGACTGGGTGAGAGAGAGGCATTAGTGCATCTGAAAGACATTGCATTATATGAGCACTGTACAAACAAACCAAGTAGTGTTCAGTTGTGGGGTGAGTAATAGATGTTAAACTGGGAAAGGACAGAGACAGCTGTGTGAAGCCGACTGGATGAATGTTGTAGAGTTTATAAATCAGGAGATGATGGGAGCAATTCTGTGTAATGTAAATAGCACTACAGCTTTTGTCCATTTGGCTGAACTTTTCACGCTATATGGAACTTGCAAAAGAAGTGCTTTAAAGGTAATGGTATTTCTCTATTTTTATAACTTTCTTTTTAGTAGTGTTTTATTCCACGAAACATTTATGTTGGAAATATTAATCATTAATGCTAAGTGTGAAAAATAGTAATCAAATTCCTTGGTTCTTCATATAAGGCTATCCATCACAAAGCATGCCCTATGGCTATATATCAATTTTAAGCATTAAAGTTACACAGTATTATCTTAGCATTAGGTTAACTGTCAAATAAAAATAAAAATTAATAAGCTGGAAAAAAGAAAGGAGACATTCCTTATTTAAAATCCTCAACTGATCTGGCGTAATTGAAATGTCTTTTAGCAGAAATGTTAGCTTTAACTCGGATAAGACTCAGCTCTCAATACCATTTTTATGGTAGTCCAATATCCAATAACTCTTGGGGTACAAAACTAGTAGGTATAAATGCTGATAAGGTCCAGGCTTCCTTCTTGTATCTCATTGACAAGAAGCATATGTTTAGAATTAAAGATGATCCAGGCAAGCTTTCAATATTGAGATTTCTGCCTGTTGGTTCAAAGAGATTAATGACCTTTAGTCCATGCAGTCCTCAGTTTTCAAACTCTTGCTGCTATTTCTATTGCAGTCCTTCTGAGACATTGTGTAGTCTGGGCATGTGACTGGAGCATTTAAAAAAATGTGAAGAACTGAACACTGGTTTTACTTTACAGTTTAATAACTGATAGATTTTTGTCTGATTAAATACATGTCTAGGACTAGGTGGAGTATAACTTTCTTCCTCTTTTCTTCCCTGTCCCCTCCCTCCTGCCTTCCTGTTCTCTAGATACCCCAGATAAGGTATTTAGTCTCTGAAAGTATCAGAGTAATAGCATTTTGTTGTTAAATTCTAATTTGCTTTGATGTAGTTAAATGTGATATGGGAAATATCATCCTTAATGTCTTTTCCTAAAATTAAACACATCTAAGGAAATAAATTGTGGAAATTCCACCTCGTATTTGATTTGAAATACTAAAAACATATGTATTTCTTTGATATCACTTGTCTTAACAAGAATCCAATGATAGGAAATATTTTTAATGAATCAACCTTTACATTTCCAAGCCTTGTGCAAAGCCAGCCTTTTTTGATCAGTGTTGACTCTGCGTTGTTCCAAATTTCTTGGTTTTGTCACCAGAGTTATTTTGCATATAACTCCAGTGTATTTCCATGGCACTGAAGTCAATATGTAGCACTTTTCCTTCCATTGTTTGCATTTATTTATTTTATGTTTGCTGAATGGGCCTTGCTTGTAATGAGATTATTAGTGATAAAATTGTAGTCTTCATGAAGTTTGCACATTTGTGAATTCAGATTGAGAGTACGAAATTCTAGTGAAGCAAATAAACACCCTCCACTTGGTTTACTTTGACACTGAAATATCCCTTTGATGGTGTTGTTTTTGCTGGAAGTCAGGTTTAAGCTGTAAAATAGTGTAGCTGTGCAGAGTAAGTTAAGTTTGATCTCATTTCTGCAGTATCTGTCTTACTTAAGCAGTTTTTAATATTGCAAATACATTTCAATATGTATATGTATGAAACAATTTTCCCCTTGCCACAAAAGGAACATATAAGTGTTGTTAATATAGCATATTCCTTTGCTGCTTCCACTATTTGTTCTCTAGTTTGCTTTGAAGTATGAGAGAAATGTGGGTTTCTATCCAGTGAGCTGATGAACAGAAATTAAAATGGTTTCTTTCCATCTCTAATTTAAAATTAAAAAATGAGCTGAAATATTTTTCTTAATGTACTGTGAGCTTGAACAGTAAGCAAATATTTCTGTTCTGGTATCAATCAGAGAATGAGGATGAAAAATATTTTGTCTGCTGGTCATGGGATGCAGGTGAGACAGGAGTGACATTATATCATACTGCATTGAGAGACAATCAGGTGAAGCATTATGTTGGTAGTTCAGAAAAAGCTGTGAAATATGAATATCACCACTAAATAAGTTCTTTAACCTCACACTATAAATGCTTAAGATTTTGTTCTTTTCATGTGGGATGACAAAAGACCAAAAACATTTCTAACACAAATGTCTAATGCATTACTGTCATAAATGTTCCCTCACTGTGTATATATAGAAAGAGAACAATGGTCTGCAAGCTACTACATATTCTGATAAAATTCTCCTACCAGCTGAATAAGTGATCTGAAAAGCACCTGTTTCAGGCCTAGAATCTGTGTAATCGTGTTGTTCAATTTTTGATTGCTGTGGAAATTGGCTGTTGGTTTGTTGTTTATAATTCCTATGTGAATGTTTTATATTGGCAGAGGTCTTTAATAAGAGGTTGCTAACTCCCCTTTCCCAAGTATTAATTCTGTAATAGGCATAATTTAACATGATCAACATTTGGCAAAATAAAGCAAAAGTTTGAAATAAATGGCTAATTTTCACTGTTCTGAAAGACTGGAGGTAGGATAATTCATGGTTCTGTAGCTCTGTCCCAGTGCAGCTAAGGAAAAAGCTAATGACATTTGTTGCTGCTGCTATTTTTAGGTTAGTAATGACCCTTCATCAGGTATTTTTAGGATAGGTGTGTGAGCAATGACACCACATGAAGTGCATTGTTGATGAAAATGATTAAAAATAATAACATTAGTTTGAAAGAAATGTTACTACTCATGCATCTGACAGTTCAAAAGTAACTGTCCAGTTATGGAATTGTACCTAAGTTTTGTCCTATGTGAAAAATTTGAATGTGCAGAAGGAAAAAAAAAAAAAAGCCTACCAAAAATTTTCAGTGGAGTGGCCTTACCTATCAAGATATATTGAATTTCATCACATTACTTAGATTGATAAATGTACATGATATTTGTAATGAAGGTTTAACTTTGAGTATAGCATATTATAAAACTAATTCCAGAATTGATTCTCATGTAAAATACAGGATAGCTTTTGTCTTGATTTAAACAACTAAGCCAAACTAAAAAACCTCGGCAGGGAAGAGAGCCCCAGAGTCTGTTGAGGTAAGAACATGCTTCTTATTCCCAGTCTGGAGCTGAATGACTTCAATCTCTAAATATTCAGTCTTGTTGCACTGTCTGTTGGATTGCAGACCCCATTACTGAAATTTCCTGCAGTTGTGAACACTGGCTGTTTTCCAGTCATGCCTTTCATTTACTGTACTAGTGTTGAAACAGATTGATTTCCTTGGGTTCTGATATGAAATGCTACACACTGTTCTAAATTTGTTAGTCTTCTCTACACTCTTTTAGTTTATCAGCCTTGTGTAATTAGCCTTATCAGCCTTACCTCTGTAGAAGATGGTTTCCTTACTCCTCAATATTCTTATACACCCAGTCATCTTATTATCCTTTCAGTGTTGTTTTGTGTAGCTTGGAACAGCTTATTGTCTGTTGTGGCCCTGAGCTCTTCTCAGAGGTTTGGAAGGCCTCCACACAGCAGTGGGTTCAATCATGTCCTGTGCTTCTACACAAATGAGTTTTCTTTAAACAATACTATAAAATAAATTGTTTGGTTTTTTCTTTTCTAAAGGAGTGTTATGGAACAGGAAAGACTCCACACAACAGTGCTGATAAATGGTATGAGACCTGGAAAAACTCAGGAATGAAGCAAGAAGAGATTATGATAGCTTTATGTTAGAATGGGCACAAATAAGAAAATAGCATGCAGACTATTAATTTGTCTAGAAAAGACTACAGAGCTCTGTCTTTGTAGCAGTTCAGTTAAACAGAGACATTTGCAACTGATAAGTGTCTTCATGAAGGGTGACTACATTATGCAGTTTGTGTGGAGTGGATGAGGTTACATGAATGATAAGAAAATCTGTCCTTTATAAACAGATGTTCAGAAATGGTGAGGTAACTTGCTTCAGTGTCTGAACCAAATTAAAATGTACAGGAGATCTTAACTTCTGTCTAGTCTATGCTGAAGCAATTCCTTAATGTTGTTTAAGACAATGGGATGATCCCAATGCTGTTTTAACCCATTAATATTAGACTAATCTAACCCTGTAATAGAATATCATCATTTAATATTCTGGTGTTTAAGACTGAGCTAATCTTAGGTACAGAAACTATTGGGTCTTGTGAAATGAGGGAGATGAATCATGAAAGCTCTGGAACCTTCTGAGCCATGTGAGTTCACAAAGGACGTGGGTTTTGCCAGTCTCAAAGTAGACAACACAGCCTATTTTCTCTTCAGGAAATTTTCAAATAGTGGTTTATAGGGACTCTTTGGTGGTAAAATTAGAAACATGTTTAAGCAGAAAGACATAATATAAATGGTTAGGTAATTCTAGACTCCATACATGAGAGTATCTCCAAGTATGAAAATGATAAAATGTAGAGAACAAATGAACAACAGAATGATGTATTTAGCAATTTTAGTAATGTCCTGAATCAGTCCTACTTATCTATAGTATTCAGCGTGAATTCTACTTGCAACAGTGTTGTACCTGTTAGGCAGTTTCATAAAGGCACTATGTTTTTTATATAACATTTTGTCCCTTTAGAAATTATCATGACGCATGTCAGGAGCTTTCACACTGAAAAAAATATGTCACATTAGCTTCCAAGTTTCTGATTGTCTAAATAACACAGTAACTCAACATACAGCTGTCTGGCATTTTGACAGTACAATAACCCATAATTCTTTCTGCCACTCAACACTTCAAGGTTAGCATTTTGTAGTTTGCTCTCAAGGAGTATTCATTTAAATTTTCAAGAGGCAAAGAGTTGAATGCTGTCTTATACTGCTCTTTTGATTTATTTTTTATTTACTTTTCGACTGTATTAAATTTTTTTAGCCATATATACATGTATTTTATTTTTAACCTGCAACTTTCCAGGAGGTAGGATGTTCATCTACATCTCTGTTTTTCAGAAAGTGGGGGCAGTGAGTATTTACAGCAGAACTTCCTATAGCAGGAGTTTGTCTTGCATCATAGGGAAGCATCACCTCCCTTGGTATATAGCAGGGGACTACAGATTGCTTAGATATTAAAGATTTCTTTCACAGGAAACTGTGAAGTGAAACAGTGGCCTTTGGGAAGAGCTGCTTTCAGTTCCAAACTTACATCTTGAGATTTTGAGTGAAATGGAAATTTTGAAATTCATAATGAGGTGTTTTAGCAAGGTCTTGTTTTGAACTTAATATAATTTAATCTTGTCGGGACTGGTTTGTAAATCAATTGATAATGCTGGGGAAATCGTTCCTATAAACTCTTTGATACAGATTATTTTTCTAATAACAGCAAGTTTCTGTTGAGAAAATGGTGCTAGTAAGTAATGCCAAGTGTATGTTAGAAATTTTAATATTGTAGATTTTGGTGTAGATAGCATTCAAAGTATTTGGTGGAAGTTACCCCTTATTTAAGTGTTCTGGCCTGCATTTGAGCGTATCAGTATGCATGTCCAAAGACCACCTGCCATTTCTGTCTGAAATTCTTGGTAAAGAAAACACAGAAATGTAACAGAGACTGAACATCCATCATTTTTGGAACACTCTACTTTGGGCAAATTTTGAGAGTCATTGTCCCATTAATACAGACCTGTATGTACCCATTCATTGTTTGGTGAAGACAAGGTATAAGGCCAGGAATTGTGTTAGGTTT
This sequence comes from Drymodes brunneopygia, assembly GCA_013400955.1. Taxonomy (NCBI): domain Eukaryota; kingdom Metazoa; phylum Chordata; class Aves; order Passeriformes; family Petroicidae; genus Drymodes; species Drymodes brunneopygia. The sequence continues at coordinate 148,416 of VZTZ01044331.1, read as the reverse complement.
TCACAGATCTACATATTAAAACTTGGCCTAAACATGCCAGAGCCTCAGAAACAGCAGTGCTACTGACATTAATTTTATGGCTATTTTGAGCTTAAGGTTGCAAGCCATACCATGTATATTTATGCTCATAATGATTCCTGTATTGAAAAATATTTATGTTTTGGAAAATAAATAAGTTTTTTATCTTGCAAGGAAATGAGATAAAATACAAATATAACATGATTTAGATTACAGGGAAAACATTTTTTGTCATTGAACAAAAACCCCCAACCTTTCCATGCACTTGTCCCCCCCTCTCCTCCCCAAACAGTCTCTGGCTATCAAGAATTAATTGCAGCTTTTAAAAAATCAAACCCCCCATGTATTACCAGTGTCTGTGCATGTGCAGAGTATAAATATGTCCTAGAAATGCACAAGAATACATTAAGTCAATTTTTTTTTCTTCAGCGCAATTTCTTTTCGTATGGTTCCGAGAGGAAAATAATTCCATCTTTTAAGTCTTAGGAAAACAGGGCATTTTTTGAGCCCTTTAAAAGAGCATTTTTACCAGGTTTTGACCAAAGGAATTTTCAGCATCATATCTGGAAAAAAATTGGGATGAAATTAACAGTCATTTAAAATTTTCTATTGAGAAATAACCCAGCCTGGCAATATTACTGCAAGCTCCTCCCAAACACACCAACTTTTACATGATCACTCCTTTTTTCTCTTATGCTATTTTTCCTTTCATTTTATGAGCTAAGCTGGAAAAAAGAGGGAAAAGATTGTAGTGGTTAACTTAAAAAAAAAGAAATTAAAAATCCTTAACTAGTAGTCCTAGTAACAGAAACTGAATACTTTTCCAAAATGTGCCTAAATACCTAGGTAAACATGTGACAGTTGTTGTAAGAGAAGGCATCTGGGGGTTTCTCACTGAATTCTTGCTCAAGTGCAGTGTTTTAACTTCTCAAGGCATAAAAATACATCTGTGGCAAGTGCCTTCTTCAAGGTGTAAACCCCAGCAGACAGCATGAAACATATCTTAATAGAGCTTTATTGTGCTCCCTTTCCTTGTCCACCTTTGCTTTGTCTTTATCTCTTGCTGTCTCTTGCTTGCTGAGTTCTTTTACTGTCTTTCTCATAAGTTTTGATTGCTCTTTCTGTTGTTTCTCTTTTAGACAGGCTTTCTCTCCCTCTAAATCTGCTCTTTATCTTCTGGGGGACATCCTTTCTGCTTCATGGTTTCCTGTTCTTTGAACGATATTTGTACATGATAGAGAAGGCACTGGACCTCGAGATCGTGTAAGTGACTGTGACGTGCATGCACTTTTAATTGTATGACAGCTGATAATCTGGAGATTGGGGCATTTGTCAAGGGGGAGTAGAAATGCTGCTGTACAGCTGGAGAGTGTGCTTCTTATCAGGGCTTTGTTGATCATAGGGCTGCAGTAGAAAGCACAGAGACTCTGACTGGAGAGAGAGCCCTGTTCTGGCTGGTCAGTGGGTGAAGCTGCTGAGCTGTGTGTGGCTCCTCAAATAAATGGACTGAGAGAAAGGCCATAAGGTACAGGTGGGAGGGTGGCACAAGAATATTGTGAGACTTTTTAGAGGCCTCTTGCTTTTTGGATGTCTTACAAGACTTCTTTTTTTTTTCCGTGTATGTAGAAGATGCCAAGAGTTTTGCTTTTTTCAGTTTGTGATGTTTTGCATAACCAACTTCTATTTTTTGACACTCTCATAAAACACTTTGCCTTCTATATGGCCTGTTAAAATTTCACATTAAAAAAACAAAATTGTCCACAAATTGAGAATGTCCACAGCATTGAGAATGATGGAAAGATCAAGTGTGTGTTTTGTCTCCTGATGAGATTGTAGCTTGCAAATCTGCAGGAATACTTTAGCTTAAAATTTTTGTTCATAAGAATAATAGCATGTTCCAAAGGGTACGCCTGATGCATTTATTCATCTCACCTGGCAAAACCTCCTATCCCATCAATATGTCATTACCATTTTTATTTCGAATACCTCTCAGATGTTTAAAAAACCTTTGCCTACTATTCTTATACTGAGCCCATGTATTAGTTAACTCTGTGGACCTGTCACATCATGTCTTGGAAAATTGATTATGAAAGCTATGACATAGTGTTTTGTGATGCACTTGGCTACCAAAAATAGGCTTTAAAATTTCATGCTGTAAGTAAAAACAAAAATTAAAAAGGAAAACATTGGAGATGTTGATTTCAAAACATATATAATTACATGTTTCCTGGATGCCTTTTGACTTATTAAAAATGAAAACAGGACTGAAACAAAGCAAGCATTTAAGAATGTGCCTGCAGCTCCTGTTCTCCAAGTAACTGAATACAGGATTTCTTCTCTAACCCTGTTCCAGCAAGAATATGCACTGCTTAGGTATTCATTTCAGTGGCATTGACAATACTGACAATATAATTGACCTAAAAAGTTCTGGATTTCCTGTTAATGCACTTTAGAAACGTACATCAACTACAAAAAAATCATTTCTATCTACATTTCACTTGATTTCCATTTTCAAGAAAGGAGGTTTCATCATTATTATTCTATTTGAATAGCACTGATATCTTGAGAGATGGAAGGAGACTTCTATTGTATGCAGGAGTACTTTATTTCGATATTTTCTTTGTCTGATTATACATGATAAACACACATTAGTGACATTCCGTGCATGTTTTGAAGATAAATGGGATATCTCTTTAAACCATTCCTGACACTTCCTAACCTGTGGGCTTAATGGCATATTCTTTCTTTGATTCAATAATTTGTCTGTCAAAAAAGCTGTGCTGACATTCTCGTTGTTGTGGGACTGAAATGGAAAGAAATCTCTTATCTTTAAGATAATTTTTGAAAAATCGAGGAGAACATTTTAGGATAAAAATGTTTTAAAAATGATTTCAGTTGGAAAAAAAATGTAAGTGTTGACATTATACCAACTGCTAGATGGCAGGTGATAAAAGGAAGAATGTTATCTAAAACTGTAAGTCCCCTTGAATTAATTAGGGAATGTGTGAAATCTTAGAAATGAAGACAGTTTCTACTACTATGCCTTGCATAAGTATTAGTTCTGTCAAATAACTAGTAACTTTTAAAATAATGGACTATAGATGTTGCTAAAAGAGTCTGGTTTGCCAGACCTACGTAGTTTCTCTGTGTAAGGCAAATATTAATATATACATGCACAAACGAACATGTCCTGTGTACGTATATTGTCTGTGTATGTATTTATGCTTATATGAATATACTGGCGCACTGTCTATCTAATATAGTCTGCTTGGCCCTATTTTATTTACAGAACTGATAGAGAGAGGAGTAATCCAGACAGGCTATGCAGAACTCTTTTTTTTTTCCTAGCACGGTCTGGTGTAATGGGCAAAGTAAAGGGCATGAACTCTGCATGAAACAAAAAATACCCCCCAACTCTCCAGCTATATCTGATCAAGTAGCATAGGACAGTGTTAGAGGCCAAAGGTTTGAACACTGTTATGTGTTTGTAGTAGCTATTTCTCTGCTTTGGAAGTTTCTACTTGAACCCTGAGAGCTGGCTCTGAGTCCTGGCTGCCGTGCATGCCAGTATTTTCTTACCTTTTTTTAGGGGCATGACAGATGTAGCAATTCTAGTAATTTCTGCTCTTAAAATATTATGCTTTTTTTAGAGGTAGATTAGGCAATAGGCTTCACAAGAGAATTAGCTATTTCTGAGTGTTTGATTGAGTACTCAGGTCTTCCTTAATTCGTTGTTTTCCCTGAGTTTCATTTTTGCCAGTGAGCACTCATCAGCGCTTTTTCCAGAGGATTTCTTAGAGCTACAGTCAAATGTGCCTCTGGCTGGATGGCTGGCTAACGGGGATTGATCTTGCACAGGGTGTCTGCCTTAATTTGTCTTTCCTGATGATTAGTCTTGTCCCGTTTACATTGTAATTGTGAAAGGCTGACCTGGTGACTGTGGCCTGTAAGTTACAATTTGAGGCTTAAGTTCCTTGGTTCACGATATGCTTGCAAGGGCTGGAGAGCTCCGATGTGTTTTGGGATGCTGGTCACCATGGCAGACTTCAGAAGACTTGGGCACTTAAAATACATCAGCCAACCAGCAGGCCTGCTGCCACAATGTGTGGAATTGATAGGAAAGGAGCAAGAGGAATGTAGACCTGTTTTGAGCCAGGAGAGAGAATAACAGAATTACCTGGAGTCCTCCTTTCCAAGATTCATAACAAGTAGAGTAGTCAAGCTCTTACCTAACTATTCTCAAAGGCAAAGAAAGAATATAGCTTCAGCAGCTGACATAAACAAGATTCAAACCTCTCCCTCAAATAACTTTTACCCTCCAAAATAAGTGCCCACAACTGAAATCAAAAAAACACAGCCCTAAAGAAGATGTGGCTGTGTTGGTCTAAAGGAAATCAGTTAGAGATCAGAACACAGATACGAACTTTGTTTATGTGCTCGGAGTTTGAAACTTGTCTCTCCTGTAGCTGAAACCACTGTAAATTCTAGTTACAGTGCTTTCCAGATCACCTCTGACACCTATGGTGGCGAGGCCCTTTGGTCGGTTTCACTGGAAGGGTCCTCCTTCATCCTGTGCTGGCAAGGAACTACTGTTCTTGAGAAGTTCTAGGGATTCGCTGTGTGGAATCTAATAAAAGAATTTGCAATATAGCTGTATTTAGAAATCACGAGATGCGTCTTGCCAGTGTGATAGTCTGTTAAAATTTATGGAAATGTCTCTTAACTGTCTAGCAGCGTTGTTCTGGAGTGTGGAGCTCCCAGTTGTGCTACTATGCTCTCAATTAATCCTTTTGTTGTACTTTGTGATATATTTAAAATAGGAGAGTATTTTCAGGGAAGATGTTAATTTAAGAGGAAAATATGGGTTTTCCTAATAGCAGCACAGAATTTAAACCTGCAGTAGTTTGGGATTTCATTGGCTGGTTCTGAAATCAGTCATAGACTTCTGGGAAAGCACAGTGTTATATTTCCATATGCTGTGACTTTTCCTTCACAGTTCTTTTTCATCCAGATGGAATGAAGTCTAAGGTCTGAGTAGTTTTGGAAAGAGTGTTACAGATGTGATACCTGGGGAAAAGGTGGTAGCTTTTCTTCTTGACAGTGGTGAAACTTGTGCCCAAACTGAAAAATCGAATTCAGCAGGCTATCAGCATTAAGAAACACATGTTTACATTTCTGATGTCTGACATCACAAATGTTACTCTTTAAACCTAGACTTTGCAGTTAAGCAGCAAAATTTGCTGGTAGATTAATTGGTTGAGAATTTTTTAATGACAGTATCTAAGGTTAGGATCAATGTAAATGTTATTGTAAGTTTATCTATTTTTAATCTGTTCAGTCTGAACCAGAACTGGTGGTGTTTAGTTACCATCATCATGAAATAGTAGCAGTTTGTATATTAATGTCCTGTGGAATGAGACAAAAGCTGTTGATCTCTTTGCATATTAAACCTTAAGCTACTATTGCAAGAGCGTTAAGAGATTCCATTGATGTGAAATGGCCTGCCTAGGGTTGACTGATCTGTCTTTGCATGAACCAACTGGTGAAGCATTCAAATAAAATGATCACTCATGGATCCCTCAAAGAAGGAGTGGGGGAAAGAAGGGGGAGGAGGAGCTCCACACAATAAACAAAGCAAAAGCACTCAATCCTTTTCAAAGACTTATAAATATTTAATAATCATCTGTCTACAGCCAATCTAGAAAAAAAATCTTTAACTTGACTGTTCTAAAGGCCCAAACCTGAATTTTAATTGGGGTGCTTTCAAAGTTCACATTACTTAGTCTGGCATTTCCTTGGAAGTAAAGGCAAAATTTTCCTGGGATGGGGTGGAAATCTTTCCAAATGTAGATATAACTGTAGGCTAAATTGGATTTTTTGGTGGGGAAAATAATGCTGCATGAGACAGTATTTTTTGCTATTGTAAAAAAACTAATCACTTCCATTTTAACTGAAGGTAAATCTTGGCTGCTGAGACTATGTACAAAAATTGTTATGTGTATAAAAATTTTTTTTAGATATGAAATTATATGATCTCTAACAACATTAACAAGTTTTTAAGAACAGCCTTTATTCTTCCGATCCCTTCTAGGTTCTATCACTGAAGGCACCTGATTCAAATGTCCCCTTGGATGAACCTCTCGTAGCTCACACTAGCCAATTTTGACAGTCTAAGTGCTCAAATTGAGCCATTTTGTTCTCTGTAAAATAAACCCAGGCCCATTATATGTGATTTTTCATTCACACACCCCTCCCCTTCTCTTCATTTTCTTCCTCCTCTCTTTACTACAGCTCTGTGAATGTGGAGTTGCAACATTGTGAGGACCAGTGTTTTCACTCCAGGCATGTCAACTTCAATCTGCTGCGATTTGGTGTGAAATCTGTGCCATGGTGTGGGGCAGAAAGGTCAACCCCCCCATAATTGATGTTGCTTATTCATCTGCTTCCCGTGTATTTTTCTCTCCACACACTGGCCTTTGTTTGGATAAATTGTTTGAAGATTTACTGTAGTTCTTAAAGCCTGAGAAGCGGCTCCTGCTGTACAACTTCAATGTCCCTGCTAGGCAGGAGGCTCAGCTAGGATGACACATAATGGCATTTAGACAGAAAGATCTTTTTCTCCCAAGACAAAATGTAGAGGACATCATCTGGCATAACAATTAGGACAATTTTCAGACTAATTTACTATGGAATCGCTTTGTACAGTCCCCTTGTATACTGATATTTAATATGCTAATTGCCATTAAAACCTGAAATATTATTTTAAAGAATTCGTGGACTTCAGAAAATCAGTATATATCTGAATGGGGGGGAAGAATGGGATAGGAAAGAAAGAAAAGTTTCTAATGAATGTGATTTTTAAAATTACACATAAGTAGTTTCCGTATTATTAAGGAAAAGCTTCAATGATTATAAAGAATCTGAATGTAGTAATTTATTGTATTTTGGGTCACCTACAAGTTTTCGGATTATTAAGGAAAAGCCTCAATGATCATAAAGAATCTGAATGTAGTAATTTATTGTATTTTGGGTCACCTACATTTGTTCTGCTTATGTTAGCAAATGGCATCATTTGAGGAACGAAAAATAAAAGTGTCGTTTATATTCTCAGAGGGGCTTCATGGTGATGTAAAAATGAGTTTTACTAAGTGTGATAAAATTCCTTGCATTTTCAGATTTCCAGTGAGCATGCATGCCAATATTTGAGCTCTGTGGAAATAATTATGGGAACAGAAAGCTACAAACTTTAAAGAATGTCTGTGTCCTTGTGGCTGTAGTCCTGAAAGGAGTGCATCATTTACTGAAAGAAAACTTAAAAATAGGAGAAATACTCACTTCTTTAGTAAAGAAGGAAAAAGCTTTATCACCTAGTAATCCTGCCTGCAGATTGAATAAAATAGTTTGAAATCATTGTTTTGATTTCCATTGACTGAAGGCTAGAGTAGCTTTATTGGTTAAGCTGTTAAATCTGCTGTGGTTTAAACACTTTTTTTTTCCTGATGCACCCTTGCTTCGATTGACCTTGAAACGCATTATCTCATCCTTTCTGATTTTTCACAAGAAAATGTCTGTTGCATCAGATCATTTGGAGCTGTCTTAAAACACTGAATAAATATGCTTTACTACTATTCTTCTTCAAGGATAATATGAAAGTGTAATTCATGAGTAGTTCTTCTGCAATCTACTAGACGATATCTGCCCCTCTTGGTGATTCACTAAGGAGGCTCTACCTGGAACTAGTGAGCAGAGTTTAATTTGAGTGTGGCAATGTGAATACTTTGGTTTGGTTATGGAATACAAATAAATTGCATCTTGAAAACCACCTGGCTCTCTGTTTTCTAAGGTTGTCAATAGAGTGTGATGCTAAGATGTTAGAATTCTGAAAAATCATTATCTTGATCAAGAATAATGGATTAAAGAAAATCCTTTTAGAACTGAAAGTAATTGACAGTAAAATTCAAATAACTGAAATGGTATAAAATGCCCGTTACTCAGGGTCTAGAGCAAGTTTATGGTAGTGCATGCAACTAAAAGCAAACCTCTCACACAATCATACTGGTTTCACCCTGAGAATAATTCTATTCTTGGACTGAAAATCTTACTGCTTTTTCAAGCATTCTTAGCTGCTTTTTCAAGCTCAAATATAGTTACTGCAACGTTTTTATATGAATATCATGCCTTTGCAATATTTTCTTCTTATATGTCTGTCATAAGGACTTTAAGCTGAAAGTATGCAAAGATTCTTATTATAGAATTTGTGTGTATCTCAGTACTGGCTGTAGCATTTATTTTATGGATTTGGCATTTCTGTATGTTCTTGTTTGTGCTTATTCTTTAAATTAAAAATTCTTGTCCGTAACTGTGAAGTCTAAAAAAATCCAACACATCAGCTGTCATTTTTAAGATCACCACTATGTATAAATAATTGAACGTTGCCTTCTTTTTTATTTCTTTTAAATAATACACATGCAGTCTTGGATATATGTGAACTTGCATTTTGGACAACAATAAAAATGAGATACAAAGATCAGTAGAAAATTAATGAAACATTTCATACTGCTCCACCCAATTTATTAGACAGTACGATCATTAAAATATTGATGCTAAGAAACTAGAACATTGAAAAAATAATGACATATTCCTAATTTATTATTATGTATGTTCCATTTTGAAATGGGGATGGGGGAAATCATATTGTACCTTAGATACCTAGAAACAAAATTTAAATGAAATGCTAAGCAGAAACTACTCTTCCTTTAGCTTTAATCCAGTCTGCTCCCATCCCTTTGAATAGGAAAAAAAAGTAACTAATTCATGTTGTTCTCCTTACCAAACTCAGAGTATAACCTAGCAGCTTAAGGCTGCTTTGCTCTTCTTTCTTCATTTAGAAGTGTTTGGAAAGCCTGAAAACAGTTTCTCTTTCCAGAGTAATATGCCTTTCCTGTCAGGCAAGGAAGCAGTACTTGAATTTGTTTGGGATTACTTTTAGTGAAATGGCAGGGGTGGCTCCCTGTATACTTTTTGATGGTGCATTGTAGTAGTTCTAAGCAATTTAATGGCCTGGATGGATGTTTTGCTATGGCTCTGTCTGCTTAAAACTTTTAGGTATTTTGGAGTAGGCTGGATTAATGAAAGAATTAAAAACACAAAGCAGATCAGGGTGACTGGGCTTTCTCGTGAGCAATCCTTGCAAAAAAATGTACAGCTCCCAGGACTAGAAAGCACATATTTCATGTTCATTTCTATGGCTTATTGTTATATATTTGTACTCGCCTTTTCTTTTTGAAAATAATGAGTATGAGGAAAGTGCAAAGTGGTTTTTTTACCTGACACTTCAGACCTACAGTTTGTGGAAAAAAAAGATTCTACACTTTTGTGACATGGGACATTGGATTTGGGGGGAAGGTTTGTTAGTGATGGGATGATTAGATTAAACAGCTTTTTAGTTATTTATTTTATTTAAGCAAGCCTTGTCCGTTGTATATAAATATGTGGGACTCTCAATTCATCATGTAGTTCAAACACACAGTAAATACAGAGAATGGCTGCATTCCTAAATTGTATTTAATGCTTTCTACATAAGAAGTATACTTCATAGCATAATTTTTGATTATAGCCTCTGTAATACTAGTCCAAACTTTGCCTACTCTTGTAGTCTTTGAAATCCCTATCCATTCTATAAGTGCTGGATGATTCCCATGGAGATGGTTTGTTATCTCCCATACATCTGGGCCCGACTGGTATTGCTGGTAGCAAGATAGATCCAGTGCATTTCCTTTGGGAGCAGGATTAGTCATATTTGTTTAAATGAAGCGTGAAGTCAGCACTGGTGAAAAGTGCCGGATTGACAACTCTTGAAGATGAGCTCCTGGATCCCTGTGGAATGGGGAAAGGAATTGCTTTGTTTTACTGATGTACCTCTGCCCTGACCTCGGACAGTTCATTGCTAATAATTGGGCAAGTGTAGTCTCCAATTGGTTTTGAACCTGTCTTCTGCTTTGAATCTGATGGCATGCTGCCAGTTGGATTTGCTTGGAAAGAGCTTCCTCCCTGGCAGCTGGACCAGGACTACAAAAAATATGTTAACTTTATCAATTGATTAGTCTTCAGTAACAACTTGGGGCAGTTTAGCTTGCTGCAGTTCTTCTACTTCCTGCCTTCCCTTCCAGCTCAATTTTAACTGGATCATGTCCCTGAACTGCTTAACCATGGGACTGCAGGAGGATAGGGGTGTAGCTGAAGGGAGGAGGAGGTGGTGAGGTCAAACAATAAAAGCAAAGAATAGGAGCATAAGAATGTGGCTGTCTAGGTTCAGATAGGCTTTATTATTATTGTCCTGTAACACTGAAAATTGGTAGTCTGAGCTCAGCTTAAACTAATAATTTGGGGTGAAAATTTCTAACATTAAAGTCCTATTATGGCCAAAGGGACGCAGCTCAGTAGTGTCATTCTAAAATTAGTTAAAAAAACACATATATCCAGACAAAGAAATACAGATTCCTACAGAAAAAATATTTCTTTATATTGAATCGCATACCATCCTGATTTATGAAAATGACCCTTGAATTGTTTTGCATGGTTATGTTGACTGTATTGCACTGTCTGTTGTAGTCCCACTGTGTTTTCAAAAGGTTAGGTCCATCTGTGTCTTCTGTTGGGTTATTTTTCCCTTTAAAAAATCTCACCATGAATGAATTTTGTAAATATTCAGTCTTGACTTCAGCTTGCATTGCGGTGTCATCAATTATGACAGACTGCTGCCTCTTCTCTCCACTCTTCATCTTTTCCCTGTCAAAATGCACCCTTTGGCAGAATATTTTTCAAGGGCTAAATGTGAGTCTAAGGGAGTCACTGTCAGGGTATTTTTCATAATTTCAAAAATATTTTTCTCTTTCTCTTGTTTATAATTACCTCTTGGAAACTTCAAATTGAAATGTTTCTTTACGGGTTTTTCAGTGCATGCACACTCTACTGAGAGAGCAGGGCAGATTTGAAGGTTATTGATGTATTTTTTTACCCTTTGGGGTTGGGGGAGAAGGAGGGAAAAGATCGTATGGTATATATAATATATTCCCCCCTCGCCCCCTACCTCAATAAATATTAAGGATTTAATATGAGTACCCCAAACTGGGCCGGTATCACTTGCATGGGAGGGCTTTCCCTCCCTTCCTCCTGTGTGTTAAAAGGCCAGCTGCTCATGGTCCTTGCATCCTGTAGATGAATAATGAAACCCTAAGGCAACAGCAACTGTTTGCAGTCTGGAAAGAGCCACAACTGAATACCTAGGGAAGATTTGGACTTTTTTGTCCCTTTTCTCTGCTGTTCTGATAACCAAGGACTGGTTTAGATCCCAGGATATCTAAAAAGCCTGAAATGTAGCCAAGCAAATTTTGCTCACTAAAAAAATCTATCCAATATTTTCATTTTACTTTTGGGTCTTCATAGTAAATATTGAGATGGCTTCATTTGTGCAGTCTCTGAAGCGTTAAACATGACACTCATTTTCCTACTTTTGCTATAATATCTATGTTAACTTTGCCTACTCTGCTGCCAGCATGTAATTTTATTGTGAGCTTCATGGTTATGGATTTTCTTTTCCCTAAAATTGCATCTCTAAGTTTTGGTTCACAAGACAGTTTTGGCTGTTAATTTTAAAGAAAGTATCTCTGATTAATATGAGAGCAGTTAGTACATGCAGAAATAGGAATAAACAAGAAAAGCTCAAATGAATGAAGGGACATAATGAATTGGGGGTTTATAATTTCAAAGCAAGCCTAATTTGTTTGCACATTGTGGAGATAATTCAGTTTTGTCCATGAGAGTGGCTCTGATAAAATGAATGATATTTGCTAGTAGATTCTACACGTCAGGCACCTCCTTTCCATATAGACCTCTTCTCTGTAGCTGCCTTTGCCCTGCTAAATGTTTAGCGTTTTTGTGTGTTTGATTTTTAGTAAAATTTCTTTCCTCATGCAGTTCATATTTCATAAGAGGAAAGACCCAAAGAATCTCTAGAAAGTATGTTGTTAATGTTGATTTTGCCTTAAAGCCACTACTTTAGTAGTAGGTGAGAATATGGCAGATTGCTTCTATCATGTTACATTAATATCATGTTCTTTTTAATGAGGTTAAATGTTGATCTTGGATATGGAAAGATACTTACATATTCATTTTTTTCATTAGATTCTCTTTTTCTCCATGCTCTGGCCCCAAATTCTAATTTTTTAAAAATTTCAGAACTTGTAATTCCAAATTTAATTGAGAATTTAACATTTGTTGAACATAGAAGTTTGTACCCAAGATATATTATATTATATATTATAATGAGTGTAGAAAAAGCTGTGCTATTTCTAAAGGCTGCTCTGTTAGAAGAGACAGTGTTAAGGTGTTTTTGCAGGGCTGACACAGTGGCCCAGGTTTAGCTCAGGTTTCCACATGATCTGTTGCTCTTGTGTGTATGAGGTACGGTATGGTATGCCCCAAACCCATATTGGTTTTGCAGGGATTGCCTGACATTTTAAGGTAATGATGGCCATGCCCTAACAAGGCAAAGAGACAGAAATTTATTACTTCAGGTGATTCACAGGCTATTGTTTTGGTTTTGCTTTCTTCATTTAGCATTTTGAATCCATAAAAATTATTTGAGGTTTGTGTTTGTGAAAACCCTTTTTTCAGCAGAATGGGTGATCCAATGGCTGATCCAAACCTTTTCATCACTGAATGGCAAGTCCACTCTCCTGCTTGTAGAGGTGTTGGTTGTTGTGCATGCATAGAGGAGGAGTATGGCCTGCTGGTTAAAACAGGGAACTACCAGGATACCGAAAAGTGCAATTCCTGGCCCTGTCATGTAATTTCCATATGACCTTGGGCAAGACATGTCAGATAAAACTTACTTCACAGGGGCACAATATAGCTGAACTGAGGAGATTGCAGTTCTTTTAAATCCTCTTGAGGAAAGTTGCACAAAATGAAATTGCTACTATAGTAGAATAGTTGTGAAAACACAGTGGAAGAACTGGCATGATTAGGAGACAATTTATTGACTTTTCTTTCTGGCTATTTAAAACTTTTCTGACTTAGCTGGGGTTGGAAAAGTGGATGCACTGTGGGTTTGTTTCTGTCCTTGATGTGCACGTGCAGCTCCCATTAGTGCCAGCAGGAGCCCTGTGCTTGCCTGGCGAGAGGAGAATAGACCCCTGTGTGTGTAATGATAAGTTACATCGCATCTTGTGGCTCTGTGTATGATTTCTGATCTTTTGTGCCAGAGATACTACAGCATGAGAGAGAGCTGCTGTCATTTTCAATAGGAAGTGAGAACTTTAAGAGCCTGAGAACTGTCCTCTTTTTTGAATAGCACTTTTGCTGCATGAAGTGTAATTTATTTTTATCACAGCAGGCATAAAGCTTCCAGGTTTTCATAAAGAAAAATGATCCATATAGAGCCTATGTCGATTGAACAATCATTTGAAAACCTGTAAATTCAAAACACAGCTCTTTCTTGATGCGAAGTATTGTTCTTTTTTTTTTGCTGAGGCTTTTAATTTTTTAGTCCTGGTATTTCATTAGTACTTTAGATGTACTATAAAAAGCGGTTTAATGTCAGTAATTATATTTCTAGCCATCAGTTTGCCTGTAGCAGGACACATTACTTAATTATAGTAACCAAAACTTCTTCAGACTGGACTTTCTGGGCTTTCAGAATGTTTCAGGATGGTTCTTAATTTTTTTAAATTTTTTTTTTAAGTAACAAATGATTATAAATCATTACAATTTGGGAAGAAAGTGGAAAGTAGAGGAAAGGATGGGGAAAGGGGGGGAAGAGAAAGAAATTGTTTGCATCTTGCCTGATACACAAACACATAAAAAGAAAAGAAAACAAAGGAAGACCAGTTACTAGTCCTAGAACTTGTCAGTTTGATTAGCGAACGGTTGCCTCTCTCTCTTCTGAGAAAATACAACATCTTTAAATGACGTCCGTTCTTTAATGTAGAAACCCCGCATTGTGTCTGTTAATGCATAATTGGACTGTCTTTTAATACAAGCAGAGGCACTTGTTTCTGAATATAAACCCTGCACCTCAACAGGTCAGGAAGATAGTAAAAACCTGTTGTTTGGCTTTGTCTTGGGGAATAATGGAGTCACTAATCTACTTGATCTCTGGGAGTCAGATAAAGAAGAAAGTGAACGATGCATACATTTCAAAGATGGAAGGCACTTGTAAAAGCAATTTCTTTGGAGGGAAAAAGCAGAGCAAAGGCTGTTGGAAACCTTTTAATTAGTACTAATTACCTCAGCAGAAAACGTTGGAGGCTTGAAAGGATTTGTGTCAGCAAGTGAAAGATCAAAGATTGCGACGCTCGCATTTTAATCTGTTGGCTATAAAAACGAATAAGGGGGTGGTAATGGGGCCCATGAGAATGACAACCCAGGTGGTGGAGGCCTTAATCCCTTCTTTACTGCTACTGCCTGAGGCCTAGTTCCAATTACATAATAAGATGATTTAATTTTTGCTTTAATTTTAACAAAAATTAAGTTTATTTTAGCCTTCAGTAAGGACAAGACAAGGTTTCCAGACAAAATCCTCTCAATTTATTTCTTTTAATGTTTTAAGTCCAAGCCTTTACTTAGCTTTTTTTCTCCCCTAAGTGGCTGAAGCTGCTCTGTAGAAGGCCAGGAGGCAGCAAAGGTGCTTTGATGTGGTCCCTGCAAATGGGGAGGGGCTGGCAGTGGGTCACTGGTGGCCACTGTGGAGGCATTCGGGAATCCGGTGGTGCCTTTTTCTTTTTTTTTTTTTTTTGCTGATTTGTTGTTTGGTTTGGGTTTGTTTGGGTTTTTTGTTTGTTTGGTTTTTTTTTTAACAAACTGCCTAATTGCATCAGTGAAGAATATTTTATGGGCATGCTTGCTGTGATATTTCACTTCTGTTTTCTTTCAAAACACTCCATGTGGGTTCACATGTGTGAGGTAAATGACTTTTTTGGGGTTTTTTTTTGGTGGTTTGAGCAGATTACGTGCCCCTCAGAAATCTAATTGTCATCAGATTCCACTATGGACAAAAGAGTGAGCATATGGCTGAGGCTGAAGAGAGGTTGATGGCTGCAATGTGGGCATCAAATGGATAGATTTATGTCCAGGAATTTCCAGCATTCTACAAAGCCAGGCCCAGCCCTTGTGTTGAGGGGGAGGCAGATGCTTCTTGAAATGGCATTGGGTTTATAATTCAGCTCATGAAGTCAGGTGTTACCTATGCAGAGTGAACTGGTAGGAGTATTTTTTTTTAATAATTGGAGTTTTGCAAAAGGTTATATTACTTATGCTCTGTGGATTCAAGCATGGTAAGTTGCAGCCAGTCGTGGTTTTGTCTTTACAGGTAATTGGACTAAAAATTTGAAGGCAGTGGCAGCACAAATAGTCAGGCCTCTATTCTCAATTAAAACTTCAAATTTATTTATTTATTCAGCAATTAAAGCCTGAAATTAACTTTGAACTACATACTTTATTAAGTTTTATACTGATTTTTAAAATATTTTGATTATGTTAAATTACTTCAGCATTAGGCTCTTATGGTGTATGATTTTATGCTGACATGATAGAAAGCAGTGGTCATTTTAAAACAGATTGTTTTGAAGGAAATCTTTTGGTCCCTCAGTAGGTTTTGTACATATTGGAATGACAGGAAAGCATGAAGCAACCTTTTCAAAGGTAGGAAAAACACCTGGACTAACACCTGAGCCTCTTTCTGGAGCAGTGTAGGGGAGTAACACTAGCCTGGTTTTTGGGGGGTGGCTCTTTCCTGTCAGATTGCTCTGTCTGCATCATGGCAGGTGACTGTCCTTGTGAAGCTGCTCAGAAGGACCCAAGGTGGTTTTCTGTTTCTCCAAGAGATGTTGAGGCAGTCCCTTTGCTTTAACATGATCCTGTGATTTGTATTGCTTTCTGGTGTGAAGAACATTTGAATATATATGGGCATGGTGACCAGCTAAGAGTGTATTGATATGATCTGTTTTGGTAATTATTCATCAACTTCATTTTCATCCCCAGACTGTGTCAAATCCACAGCTGTTGGATTTTTTGGAAGGTGGGATTTATGCTGGACTCTAATTACCCAGTCATGTTTTAGACAATCTTATTAATTTTAGGAATTGAAGAGAGGGGAACCAACACAAAAGAAAGCCTGTTCTACAGTCCATCTTCTTGGACTGTGAGATTGCTAGCTGCTGTCTTCTCCTGCCAGTGTTTTATATGGTTCAATTTTAAATATACTTGAAGTATAGAAGAAATTGAGTAATTGGAGTTAAATGGAGTTACACTATACTGTAGCAGAAATGGAGGATGCTGATGGGAGGGCACTATACAGCACTTTGTGTTATGTGTATTTTCCTTCTTCTCTTTGTTTTATATCATGCATGAATTGGAAGAAATGTATTTGTTGTCTACCATGTACATTTCTGGGAAATTTTATTTACTCACATTTCAGTGTGATAGTCTTCATAATTTTAGTCTGAATTCTTGTTTTGACCAAATGTTTTGCTTTTATAAATACTCCATGCTTCTGTTGCTGAGGCAATGTGTTAGTATCACTCATTGTTTTCTATAGCATGAGCCAGGGGAAAAATTACCAAAATGAACATTGCAGTAAACTAATAATTTTCTTTTTTTAACCATGCATGTATTTTTTACTTATGCAAGCAGTTACTTATGTAATCAATTTTAATGCATGTTGCAAGACTTCAATTAAAATGCAAACCCCCCCCCCAATCTGACTACACAGACTGAATGAACAGATTATAGGAAAGGATTTTGAAAATCAAAAAGAATCTGCTGGTCTCTGAATTTGAACTTACATATCTAAATTTTTGCAGAATTGCCACAAGGCCCAGTAACACAAAAAAGTTGCTCAAACATTTAGCACTGAGCAGTTATCATGCAAAAGTGCTTGACTGAGTGTAGTGTGTGGTAATGAATCCCAAAAGTCACGGGGTGTTTCCTTGCTTTCTGCTCTTTGCAAGAGTGATTTATGAGTTTACAAGTTCCTTCCCAAACTCTGTAATTGTCCTGACAGCTTCCCAGGTGGACTATATCCAAGTTGGTATAAAGCAGTACTCATTGCAGTTGGACCTTCTTATTCATCTTGAGTTAGGTATAGGACTTCTTGTTCTTTTTGTCTTTATTTAGATTTTTTTACCTCTTGAGAAACACTGTACCATGGTAATTGGTACTGCATTCCCTTCAAACACCACATATGCCTGAAAGTAAAAAAAAGCTCTGTTTGGTAAGGCTTAACTGAAAGCTTTTCATTTTATCAATGGAAACAGGGACAAACACAAAACTTAGCCTTTGCCTATACTTAGCAAGTCACCTTTCCCCTTGCTGAATCCATCTTCTCTAGGATTCCTGGCTTGAATTCCAGCAGGTGCCCCTTCAGGTACAGGTGTCTTAGCAATCGATCTTCTCAGCCCCACCATCACTTCTGATTTAGTGCTGCCAGAAACCAGAAACTTTGGTGATCATGTTTGGAAACTGTTGGTGATTCTCTGTTTTCTGTCAACTGAGTGGATCCTCCTTTCCCTGAACACAACTATTTCTTCTTTCTCCCTGGCAGTGTCAAACTGGCCACTTACATCCCACTCCAGCTGGCCCTGTCCTTCTCCATGGCATTCCTGCCTTCTTGCTGAGTGTTACACGAGGCACAAGCACACCCTTCCCAGCGATCTGTGGTACGCTGCTGGCTTTCTAGAAACAGATGAAACAGGATAAAATGTTAACACTGATGACAGACCCAGTAACACAGTTACTTTGTTTAAACAAGCCCATAAAAAAAAAAAAAAGGTGTTTCCCCTCTAACAGCTTTTCTGGTGTTGCAAACTTCCACTTGCATAATGTACAATTCACTGGAGATTGTGCAGGCATAAGCAAAAGGAGAAGCTGTCTGTTGCTTGTGTATACTTGCACTTTAGAGTAAAGCACATCCATGTGGAAGATGTGCTGTCTAGCAGTTAGGTAGTCTCCTTGAAAGGATACTAGTTCTTCTTAATTGGCTCAGTCATGCATAGACCTTGCAGGCTTCTACCCTAAGTTTTATAGGTCTAATAATCTGTTTGCTGGCTTTTGGGACTTAAATGTCTGTTACAGTAAAGAAATCTGCCACAAAGAGGTGTTTGAGTGCAGAAGAAACATTGAAGAGTAAATGTGAAAATTTGCCTTGCACTTAGATATCATTAAAAGATTTTCAAACTACACCAAAAGTTAAATTTTGTGAATTGTTACTAAAGTACTAAAAGTTACCTTTTTAAGGTACTAAGAGCTTGAGCATTAAGGACACTGATGAGCAAAATGTTTAGGAAGAGGATATTAAATGTTGTACTGTGATTAAAAGAAATATTGGAGAATAACCTAGATCCTTGCTCCAGAAACATGAACATCTTGAACAAAATTCTCAAATATATAACAAATGAGAAGCTTTTGTGAACAATTTTGTTGGTGTAATTGAGGAAACTCTTATTTCAATCATTGGAAGATGTGTGATTTTCGGAAGCTCACCAACAGTGATTTACATGTTGATTCAGTTACTCATATTTGTTTGAGAAAGGGTGCAGTGTAAGTTGATCTTACTAAAAAGAAACTCCCCAAAACATTAATGCAATTAATCCCATTTCAGGACTTTATTAAATCTATTTAAATATGCATTCAAATATTTCAGAGACATCAAATTGAGTGTTTAGAAAGAGATTAATACAGTGGCCATTTTAATTGTCTCTAATCTCTTGCTACTATGGCAATAAAAATAAAAACTTTTAAGGGGAATATTCTATATAACGCATTATTTGGCTGGAATAGTCTTAGTCAGCAGAACCATGTAAGCAATACATTTTCTGCTTTTCCATAATTTGAGTATGTAAGTCGTATTCTTCTAATAATCTTTGTGTTTTTCTTAAAAACATTTAACAGCACTGAGAAATCTTTCTTAATTTTCCTGAAAGTGGAAATATCTTTTAGTTGTCTTCTCCTTTTTCCCCCTTCTCAAGAAATTTCATGAAAAAATTTAAAATCTGAAATGAATCCACTCTATCTTATTTTGCTGTACTCTTCTGAAGTATTCTGATGGGCCTGGATAAGCTGATGTGGCCTTTAGGGAGAGACACATCAAATATAGGCAGACAGCTCCTGTGTCTGGTAACAAAGACTGAGGAGGTCAAAACTGTCCCAACAGGCCTGAGCAGGTCAGTCAGAGGCAAATGTTGGAAATAAGATTTGGTGGGGAGGGGAGTAAGGGGCCTGGGTCAAGTCCTGTTCAAAAAGTCAGCTTTGTCAAAAGCTTCAGTCACATTCTTACCTACAGGCAACCTCTGCTGATCCCAACTCATTAATCGAACTGGAGAGCCGTCTTGACCCTGGCTCCTTCCCTTTGAAGTGTGGTGTCCTCTGCAGCATGAGGAAATAATTTGCTGCCTGATTCAATGAGCCATCAGTAGAGCCAGCAGACCTAATGACATGTGAGAATATTAACCTCCTACCACGAAGAGCTGTGAATCTTGAGAGGCAGTCTATAATTCACCCAGCACTCCTGAGCCTTCCCTTTCTGTCTTATTCTTGCACTCACTTTCTCACTCACAGGGAGAGAGAGGAGAGACCCTCTTGTCGTAAAACTTTATTTCCTTCAGTAGTGTGAGCCGTACTGAGCTGCTTGATAATGAGTTACTTTCCTTTTGCAGTTGGATAAAATTTATACTGAAATACCAGATGTCTGTCTTGCATATAATAATTTCTGTTTAAATTATGACATGGGCTACATAACTGACATCAAGGGGGTGGTAATTGCAATACTTACCCAAGCACAATCTTTTGTTTTCGTATTTATTTTTCATTATCAGAGGAAAAAAGCAACAGCAAGAGAATAAACATCCCTAACAATGTTTTTATTCTGTGTAATATGTGTTTTAGCTTTCTGCAATCAAGAGAGTCTTTCTGCAATCCTCTTCTTTTTTTCACTCTTTTTTTCCTACCTAAAGGATAAAACAGTTCTGCCTGGCCTAGAACTGTGTGTTACATGCACACACAAGGGTGTGTGTTCTCACCCTTTGATTCTTAAGAAAGAAATAGATTGTTGGTATAATCCCACTGCTTTAAAAGTTAGAGCTGGTTTTTCTCTTGTTGACTCCTTTAGCATTTCCATAGATTCAGGACTTAATGTCTGGTAAACTTCAGAAAGAGAGACATTGTTATTCATGTGGCTAAATAATGAGAGAGGAAAAGCAAAAATGGCCCTGTGTGTATTTACCACTCAGCATGAAAGTGGTGGTGATTACCAGACTGTTATATACGCATATACAGTAAAATAATCTTAGTTTTGTTTTGTTTTTAATGTTTTTTCATAGTGCTGATGGGCTGAATAAGGTCACAATTTAGAGATTATTGGTACAGATGGGGAACAGTATCCAACACAGCAAATCCCAGACCAAAATGGAATTGCTGGCAACAGTCTTGTATGTGCTGGAAAGGTTTTAGTAACTGTGCTGTAACTGTACTGTCAAATTTCTCATCTTTGGTGGAAACATAGTTTGCAAAAGCAAATGAAGTTATAGTAAGGGTGAACACTTATGATGGTAAAAGATGTTTCTCCACTGGCAGTGAAATTCAGTGGTGAAGTTGTGTGGCCAAAACCTTTCTGTTGGAAATTGAGCCTGAATTCTGTCTTATCATTACAGATTTATCTTGATTCAGCAGAGTTATTGGTAAAAAATGTTGATGTATGGTGTGGATGTAGGTACAGACTAAGAAACCATGCATGGAGGACAAAGGAGGGTATGGAGACAAAGCAGGGTAGGTAGCAGAAGGAAATAATAAATAAATGGCAGTCGTGTGCTGATTAACTAGTACTACAGTGTCCGTGATATGCACCTATGTAGATCCCTGTCTTTAAGTTGTTCTAAAGACATTTTTTAACATCGAGGGATTCAGTATTATGTCCATTAACAATTCTCTGCTATCATGCTTGAGCAGTCTATTAGTCGTTCTCACCTCTTATAGCTGGTCACAAAGGCCAGTCCCCTTGCCTCTCTCTGCTTCATCTTTTTTATTAAGTTTATTAAAACTAGTCAGATTATACATTCTTATGGCACAGGCTGTGCTTGGTCCATTCATTATGGTTTCTTATCTTGGCAGGCAATCTGAATTGAACGGCAGCTAGTCCATTATGCACATATGAAGCCCATCACTCCTCCAGCAATGGCCAATTCATCAAACATTTATCTTTTGCCCTCTGAGCAGTGCGTCAATTTGCTTGTCAATCCTCAGCCTTGGTTGTTTTGGAAGATGGGAGAAAAATTACTTTTCTTTTCCCCCTTCCCACTGAACTCTGGTAGTCAAAATGGGTTTTACTCTCCTCACTCCACTCCCCCGCTCTCTATGGAAAAAGGGGAGGGGTCAAGTTACTATCTGAATTGCAGAGTGACAGATTGATCCAAGATACAGTAAAGCTTTCATTATGGCACTGCCTTTGCACTTGAATTTGCTCATATTTCCATTATAATACTGGTTTTTAGGGGGTTTATAAATAGGTTCTTCACTTGGCACATGGAGCTGAGAGGAGCTTTTAAGAATGAACACATTGCAGGGTTTTAGCTCTTTGTGGGGTTTTTTCTTTGTTTGCTTTTTTTTTTAAACAGGTAGGGTTATATTTTGTAAACCATGGCATGTTCTTTTGCTGTTTCTAATCACTAATACTTCATTGAATTTTTTCAAGTTCAGGAAATGGCAGTGTTCCTTTTTTTTTTTTTTTAATGCCATTTGTTTTATTAGGATTGAGTTCTGTGTTAAGATTGGGGAAAAAGACAAAGCAAGAGTCTTGCATCCAAGTTTTTCTCTTAACTTCTTGCTATTCTTCATCAAACATCTTCAATAATTTTTAGCAGAAGGATGTTTAATCTGTACTTGGGAATTTCAGGGAAGTGATGCATAATTGAACTATTAGTGGTGTTTTTTTCCAGAATGCCCTTTGATAAGTTATGAGTATATACAGTCACTTTCTCTCTGTTTGGTAAATTTTACAAACTGTGTTTTCTTATATGATACTTGTTCAATGACTAGATGACTAAGAACTCATTTCCTGATTCATTTTTTATTATTTTGAAATATTTTGTATGGCTTACGTGAAAACTGCCTTGCCACAGGCTATGATACACTGATTGTCATTTTATTTAAATTTAAACAAAATTGTAATAGTATATATAAAATCTTGGCATGTTTAATCTTAAAAACGTAATATAAAAACTTAAGCAAAAAGCTGTCTAACATGAAGGATAAAGTTTGAGCACTATTAATGGCATATTCTCTTGAGTAGAGGTGCATTAAATACACATAGTGAAATCTGAGACTTTAAGAGGTTCATTAGAAAAGAAATTGAACCCCACCACAGTCAGTCTGGTTGCTAATTTATCTCTTTTGCTTGGTTCATTTGGTTGTTTGTTTAATTGAGAGTTTTTTGTGTTTTGGTGGTTGCTGCTGTTTGTGGTTTGGTTTTTTTTAAATTTTATTTAGTAGAGTCTTGTTATGAGGGAATGGTGGTTGAACAACTGAACAGTTGACTGTAATATATTTTTGTGAACCACTGAAAGCTGTTATTGGGATTTGTAGTTTATTTCACCAGGTAAATAATCCACTCCTATGGGACACAGCTCTTAGAGTTTTTTACCTTAATGTTGCAGTTTCTTCTAATTTCACTGCAAGATTTCTGCCAAGTAGGCTCTGCTCATCTTTCCCAAACATGAGTGCTTCACTGAGCCTCACCTGAAGGTCTGATTCTCCTTCTGGGAGCGCCCATCTTTTCTTGCTGCCTGCAAGGAGTTTTAAGTAACTGGGCTTCTATAGATAGATGAGATGAATCTACATTATTGCTTTTGAGACAATGCCATCATTTGAGGAACTGCTGCTTATTTGCAAAATCCCTCTCTCAAGAAATACCTGCATTTCTGTTTTATAATTGATTGGACTGTTTCTGAAATATTGTGAATGTAACATCTAGAATTCAGGAGGCCTCATCTCTTTTTGTCTGTCTGTTTATTGACTCTACTTTTGTTTGTGTTTTCTTTGAGGTTTTGGGGTGGGTGGTGACTTCTAAGGGTTTAGAAGATTGGACTTCTCTTTTTAAGCAATAAAATTTGCTGTGTAAGACTTAGAATAAGACTATAAAAGAACAGATGAAGATTCTGAGTTTTTGTGAATCCCCAACAGTTTGATGTGCTTACACAGCTCTGCTTTAAGATTGTTGTGAAAGATGTTTTCATCCCAGTCTTTATTGGCAATACAGTGTCTCACATAGGCTTCTATGCTTCAGTGTATAAGAAAAGGGGAAAATCAAGGGAATGGTATTTATTTTTTTGTATGTCTGGAAGTAAAGTACGACCTTCATTTGAAAAGATTCAGAAACTTATTGTAGGTCCAACTTGTAACAGAAGCATAATCTTTTCTTATGGAGATCTCTTTTTCACAGATATTTAATGATGGTGCTTCTTAATTTCTTTTAATTTCTCTTTTGCTGGTCATATTCACAGCTGAGCCTCAAATTTTACCCTAATAGGTGCCTCTAGATATTTTCCATTTCCTCTGATATTGGGCAAAACAAAGCATTTCTTGGTTTACAAATTTTGGATGTTCTTTTCTTTCACTGGAGTGCTTTTT
>VZTZ01044331.1:0-124689 GCA_013400955.1 Drymodes brunneopygia | reverse complement strand
TTTTTTTTTTTTTTTAAATTGTGGTCTGTCTTGGTCCAGAAGTCATGTCAGAGCTGTCCATTATTTACTTCATTCTGGTTTTCTTTTTGGTTCTATTATCATGCAGGAAACTAAGTAGAATGGCAAAAAAAAAAAAAATTTTATTCTTGAGTACTGTAGGGGCCATTTTTTGATGCTTTACTTGTATTTTGTCCACCTGATTTAGTTTTTTTTTTATATATCTATATATATATACATCTCCCCATTTTTTATTGTGCTTTTGTTTTGCTTTGGTGAGGTTAAGTCAAAGGACTGGAAGTCAGGAGTTCTGGGTGTTATTTCTTGTCTCTTAGAAAATTGCTGGAGGTCACCTTCCGTTAGTCACTTAACCTCTCTCTGCTTTACTACAAAATGGAATTTTAAGCTCAGCAGGTTTTCGAAAAGTAATTCATTAATGTTTTGCAAAAAAAATGCTTTGTACTCCTTGGCTGGCAGGTGCTGGAGAAATAGAATTTGCATTTCTATTTAAATACTGAAATTATCTAGTACTAAGGTTCTCATGTTGATTCTGCTCTCCTGTAATCTATTAAAACATTAAAAGCAAGGAAAAGATGTTTTAAAAAGCTCTTGTTTTGTAACAGCTCCATCTTTAACTTCTTCTAATGGCTATCTCTTGTCAACAAAGTGCAAATCAATTTCAAGGCTAAACCCAAACTCTCTCATTTACATATTGTTAACTGCTCTCTCTTTTCCTGTTAAACAGGAGGAAAAAGTCAATTAGATATGAGGCAGCTGTCTTGTTAATGAAGGGGTGGGATAAAATGTGAGGAACTCTTCTTTTGTAGCATATGCTTCTGAGCAGCTTGTTTTTCTGAACAAGGACAACTGCAGAGTACCGAGTTTTGTCTAATTCTTACAAGGTTTCTGCTTTTTTTCATTTATAAAATCTCATGTTTTCATTGTCAAATATTACCAAAATGAAGAGTTGCTCTTTACTTTCATTGTAACCAAATCCCTGTCAGGCCAGAGGGATCACATGAAATAGTGTAGTTGACAATTACCATGCATACACATACATTTAAAAAAAAATCTCTGTCATGACATTCCTTTATGATTAAAACTTTGTTATAAACCATGAATGAATTATGGAAAAGAAAGCTGGAAGAAATCATACTGGTTAGCCAATGGACTTGGATAAAATGACATTTCTGAGACCTTTATATTCTAAAGGATTATTTACTGTCTACTTACAGAACATCTTAAGTCGTTCTGCAGAGGGAGTCGGTTTCCTGTTTAGCGCAGTGTTTTTGTAAGCTAATGAGGGCAAAGCGTGAGCCATAGGCAATGATGCTGTGATATTAGCTGTGACAGGGAGCTTGATCATAATTATCTTAACGAGGATAGGGTTAATTACAGTGGAAACTTAAAGTTTTTCCTGTTTGAATGAGGCGGCACTGAATACGTTGTGATGTTTTGTCGGTTTGATGTGACTTTGAAAATTGCAATGGAAATCTCTTGGCAACACTTGCTCTCCTCTGGGAGCAGAGTGTGAGCCCTGCAATGAGGTAACTGAGACGGTACCTGTGGGTGAGATAATGGGCAGCTTTCATGACATTAGAGCAGGGACAAGCAGCCTGCAATCCACCTTAGTGATGTTTATTAGCCTTTTGAAAGTGAGGGAAACAACTACATGCCGCAAGCCCTTCAGTGCTGGCTGCATTGTTGTGGTGAAATTGTGTGCTTGTTTTAGTATACTAATGTGGGGAGACATTTTTGTATGCTGTGAACTATGAAAAAACAGCACAGATTTAATTTCAGACTGGTTCCCTTTCTTAGGGGATTTCCCTCTTTTTATACTAGTCTCTTGCTTGTGCCCTTCTTCCTATGCTGTGTATATATAAGCATTCCTCTCCTCTTTTGTAATGGGCTCATAAGGAAATACTTGGAGTACATTAATATTACTTGCTCAACCTCATTAAAAATAAAAATGACAGTACTTTGTACTGATTTCTGTCCCAGAGTCTCAAAAATGCTTTCTACATTCTAATTTACAATTGCAATCCTTTCTTATCCCCCATCTGCAGATGGGAAATTGAGGCTCATGGAAGTTATGGGATTTGCCGAAGGTTGTGTCATAAAACTAATTGTGTGGATTGTACTTAAAACTTTTACACTTTGGAGTACAATTGTTGGGCAGTATTTCCTAATTTGTTATGATGGTAGACACTGTTGCTTAAAATTTAGTAGGTAGTAACACTGAATGACAGCAAACATGTTTTTTCCTTTTTTATTTCTTTGCCATGTCTTACCATTTTTGTTTTGGTGTTGTTTGTTTCTTCTGTTTAAGATGAAAGAAAATAATTCCATGAATAGCAAAACAACATATGGCTGTAAATTTGTATTAATGGCTACACCCTCTCTCTGCACTGTGGCAACCCCTCCCACCTCCCTGGACTGTGAATTTAGGTGATTAAATCACCAAGTGCACACTGCTCTGATGACATGAAAACAGCAATTATAAGCAACCCCCTGTGTAACATGGCTCCTTTTTAACTGAGCAGCTAATAACATTACATGGCAGAAATTATCAAAACCAGACAGGTGTAAGGAGATTTGTGCACAATTTTCTCTGCCTATCTATGAAACTAGTACCCTTGTGTTCAGCCCAGGGTTGTGAAAGAAAGACTGTTTCAATAGGCAACTCCCTCTAGTGTTCCGAGGCCTTTTGTCCCACTTCATGGCTTGTCATTTTGTTTTATGCCTCCCCTGCAGCACTTTTGGATGTGCGCTTTCTTCTCCTTGCCAGTTGCCAACCATTTGCTGATTCTCATGATAAGAGTATTATATTTGCATAACATAACTCAGGAACAATGTGTATTTTGATGCTGACACTGACCAGAGCCCAAGCAGTGTTTTTTCACAAAGGACCTATTAACATCCCATAAGGCTCTGTGGTGCTGACAAGGAGGTGGCCTTCTCTGAACTCTTTTGGCAAGTCAAAGTCATACATTGAAATGTGAGGTTTGGAAATAATCCACTATTTATATAATAAAGAGTATTTAAGGGGAATTTGCTAAACTAGGTTTATCAAACTGAAATGAAAACTCATAACAGCTTGATAAACTCACTGCTACTTCCTCTGGGGTTTTTGCCTTTTAAAGGTACTTGGGTGAAAACACTGTCTGAGATGTTTGCTGCTTTCTCCTCAAATCTTGACTTTGGCAAAACCAAGTCTGTTGTGACCTTTTGCTGAAATAGCTAGCTCAGTGCAGTATGCTAGCACAGCTCTTAATGGTGTACAGTTTATGTAGGCTGAATTGAGGGTTTTTCCTGAAACTGCTGGTTAAAGGCAAGTGCAAAATGTGTGACTGTTACTGTGGTGATTGTTTCAGTAAAATGTTTATAATAGAGGCCTTTATTTTTTTCAGCTTCAGAAATTGTAGTATCAATGCACTGTAAAGATAGAGATGCCATAGGGTATAGGCATTAGCAGTAGCTGTACCTCCCTTTCAAGTCAAGAGACTTTGAAGTCCTTGGACTGAAATTCTGTTGCAGTGTTGCACAAATGTTACTTGAATATTCCCAGTTTAGTGTACAGTACCCAGTGTAAAGGTCACACACTTGATTTCTTTTGGTTGCTTGAGCCGTCTGGGTGTGATCTATATGTGGTCTGTAAGTTCTAGCTACAAGAGCAGTATCTTGTTTTTGTTGCACAGATGAATGTTGAATTGTCTTTTGTAATAAGACTTGTGTTTTCCTTCTGTGATCATATCTGTGGAACATTCTAACAGGGGCCTTGGCTATACTTTGATCTTTGCCAAAAACTGGGGGGAGAGTGAGGAAATCCCCTCAGTATAAATGTCATTGGAAACCGAATAAATAGTGTAACCTGCATCTCCCTTATTCATCACATTTTACAAAACAGCCAGGAGATACAGTGATGATCTTCCCACTGCTAGGCACAGTAGATCAGCTGTCAAGTCATGCAATCTCAGCATATCTTTAGGTGTCTGGTAGGTGAATGAGCTGTGAATGTATGTCTGTGCGTATGCTTTGTATATCATGTGTCTTAGTTGATTAATGTGTGGGGTTTTTTTCACTGTTGGAATGTGCAAGCATTAAGAATCAAGCTTGGAATAGATGCCTTAACAAGGTACTGAAATGTTCTTTTTCATTTTTTTTTTCTTGTACTTTGCTATGAGAGGAATGAATACTTCCAGAACCTTGTTTGTTTACAAGTCATCATCTTCACTACCATGTTGTCAAATGCTCCTTTTTAAAGCTGCCTCTGCAGTGTGACCTGTGGTTTGACAGTGGGACAGTAAGTTCTGCGAAGAAAGCAAATTCCTTTTCTGTCTGGAGTGATTCTGCATTTTATTTGGTAGAGAACATTTTATTTTGTTTGCAGGAGCTCAAGAAGCTAATTAAGAGGTTAATAAAAAAGGGAGCTGGGGAAACCCCTTCTACATTTCCTATTATTGCATGTAAGGTAACTACTAAGAAATGATACTTGAAGTTGTATTTATTATTGTTAGCAGGGTATGATATTTCTTGGCCGAAATGATGGATGACAACTTAAATTTGTGTCCAGGGAATGAAGGTGAACTGTGACAGAGTTATTTATCTTGGGAATGGAGGTTAGGGTCAGGCGAGGCTGGGTGCCTGAAGGCACAAGACATTGACAAATTCATCCTCCAGGCCCCATATCTGAAGCCTTTTGTTTTGGATCCTGGCTACTCACTAAGTGACCCGCATCCTTCATCCTGCGAGCATGTGAAGGATGTGTTGCAGTGCCAGCACTCCCCTTGCCACTAATGCTTGTCATTCACTCTTCTGACAGGCCCAAACCAAAACTATTCCCACTCCTGAAAGGGAAGGTTAAAATATTTATTTCAGCTCATAATGACCTCCCTGATTTAGTGGAGTATCATTTTTCCTGTTGCCTTTGTCGTTTGCAGGTCACTAGAAGGACTGAAAACATTCAGTTACTTGGAAGAACTGATCTTGGACAACAATCTACTCGGAAATGACCTTCTGTTACCCAGGTTACCCCACCTCCATACCTTAACGCTCAACAAGAACCAAATATCCTTTCAAAGAAATACCTGCAAAATGTCAAATCAGTTTTATGTGTCAGCCAAATTAAAGTGTGTGAAATATAGTTCATGTGCAGACAAAGCATTCTCTCGTTTGGCACCTGGAATACTTCATAGTAATTTATTACAGGTCATTCATAAATGAAATGCACCATTATATCTTCCTGTTGCTCCATTTTAGTGAGAGATCTAAGTTATGGCTCTGAAGAAATCTTTCTAATAGATAAAATAGAGAAAGAAAATAATGTCAGTGCTACCCGTGTGCAGCAGTTCCTGTGTTTGCTTGGGGTTCTGTTGCAGGCTGACCTCTAGTGGAATAGAGCGTGCAGTGAAACGCTATTAGGTTTTAATACTTTAAATAGCTCTTAAAGCATTAAAGTAAAGTAAGATAAAATTAATTAAACCCACATAATAATTTTAATGATTTTCTCTGTTTTCGTGAAACTGGTAACATGCACAATTGGGTAACTGCTGTGCAACTATGCAAATATGTCACTCTCTTCTTGGTATTCCAGTTCTGTATAAATTCACATAAAATACTTTCCAAATCAAGGTCTTAATACAGTAAAGTCTTTTGATGGATGACTAAGTCCAGTTTTAACCAATCAGTCACTTCTCCATATGCCTGAAGTTAGTGCCTGTTTCTGTTTATTAAGAATAAATATTTCAACATTTGTCTAAATACTCTACTGTATCAGAGCCCCTAGTCTGTAGGCTTATAGATAGTGATCTGTAAAAACTAATTATCTGCAAAGTCTGTGGGCGTAGACTTGATTATTCCATAATTTTCCCATACTTTGACCCATCTGGAGATTTGGAGATGTGTAATATATGATTCTACAGAAGTGAAGGGCAACCAAGCAGTGGCCAAAAGGCCAGCTGAGGCCTGCAGAGTCTGAGAGCACAGCCCGCTAGAGCCCTCGCCTTGTAATTGCAGTGTGAGGACAAGACTGCTCAACTGCAGGCTTTTATTACAGACAATGTAAACAGAGAGCAATTTACCTCCTACTAAAGCAAAATCCTCCTACTGAGGGGAATAAAAATAACTGCAGATTCTACGATTTCTGCACTTATTTGTTACTCTATAAATAAATAAAAATCAGCAGAGTAACATTTTTTCTTGGAGCCATGGAAATTTGCCAAGAGTGTCTCTTGAACAGTAACAATCATTACTGTACTAGGTATTTGGCCAGATTTATGGTTAATGCAGGGTATTGTGGGTTGGATTTGAGTAACTGCTTTTATTGTTTTGTTCTTTGCTGCCATGGTAAAATCTGAACTCATGAAGAATGTATAGGAACATTTTTGGTGATGCCACTTACAAACCATAAAGTGTCAGTTTGGCCATAAGACCAAAAAGCACATAAATATATTTGTCTTTTGGGCAGGTGTCCAGGAGGAGTTTTGCACTTACCAAAAGGAGGGCAGAGGTATTGAATATTAACTCAGTGAACAAAATCAGAGGGAAAAAAATTATCTGTCAGTAGTAATCTTTAAAGAGTTTCTGCTGGTCTCACAGACAGACTAAAATAGTATTGTCAAGTGAGTAAGCTCTCAAAGTCAATGATAACATGATAAGAAGGATTTGATCTATCCTGGGATTTTTAAAATTCAGTCTAAAAACTATGAAGTTAGAGCTTTGAGAGTATTGAGCTACCCAGATCATATGTATGCATTTTGTAGTGTGCCACCAATAATTTAACAGAGGAGTTGCAGAAATACTTGTAAAACACCTATTATATACAAACTACCCAGAGAAGGAAAATTAACTGCTGTCCATCATTAACATCCCGAGCCCTAGGGAAAAGTGATCTCTTGTAGGGAGGATACATCAGTCTACAGAAGCATGGAGACCTTCCACATTCCTCTCCTCAACGTTAATGCCATGTTTGAAAAATGCCTTATTTCAACTTGAATCACTTTTTTAAATGACTTATTTCTCTATTTAATTATTTGAAAAATGTTAAGAAAAAAATGTACATTTAATAGAATAATGAAATACATTACAGGAAAGATTGTTCAGTGTATGACAGTAGCACTACATAAAGGACACAAGTGAGCAAAGAATACTGATCTGAAATAAAACTTCAGTAGGTGGAATATTGCCATGTATACATAAATATATACAGAGAGAGAGTGCGAGAGAAATGAAAATAAACAAAAAGCCAAACTGACCCCTTTGAAAATTGGAGTAACATATAAACTTTAAAACACATATGAGGGCTTTCCTGAGTATCTCTTAATATAACTGTACTCTTCTCTCCTTTTATTCTGGCTTCATTTTGATCCATATCCTGTTTTGATAGCTCTGGTAAGAGCTTTCTACTTCTTTTGCATGGTTCAGTTATTGTGTGGCATTGTATGTGTAAATAACATTTGGGCCCTCCTAACATAATGTCTGGAAACTGTACAAATGTGAAAGCTTATCTCTAAATCAGGCAAAGACTTAGAAGAATCACCTGGTGTTTTTTTCTTCTGGTTGCGTATTTCAGTTGCAGTCAGGCCAGTACCAATTTTTTGGCTAGAAGTGGAAGAAGCAAATTAAAACATTACAATCAAAAAACTGTGTTACCGCTCAACCTTTCTGTAATATGTAATCTGTTTAAAATCTTTTAAAATGCAGTCTATATAGCTGAAACACCTAAAGGAGAGTCATCAACACTGTGCAGTGTTGGATTATGTATCTAACATGCTTTTTTTTCATGTATATAGTATGGTTATTTTTAAAAAGCCTGATTTACTTTGGGAAACATGATCTTAGTTTCTTTCTCTCACACAGTGGACAGCAGAAAGCAGCACAGATCAGGATGGATGGCTGGTAGATGGGAAGTTGCTTTTGGAGGAGGACTTCTGACTGCAGTCACCTATACTTGTAATGGGAAGCCTCATTTCTCCTTTTAAGTGTGTTGACTAGATACTAAGAATCAGTCAGGAAACTTCGAAATATTTCTCTGTGGGTGTTACAGCAGTGTGGGGTTTCGTGGCTTTTCACTGTGCTGATCCTGACCAGTATGGAACAATCTAATATGGACATTTCAATTTCCTTTACATTTCAGTCCTTATAGTATTTGCCAAAACTACTCAAATGGACAGTCTCAAAATCTGACAAATTATCAAAAGATAGTTTGTCAAATATAAATATACATATAATAAAGATAAAATATATATACATACACGCACATACCTGTATGCTGAAAATTAGAAGGTGTTCACTGCCTAACTTCTAAATAGACAAGTCTGATAGTGAACCAGATCTGTGATTCTTTGTAGTAAAAGCTCCATTTCTTTACTTAGTCCATTAAGCTGGTCATACATTTAACATACTTTCTATATACTTTTGAGGAACTGGTATTGAAATTTCTTGAGAAAAAGGTGTTGAATGTAGATGTCAAATGCAGAGAGGAAGGCCATGAGGCTGGTGAAGGGTCTGGAGGTGAAGCCTTATGAAAAGTGGCTGAGGGCACTGGGTCTGTTCAGCCTGGAAGAGACTGAGGGGAGACTTCACTGCAGTTACAACTTCCTTGTGAGGGGCACAGGAGGGACAGGCACTGATCTCTGCTCTGTGGGGGACACTGACAGGACTGAGGGAGGATGAAAATGTGTCAGGGGAGACTTAGGTTGGATATCAGGAAATGGTTCTTCACCCAGAAGGTGTTTGGGCACTGGAACAGCTCCCCAGGGAAGTGGTGACAGCACCAGCCTGACAGAAGCAATTCATGAAGCAATTGGACAATGCTCTCAGACACATGGTGTGACTTTTGGGGATGTCCTGTGAAGGGCCAGGAGTTCAACTTGGTCATCCTGATGGGTCCCTTCCAACTCAGCATATTCTGTGATTTTATGATTGAATCTAAGTCTAGGTTTTGAATGGTTTCAGGGAAAACCAAAATACTTCATACGGTAGAGTGGGAAATCCAGAACTGGGCAGAATGTTCATAATGGTACATACATTTCTTATGACAAGAGCAGTTATCAGTGTGATTCACATCTAGACATTTTATGTTCTTGAGTCTTTGAAAACACCATGTATTGAATACCTCAACTGAAGAATATACCAATAAGTACTGCTGGTATAATTTGTCTTCACACAGGTCTCATAATAATCTCACACAGCTACAGATTTGCTTAACCCCCAAACTACAGATTATAATGCATTTTGCCTCTGTGCTTGTTCCTACGTTGTCCTTAAGTACCTGAAGACACAGAAGTCCCAGTCTGACCAGAATCTCATCATATTAAGTGCTGAGGACTTGATGTTTAGATTGAGTGAATATATTAAAGACACAAATTCTCCTGCTATGCAAGGTTCCCTATTCCCTCTGAACAGACAGCTGAAGGGGTACAGAACTCTTCCTGCAAGGGCTTCTGAGTTCTCCACACCACAACTGTGGATTTAGCGAAATCTGTGTGGCTCGTTAGAGAACTGCTGTACCTAATGAGCCAAGAATCTCTCTTCTAGAAAAAAAGTGTACTCAGAGTGAAGTCATATGAATGCCTAATCCCAAACATCTAAGGAAGAGAGGAGTAGTCCACAGTCCAGGAGATTCCTTATGCTGTTCTACAGCAGTGCTTGCAGGAGCTGAACTGCAAATACCAGAAATTTTCAAAAAATTGTGAGCTGCTATTTTATTCTTGTCTTTATAATGCCTTGTTACTTAATAACATTGAAACGTGGTCTTCAAATCTTCAGCCTTGGAACCATTCTAAAATACCCTTAAAAGCACTGGCATCTCCAGTTACAGAAAGAAAACTAATGCTGTTCCAGTAGGCAGAATGGGATTTTTTTCCCATGTATTCAGTATGCAGGAAACTCTCCATGAGATATAGGGACTTAGTTAATTACCATCCACTCTGCACCTTTTCTTTCTTGAGCAAAGTGGTTTCAAAGTCAGTGAACAAGGCCTTATCTCAAGGTCCCATCTCCCTACCAGACAGGGTTCAAGCCAGAATGTGGCATGCAAATGACTGTGTGTGACATCCTATTGCACACAGAGAAGAGGGAGATGTATACTTGCATATTGCAAGCTATTTCTGTGGTTATCCAACCTTGAAGACCTAGCACATTCTAATGGAAAAGCGTTCAGGTGGCAAAGATCTTTTCATGCTGCATCAGAGGAGAATTGGTAACTTCTGATTCAAGGCTATTTGCGTGTGGAACAGCTTGTGATTGCTACATCATGTTTGTGATGAATTTAATTGAAGCAAATGTTTCAAATGGGAAAAAATATAGGCACCTTGCTCATTTAGGACTCTGGTAGAAGTGTTGTTCAGCTGTTTTAATGTTAGGTTGATTGCAGCAACTGCATGACAGATGATTAGTTGGCAGAATGACAGTTTTGGGTCTTTCTATGTGATGGTCTGGAACTCTGCATGATATTCCTGATATTCTCACATCCATATTTCAGAAATATTTTGGATGTAAGCTGATTGCTCTTAACTGTGTCTCTTTGCTTCCAAGAACTTCCAAAAGCTGTAATCAATGAAGTTCATAAACATGGGAAGTTCTCCTGCAACTCTTTTGGGGAAGTGGAATGACTTTTTGAAAGGTGGAGCAACTTGGAAAGCACTGAGAGAGAGATCAAGAGTGGTTACTTTTCTGTATTTGAGTATGTGACTAGGAAAAAGAATTGCTAGCAGACAAAAAGTTTACAGAAAGAAATCCCAGACTGTCTTGCATGCATCAAACTATAAAGTAATTGTATGGCAAGATAGGAAATGTGTAAGTATTTTTAGACAGAATAAATTAATTTAGAAACTGTTAGCATAGATTGTGTTTCTGCATAGGTTTGACCTGCAGTTTTTCCTGAGAACAAACATGAATATGGTTATAGCAAGAATGCTGGTAAGGAAGGAAGAAATGGTATAGTGTTTGGGGATGGCCAGCATTTAGTGCTCAGTACTTAGAGCAGCTGACCTGTACATTACTCTCTATAAAGGATTCATGCAGTGTCTCTGCCCTAGAAATATGCAGAAAACACACAGTAAAGAGACTCTTGAGAATACAGAAGTCTGGAATAGAGGAACTCGTGAGACATCATCCAGTAGTTTCTGTACTCAACCTCTCAGAAGTGTAACAGAATAGTCTTTTACTCTGCTGGCTGTCAAAAGACACAGCTTGGCATCAAAATGACTGTCCCTGCTTGTGAGGTTCCCCTAAAATTGACTGAGTCAAGTGGCACTATTCACTCAGAGTTCACAACTTTGTCCTGGTGCAAATGTAATATTCCCTGGGAACCAATCTTTGAATGATTTTGAGGGGACACAAGCCTGACTAGCTGCTAGAGTATTAGTCCAGGCTGCAGGATTTTCTACAAAACAAATAAAAATGCTACAAGCTTGCACAGACAGTTAATTCTTAGCCAGAGAAAGAAGATGCATCAGTTGCTTTGGGCTTTTGCTTGTTCCTTCTGCCTTCTAGAGAACCTGAAAAACAGTGGTATTGAGTATGAGAGAGAGAGACTGAAAACAGACAAATCAGAACATGCCTACTTGCAGGGTATTTTTGGTTCCATGAAACCTGGAAAAAATTGTATTTCTCTGCAGCTAAACTGGACCCATCATAGTACTGTAATTTTCCAAATAATTCTAATGCTACTGTCTCAGTGTTGCTGGCAGCATTTGTCTTTCTGAACAGAAAATCTGGTGATGAGGTTGTGTGTCTGCTTGTGAACAGTCTAAATTTGCATGTGTGGTATGCACAGTGTAACAGTCGGAAGGGGCTTTAAAAAGTTAATCTATGAGAGATATCCAGTTCTTTAAAATGTTTTCTTAATTTAAAACTAGAAACAGTGCAAGAAATAAGTATAGTGCTTTGATGGGGATGAAATTTTAAAATATGTCCAGTATGTTCCTGTTAATTGCTCCTGAAGGCCAGGTTACATTTTTGGAGGGAACCATTGTTGTGTAATTCCTGAGAATATTATAGCTTGTGAGCTGTAGAGCTGATGATTTCAAATTTTTAATTGTTACAGTGTTTTATTTTGCTCAATGTCTGTTAGAGAGGCATTAATAGATTGGTAATGATGGCACTTGGATTAGGAGATGGATTGCTGCACTAAGGTTTTTAATTATCACAACATCAGTACTTTAAACCATTTTTCAAACAGCAGACTATAGTGTAAGTGCTGGCATCACTGTTACATATTCACCTGGTGATCAGTGACACTGACTTTATAAAGATCAGTCTGGGGCTATTTTTACAGAGCTCTAAATAAATAAATGCATTTTCACTAGCAGTGTCCATGTTTTTAATTGTGGGTTTTCTTTTTTGAAGAGAATGGAGCTGAAATTGGTCTTAGAAGTGGCACAGCAGGATTTTGCAGCTCTTTGGCTCTGATTGCACCAATATGGCAGTCCTTAGACTGCAACAATAAACCATAAAAAGGAAGCTGGCAATAAAATTTCAGACTTGCTTTGATTTTTCCCTCTTCATATTTTCTTAGCATTGTTTTAGAAAGACTTAATGCTTTTGGTGGCATCATATAGTTCCAGTATTGTGATTTAAATGAGTATTTGACATGCTAATTAACTAAACAGTACACTAGAAGTGCACTATGAGTCATCTCTGAGAAACACTTAATCATGAAAATTTTAACAGGATATGATTTTTTTTTTCCTACATGCTTTGCAAAAAATAACTGTGGTGTTAGGCCAATGGGGTTTCTTGGAAAATCAATCTGTACCTTGCATTTTGTTTTTAAGAGGGATAAGAAAAGATACTTAAGGTCCTAAGGAACAGAAAAATTGATTATTTTATTTAGGATATAACTGCTGATTCTCCTGCATGAGATATTTTTAGAGTGTGCTTTTGCATCAAAAAATCAATGCTCAGGGTTTAGATATGATGTATTAGAATCTAGACACTAACTTCTAAATTTG
Source organism: Drymodes brunneopygia (assembly GCA_013400955.1). Lineage (NCBI taxonomy): Eukaryota > Metazoa > Chordata > Aves > Passeriformes > Petroicidae > Drymodes > Drymodes brunneopygia. The sequence continues at coordinate 111,736 of VZTZ01044331.1, read as the reverse complement.
GGAGATGCAGATTTTTGAAATGCAGATTATCAACTATTATTAAGTTATTTACCTAAAACTCTTGGTGAGTAGGGTGTCTCTCCCTTTTGCTTTCCATAGGATTTTGAGGCATAGTCTTGTACTTTTTGAATATCTAAGCTGACATTGCTCTCCATTACATCTTTAAATACATTTTGATATTTGCCTTGAAGGCTGCATGTTCAGAGAGGAGTTAGAATATATGTCCTGCACCACATTCAGTAAATTTCCAGGGAGAATGGCTTTTACACAAGAAATAGCTCTGCTGAATTGAGAAGCAAAAGTCCTGCATGTTTGCTTCATAAAAGAAACAAAAATTTTGAATGACTTGTTATTTTTTGTTGTTGGGGTGTTTTTTTTAATGATTTTTTTTTTCCCTTTTGATAGGAAATGACCAGATGCAATCAAAGCCTTGCAATAGCTAACCTCCTGTGTGTGATTGCTGTTATGGCAATAACTGTCTTTTGTAATAATAAACCATTACTCTCGGGGAGCCTTTTTGCGACTTAAGCAACCCTGCGAGAAATTAAGTGTTTCTCCTGGCTGAGGAAGGGTGCCAGGTTCAAGCACTTCTCTCACAGCCTTTGGAAACTTTTAAAAAGCCTTTTCCACACTTGAACATGTGTGGAAAAACAGTTTGTGAGTTTCACATCACAGTCGCATACTTCCTGAAAGAGCCATGAAAAAGTTTATGTGTGAGCTTAAGGTCCAGGTATGAAAATGAGCATCAAGTTTTGATTGGTGATTTGTCCTAGCTAACAAATCATAAGGTGCTACAAAAAGATAATTTTTTTTTTAGGGTTTGGTAGATTAATTACTGGTATAAAGCATTCCACAATGTGGCTTTGCCAAATTAAAAGTTAGCATTCCTACCTTTTCAGTGAATTCATAGAACTTATTTCAAACCCTCATTTTCCTCACTCATGCAATATATGACTCCTTAGATCTTATGAGTCAGAACACTATGAATGTAGATACATTGGTTTTAGTATATTAGAATTAGTAATTGTTGGCATGATCTTCATGTGTGTTTGGAAATAAACTAAAATTTCAGGCTCACAAAAGGAAGACCACGTTTTTAATGATGAAGCTGTTTTCTCCATTCTGTATTGCTTCTGTTGCCCTTAAGATATTGGGGTGAAGAAATAAAGTAAATTCCATCAGCTAAAAATAACAAAGATAACAGAAGCACATAAATCAAGTATAAATAATAGCAACAAAACTGAACTGAGGATTTAAAACAATAGTTTGTCTCTAACAGCAGGAGAGAATAAAAACAGAGCAATGAAATGTCCGTTAACAGTTTTGAGTAATTATTACTCTTGTCTAAGTCAGTAGATTTTTAAATATTAGAAATATGCATGGCATATTTTTTGAGAATCACACCTATATCTTTGTATGAAAATTGAAGTAAATAAGAATGTACAATTCAAGTTTTAGAGACTGTCACACTAGGCTGTAACAAAATAATTATTTGATCAATTAACAAATTGAGGTGCAAATGGTTGAATATTGTTGTTAGGCTTAATCCTGAGCTGTGATTTCCAGTATTGCAGTGGTTAGAGACGGTTTAACCTTTGTTTGCTTGTTTGTTTTATTCAGGTTTACAACAATGAAGGTGTATCCTTCTTATTTATGTTTTGAGAAATACAGTTAAGTTAAAAAGCCTCATGAACATCAAAACGTAAGGCTCTTTTAATGAAAAATTTTATGCTTTAAAAGACTTTAAAGCTTCATGTATAAAGTATTTGTAACATTGAAGTCTTTAAGTTGCACTTAGTAAAGCTTTAATTGGCATTTCCTAATTGAGTAGTTACAAATGTGTTGCTGTGACACTCAAAGCGTTTATATGCCGGGAGTGAACCTGGGTTGTTGTCGTTTGACTTTTTTCTTTTGGTTTTTTTTTTTTTTTTTAAACTCATTTTCCAGTGGACTGAATATATTAGTGATGAATGTGCTGTGAAACTAACTGTTTGTTTCCATGCTGGAAAAGTTTCATGGCTCCAGCAATTGCTAGCCATTTTACCACACAGCATCCATCATTTTGTCAAAGTTTTAGTGTTTTGTAGTGAACCACCTAGGAAAGAAAGGAGGAGAAAAGAATGACAAAACAGCCCAATTCTTTCATTCCATGCCAAAAAACTGACTGAAGTTTATCCCTGTTTGCCCTTGGAACAATTAATGTGACATTTTCCTGAATGCCATACTAAATTTGATTGTCAGTTATTGAAATATATGTTTAAATCAGCAGTGATGCAACTCTAAATGCTTTTTTCATTAACGTCATTGAATCCTTAACCCACTACCTTTGACACATAACAGAATTAGAAAGTCTTTTGGACCATTTGGCTGAAGTTGTGCCCTCACTGCAGTATCTCAGCTTGCTTGGAAACATTGCTTGCCCAAATGAACTGGTCTGCAAAGAAAAGGATGAAGATGACTACCAGAGATACAGGTTAGTGTTTTCACTTGGAGCTGTGATAAGGCGTGAAAGTAAAAGTAAAGGAAAAGTACTAAACTAAAATCAACCCAGATATCTCAAACAAACATCTACTCTATTCTGAAAGCATTGAAACATTCTGCCATGAAACACCTGGGAATTTGAGTAGCCCCATTTTGGTGAGATCACTCTCAGGAACCCTGTTTCAAGAAACATTTCAGTGCTGTGTAGCACATGTCTGAGTTGAGCAGGTGTGCACAGGATTTCCTGAATGTGAGTATTCATATACCTATCCCTACTCAAGGCATTTCCTTCTTTAAGGCCAAAATAAGGCAAGGTTTGCACACACTAAGGGTGAAAAGCAATAAAAAAAGGAAAAAAATCACTCCACTGACATAGAAAGTTGCCTTATCTTCTGCTCCTGTTTGATATGGTGCTGAGGCACTACTAACACAGAAGAAATTACTCCTCCCTTATTGTGCTGCTTTACACAGAGCAGTTAGAATCTAATATAAAAACCCCAAACTATCTTTATCACATAATGTCAATGAACTAGATTATGCAAAAGGTCATCTGAAATTTTATATGAAGGCTTGATAAAATACTATAGTTCCAACTGAAGTGTTGCTAGAAGTTGCAAGGATTATTTAAAAAAAAACAAACCAGAAATACTTGTGCCTGATGATGGTTTTGAGTATACATCCATAGTTTACGGAATGTCTGCTAAGTGACATAATTTTCAGAGCTGTAACCTTCAGACAGGTGAGGCATTGATTATGCAGGGAAAAAAATACATTAGATGTGCTTTTCCTTGCTGCCATCTGAGGCATTATTTCAGTCCTTGTGTGCTGACACTTCTCTCATTGGCTGCAAACAGCATTTGGAGGCAAGCTGGAGCCAAGCAGTGCTGGTCACCTTGCCTTGCAGAGCCTGAGCTTGCTTTTTATTAGCATCACCCACAGTATTTGGAGTTATATAATAAACTCTGATCTTATCTTCAGCTAATCCAAACTGCTGTAGGAGTTAGGATAAAACAATATTAAGTTGAGGAGACTGAAATCAGGTTTATGGGGAATTTATGGGCTTGATTTCGATGCATTCAGAAATGCTGTAGGTTACACAGCAGCAGAGCTGTCCCAGATGTGCATATATACTTTCTAGTTTGTTTCAGATTTTTAAGAAGGATTTCTATGTTGTCAGACTTTCACATTTTAATGATTCCGCTTTTGAATCCAGCTTAGCTTGTAGCATTTTTGTTTTCATGGAGTAGAGCAGCCTAGGTTTAATAAAATATTTTCCCATTGCTTTCACACTTAAGTGGAAGGTATGCCTACTATCCAGCTTACAAGACTATAATAGTGCTGTCTCTATGTAAATTTATGTGACATGTGCTCTAGAAAATTGCTTAAAAAATGAATGATATTTCTACAGTTTACTGTTTTTCACTTCAAGTATGTTTTCTGACAATATGTCTCCTATTAATCATTTAAGCAAAAGTAGTATGTTAAAGGAGCCATTCAGAGGCAAGAACCCATGGTTCATTTAGTGCTCTCTGAAAAAATTCTTTATTGATTGACATCTTCTGTGGTTATGTGATGTAATATTTATAATATGTCACAGAGCCATACATCAAAACAAGCATGTCCCTTGTTTCATTTCAATGCAAAAATGTTGATTTCAGAGAGGTGAAGTTAGTTTTAGGTCACATCGTGGCAAACCACTGTCAAAGTGTGAAGGGATTCTATTTATATATCTGCTGGACAACTGCAACATTGCTTCCATTTTATTTTCTCTCAATTTTTCAAATCCCTGGGTGTTTTTTTCCATATAAACTAGGTTAATTGAAGCACTTTTAAGAAAGAAGAATGGGTTTCTAATTAGTTGAGTGATTTATGGTTCTGCTGCTATAGTGAAAGCTTCCTGATCCTTTTCCATTATTATTTGTTGCATTATATGAAATGTATTTGCTAAACAGGATTAGATTCAAAACCCAAAACCATGGATTGACCAATTGATCTATCTGTCTGTCTTTAGGGGAATATTTATCACCTACATGATGGAACTGATTAAAAGTACTCTTCTAATTTTACTCCAAGTAGCTAATTCAGAGTTTTGAATACACATTCTGAAGCATCTTGAACACAACTTTTGTCTTCCAGTTTCAGCATTTTTTCAATTGAAATAACTTTTTCCTAAGACTTTTTTTTGAGAAATTTATCAGAAACCATCAACAGAGTACATTTGTGTGAACTTGAATTATGTAAAAACATGAATTATGTAAACACTGTGCTTCACCATAACTTCAACTGGCTTTGTTTCGTTCTGAATGGGAACTTGTTTTTGTAAATTTTTGCAGTGACCATTGGAACCAGAGCTTCATTTTTCATTGAGCTTTAATTTTGTTCCTACTGAGTTCAATTGGAGTTCAGGCTATTTAATTCCTCAACCAGAAAGAGAAAGGTGCTAGAAATCAAAGCTTTACTTAATCTTCTCACTCCACAAAACTGAAAAGATCAGTAACCCCCCCCCCCCCAAAAATCTTAATGTTAAAAAGTGTGGAAAATAATTTTTTTAAAAATTCAAGGTCCAGTGATCTTAGGAACAGAGGTTAAAAGTAATATTACATATTTTAAAAATAATTAGATTTTATCAAAAATACTTGGAAAAATTAGAAAACCATGCTTTTGGTCAAGAAATTATGATCTGGTTCTTCAGGTGATCCATTGGTATACCAACTCTATCATTTCATTACTAGACTTCTTTCCTAATCTTTCATTAAAAGTACATTTTATACTGAAATATTATTGTGGTTTTTTTCTCAAAGTAGTTCTTTTTTTGTCTAAGAACCACAGTAACATTTGAATCAGATTTTTTTTGCCATCCCTGCTCTTCCTTCTTACATTTCAAATGTGTAGGAGAACAAATTGATGAAAAAATTTCTGTGTGATTGGAATTTGTTCTTGGGCAGAAAAAGAAAATGGAAAGTTCCTTTCTGTGATATTTTTATAAGCAAACTTGTTTGGTTCCTTTTAAAAACTCATGTCTTCTTTCCATCATTGTAAAATGGCTTTTGTTTCTTACTATTAAAAACATAATCTTCAAGTTCTTTTAATCTTATTTTTTAAGCTTTCAGTATTTGGGTGTTAATATTTTGTAAAGGTACATCTTGGTGGTGAGGGCAAGAGAAAGCAGAGTATCTAATATGTAATGGTGATAGGAAAATTTAAAAGCTTTTGGCTCCAATGGGAAGCAAGAAACACAGGAAAGTAGCTTGCAAAACAGTGTCCTCCAAAATAACCTAGCCCACAATCTCTGCTTTGAAGATTGTGTGAAAACAAAGGTCATGACCCAGAGATCAAAGTAACAGAAGTCAACACAGTAATTGCTGGTTGCTTCTGTTGTACTCACAGTTGGTCAGTCCTGTGGGTGTATTGTTTGCAGTGAAAACTTCAAACGTGGTGTTACTGAACTGTGAAAAATCATCTGGGTCACAATGTATTACAAAGCATTTGTGAATGCTGCAGGTGACCTCACCTATTTTCATTAAAGCGATATGATTGTGAAGAATTCATGCCATGTGTGAAGTTTTCAGGGCTTGTTCATTCTTCTTTGCTCCTTATTGACATTTCCTGGAATGAAGCATTCATTAAATGCTGTTGACATGGAAACAAGGGCAAGTGGAAACAAATGCCTGAGTTTATTTTAAATTAGCTTAAAAGTACATGCACTAGATATGCTATCTTTGGCTGGGGGAGCAAATGATGATAACCTTATGAAGTCCTCTTAAGATATAACAGCAAGAAAGGAAGTGCAGGCATTTTGTATGGATTAACTTTTCAAGCTAAATCAGCTATTCCCATCCCATGATTTTGACTGTGAGAAATGATGGGTCTTACAGCATTTTCAGTGTTCTTGGCATTTTCTTTTTGTTTATTGTGGTTTTGTTTTATTTATTTATTAAAAAACTGCTACAGAATTTGTGTATCTATTTAAAGTAGTCTTGTTATTGAATTGGGGTGGTGATATAAATGTATATTCAAGAAGCAGTAGGAGACTAGAAGTCCTCACTCAGTAATGAAAACAATGCTAATATACATTATGAGTACCCGTGAAGTTACTGTTGAGGCTCTCTTAGCAGGAGGGATTGGAGTCTGTGGTACTTCTGTATATGTTCTTTATGTACTTAATTAGATGATTAGAGTATTCCCTTACCTCTGTATAATCTATGAATCTGTGCTACTTCAGTGTTTGAGTGAAGCCTTGTCATTTCACCAGTACCTGGAAGGAAAAACCTGTGCTTGAAAGACATCAAATGGCCACACAAGGTCTGTCTGACACTAGCCACTGGAAGGGTTCATTGTCCAAAAACAATTAACATGTTTTCATTTGGCCACATAAATTGAGGTTCATAATACCGAATTTTTCCGTACTGACACAATAACTCAAGGCAAAACTATAATTTTTGTTACATATATAGAGCAAGATTTTTCTAATTCACAGAGTTTTTTGCTACATGAGGAAGAGCAGAGTGTGTTGAAATATTAGGAGGTGGTGTGGATTTCTGCATGACTTGCAAGCCCCCCAGATTTGCGTGGTCATCATCAAACAGTGCCAAGGCTGCTCAGGGTCTTCCGTGATCCTCTAACATACCTCATGCCAACATCCTGCCCTCTCTCCTGGAAGATGCTGGTTTAAGTTTGTGACCTGTCTTCTTAACTGTGTATTTAAGCAATGTTTTTGTTGCAGAGGAAATTCTGTAGCTGTTTGATGGGGGTAGAAGGGTAAATTTTTGGGGGTGCAGAAGAAACAATCACAGAATGCAATCTAGTTCACTGTTGTAAACATGTCTGTTCAGTTGTTTTGATTTCTTTTTTTTGTCTTTCCCTATTTAAATGCTGATCTACTTAGCCAACTTCAGGTTATTTATTTTTTCTAGTTTACAAAAATGTAACTGAGAGCATAATCAGCCCTTCAGAGTTTGAAATAGGCATATTATTTTTATGTTCTTTGGTTGTTAAGGAAAGGAAATATAATAGCACAGAAAATAGAAAAATGTAAGTAAACACTTTCTGAAAAAAAGAGCACGTTGCAGGTATGATACAGGTAGAGCTGGATATTTCTACATTCTTGTGGGCAAGTATTTCATTTTTTCACAGCAGATAATTTTTTATTTTAAACTTAAATATCGATGTCTATAGCACAGTTTTATATTCCAGTTATCGTTAATTATAGTACAAACTGAAATACTATACAGACTCTAGTTATTACAACAGTCTTCCATTAAAGGTTCAGTGGAAGAGTTTGCAAATGGGCTTCTTTTCCAATATCCTGGCAGGTCTGTATGAAAAGTCTTAAAATGATGCTTATTGCATGCAGCACATACAAAATTGGTAAATGAATTGTTAATCTGTATTGTCATTTTTACTTAGCTAAGATGGAAATAACATGAAATTTCATATCCTCTGGTCTTTTTCCATATCTGAGTGTTCCTGTTGGTATGATGAATATCTATTATGAGCTTATTTTCATGGGACTCTTGGCACCCATGCCAAGAGTCAAGGTGGGGGAGATGACTGTGAAAAAAACAAGGTGCAACTTTACTTAAATAAATAATTTCTTTAATCCATTGTGAATTAGAAGGTCATTTTACAGGCAACGGTGAATGGATCTGTAAACACCTTCCTGGTGTGTCTGATTTCTACTTTTCTCTCTTTGAATCTCACCCATATCCTCATCACTGAAGATAATAACCTTTTTTTCACACCACAACAAAGATGTTAAAACCCAGAGACAGCAGTCTCAGAACACATGGAGCAGTGCTAAGTCTTAAAATTATTAAGAAAAAAAAAGGGGGGGGGGGGGGGGGAAGAGTAGGGAGACCCTGCCCCCCAACTTCTAACCTAAATAAACCTTTCTAAACTAAATGCAGAATGTAGGTGGATCTTTCTTCATTAACCAGTATTCTTTTAACTAGTGATTTTACAAGTCTAAAACAGGTGCAATGTGTCATGCAACTTATGGGTCCCAGTGCCTGCCATAAAGTATTTTATGATGGCTGTGTTCTGTGTTATTAGTAGCTGTCTTTTTCTCCAGCCATTGGTGTTTGATAATAGTCTTAAAACACCCAAAATTACTTACCTGCAAGCAACATTCCATAGTCCTTGTTGACAGTTTGAATAAGTTTAGTGCCCTTTTGTTGTACTTTACCTTCAAAACAAACTGATTGAACCATCAATAGCTCTTGAAGGCTGACAGAGGCATGTCATCTGCTCTAACCCTCTGATAGTGGGTTATCTGTGGGAGTTAACCTCCCTGCATTGTTAACCGAAATGTTTTATGTACTATGCAACTTTAGGATACTGCTGTGATAACCTTAGTAACTAAGTCATACATCACACTAAAGAGATTTTGTGCAACAAATAACCCTGGATTAAATTTACAAGGCTCGAATTGATATTGTAGAGTGCTCATTCGCAGGCTTTGGTAATCCTTTCCTGTATTTTTTATGGCAAACTTGTGTTACATTTAGATTGAAGCTGCATCTTCATATTTCTAGCTAAAATATATCTAGGCAGCTTGCTGGTTCTGTTCAGCCATTTAATATAAATGTGTTGTATTATTTTCAAATAACATAGATACTTTTTATACCACATTTAGTAAAAAGAATATGAATAAATGAGATTGCATTTTGAATCACCTTTTAAAATAATCACAGATATATCTTCCTTCTACCAGTGGGATATCTATGGTACCTACTTTTAGTATTTGCTCTGCTTTAGGAGGGGAAGTTTGGAAAAAAGAACCAACCCCAAACGTGTAACTTGTGGAGCAGTTTGCTGTTTAAATTTGTGTGGGTAGAGTTTTTTGGTTTTGTTTCTGGAACTGACAAGTACTAGTGCTAATTCTGTTTTTTGAAATGCAGTCAGGACGGCTTAAAAATACAAAAATACATTTGTATCAAGGAATGCTATTATAATTTTAAGCTCTTTTGAAATGATTGAGAGACTGACATTAGGGCTGTGATCCAAAGTCAGCATAGATGACAGTGCTGTCTTATTCTGTTGTCATTTTTGTTGCAGCCTGCTTTTCAATGGCATATTTCATTCCATCATTAAACATTTGCTGATTTTCTAATACCGATGTTTTCTTCACCTGAATATTCATCTTTTCTCACCCTACACTTAGTGGGTGTCTTTACTCATTTTTAGCTTCACTCTTCTTCACTCTTGACATATTGTTTCCTTCTGTACATGTCTTCATTTGAAAGAATCTGTTGTCATCAGAGCTTTTCTGCCAGTAATGCAAGATGGATAGCTTCTCCTCCAGTGAAAGATAAGGGCCAGCAAAATGCCAGGGAGGACTGCAAGGGCAGCCAGGAAAGCTGGAATGAGTCTGATAATGTGTCTGTCTCATAGGTCTGTAGCTGTTGTTTAAAAAAATGATCTTAGGAGATGTTGTGTTTTGTGAAGTGACTCTCTCTTTTTCTTCTACTGATATAATTGAGTGCCACAGATTGAGGATTCATATTTAAATTGAGCATTTCAGAACTGAGTATTTTCAGTTCAGTTGTTAACAATTTATGAAGGTGTTGCTTCAGAGGAATGGTCTACTTGAAGGAAAGGTTTATTCGCACCATGAAATTTTGCTTGGTTTTAGAAGGGGGAGCATTATGGTCTTTTTCACGTTTACCTACAGTTTTGACAACAGTATCATAAGATAAATTTTTACCTTTTGAAACAATTTTTTTCTGTGTTTTTTTTTTTCAAAACATTATGCAGAGTTTTCTACTTTGATTTCTTCCTCCCAGTGCCAGAAGGGATTGGTGTGATGAGGAGGAGCTCTCTGACTGACTGGGGGTTTATGCAAAGCAGCTAGGCTGGGGAACATTATTATCACCTTTCTACCCCCCGCCAGGAAAACTCTGATATTGCCCTCACTTTGCAGTGTCTGCTTCACATTTGGTTGACAAAATGTAAATGATGTACTTGAGGTGGTTAGATATTTGGATTTGCCATGGTTGTGCCTTGCTTTGGTTTTGGTCGGCTGTGTTCTCTCCCTCCACAAGTGAGAAGCCAATAGCATTTGTCTGAGGCTAGAAAGCTGCTGTCCTTTGAGTAGAAATGATAAATAGAATGTAATACTGGTGAATCCTAATAAGAACTTGGAATTCTTAAAATATATTTCCCATAAATAGCTTCTTCCTGTGTGCCTCTTCACTTAATCCTGAGCTTGGATCTGTATGCTCTAAAGATACCTTGTCTCTCTGGCAGGATCAAATTGGAATTCTCCTTCCAAATGCTGATCATTGTGTTTTTAGGAAAATAAAAGAAAAAATCTGAAGAAGTGTTGGCAAATGGTAAGAATTCTTGCAGTTAGCTGGCAATTTCCCATATCTCAGATTGATTTTCTCCCACAGTGTGGGTTGGAATCTTTGGTATCACTCAAAATTCCTTTTCCCAAACAGGCAATGCAAAATAATTTCCAAGTTATTCTGTTCCTTGGTATGCTTTGTACCTCACTAATATACAGAGAGAATATACATGTCCATGGTGATAATTGTGTTTGATCCACCCAGTATTAAATGGTTTTGGGCAGTTTACAAAAAGCTTCATTTGAGAGAATAAAGTATTATAACTTTTACGTAAGCTACATTGCATGAAAAAGGTGACTAGAGAGAGGAAACAAAGGCCGTTGTTATTTTTTTAGTCATTGAGTCTGTGAGTATGTCTTTGTTCATTGTTGGATTTTAACTGTCTGCATTTTGATACCTGTCAGATATTTTGTCCTGCACAAGCTGACAAACCTGAAATTTCTCGATACTCGGAAAGTAACCAGGAGGGAGAGAGAGGAAGCCTTGATAAGAGGTGCCTTCATGAAAGTGGTTAAGCCCAAGGATGCTAAGGTAGGAGAGTAAATGAAAATAGTAACAATAATATGATTCATTAACACTATTTTTAAATAACTCCAAGATCCTGACTGCATCTTCTGCTAAGGTAAAAACTAAGAGGTGAAACCTTTCGAATGAAAGGACTGATAAATGTGGTCAGATGGGGGACAAAAGCCTTAGTAATTTTTGTGTGTTTTAATGTAGAAATTTACAGGCTCATGTCTAATGGACTGTGGCCATGTTATCAAATTTCTGGTTTCAACCTCTGTTTCACACAGCAAAGTAACTAATATGTGTCACTGAGCCTAAAAGAATATTTTTACCCTGTCCAAGGAAATGTAGCAACTGTATGATATACTTTTGTGGAAGAAAGCAATTTTTTCTGACAAGTTGTCCCCTGTCTTGTGTGTTAAACATCTATTACAGAGCTCACACCTATGGTGTTTATTGGCCTTTAGTGGACCAGTTGATTCTAACTTTGTATGATGTTACTTAATGTGGTGTCCTGCTAATTAGCATTGACAGCATAAGAGAAACAGTTTCAGCAGTCTGAGCATTTAACACAGATTCCATCAACTCTGGGCATCCTGCTGAAGCAATCACAATGTGAATGTGAATTCTCCACTTTGCCTTATTTTTCCATTGTTGATCAATACGTGATAACAGCAATCTGAGGTGTGCTCAGAGTGCTTTAGTACTGCAGATCTTTCTTAAAACTCTGCTCAAGTTTTCAGTCTACTTGCTTTCTGTTTGCTGCTTTTTCTCTAAAGTATGCCATCAATAATTTATTGCAGATTTCCAATAATGCTGAATAATAATATAGTGGTTATGGAAATGCACTGTTTGGTAGCATAACAGTGTTGCTGGATAAATGCATTATCATGAGTACAATTGCAGTGCATTACAAATTAATTCAGACTGATTAATTTATAACTATTAAAATGTTAACAGTTGGGATACAAACATTGCTTTGATATATTGTTTACCACTGCTTTTAGTTATTTCAGCTTCACATATGTATTAAATGAAATTATTTTTAAGTAGTGGTGGAGATCCGATGCACAGCAAACCATCTTTGAATCTGGCCAAATGCAACAGCTGCCTTGTATTAGATATAGCATATGTATATCATCTTTTACAATGCTTATCTAATCAGATTTTGGATCTGGTTAAGCTTTTTTTTAAATTCATCTAACAGTTAGATCTTTCATTTAAGAGTCTACTCTGTGAATTGCATCCAACTTAGTAGTGTAAGAAAAAAAAATTGTCTTTCAAATTTGAAGTAACTTTTCTGGATTAAACCTCTTTTAAGTCAATAGCTAAGGGTAAATTACTTAACAAATATAGGGATAACATCTTTATCTTTTATATCTACAATTGAACCTTTTGTATAGTTTTGAATTATTTACCCACTAAGTCTTATGATAAACCATACATTTATTTCAGAAAATTTGCAGAAGGCTCCAATTTACTGTTGTTTTTGCCATAGTAAAGAGTTTTTTTTCTTTTTTATAAGTTCAGTACAAATTACTGATGGTAAAATCATTGTAAATTATTTTCATGGCATGAATTAACGCTTCTTAAGGTGCTACAAAATTACCCCCATCATACAATATTATATACATATCACAGAAGTGGCTAATTTGAAACAAATATTAAATTTGATTGCAGTTATTACAAAATGCTCCAAATTGTTTTGAATTTGTGCTTATTTCCTAGGATATTCATGCTTATAGTACACATGCAAGCAAACTCTTTCTATGTCTGGGAAGACTCATAGAATTTTGTCTGCATGTATGCTTTGAGATGCAGCTGAGTATGTGTACAGCTATTGCCAGCTCTACTCAAAGACCACACCCAGCAGCATTCCTCCAAACATCACAAAGATGATGTGCACAGTAACTGTACTTTCTGGTTCTGTCATGTGTTATACATTGCATACATAATGGGTTTTTATTCTCTAGCCTTCACATTTCCTGAGTCTTGTGTTCTCTGTTCATCAGTTCCACTCCCACATAGCTGTTGATATTTTTGGCCAGCTTCAGCCAGATTTAGCAGACAGGTACTGGTAATATATTTTCAGCTTTCTGAAGCTAGTTAGAGATTACACTTTGATCCAAACTCGGAGGAAGATTGCAGCATATCCAGTATTGGTCATCAGAAAAACTCCTTAATTAGTTGATCTAGGGATGTATAAGACCTTGATGATAATGAATTTCCCAAAAATGTGGGTTTTTTTTTTTCTTTCATCTAAGGTAGGAGCCACTGTGTCAGCCTACGCTTACCAGGAAAGGAGATGAAGTGATTAGTATTTATGTTAGTGGATGCCACATGAAAATCTTCTGCCAGATTTAGTAACAACAGTGAGCCTATCAGACCTGCGTTTTCAGGAAAAAAACCCTGAAAATGACAAACCAACAAAAAAATCCCAATTTATGTGGTGGCTTTTTTCCCCCATTATGATAAGCAGGAGATGGCATGGCTTATTCAGCATAAAAGGCAGACTGATGATCTAAAGAGGCTGTGATGTGGGGAGTTGTTTTCATTTTAGTCTTGACATGAAATACTTGGGAGAGCAAAATACCCCACCAAGAAAAAAATACACAAAATGAGAATAAAAGTGAGAAATTTCCATCTGACTGGCTTGTGTTTACTCAAATGCGAAAGTATCTAGCAATCATTAGTCATCACTAAGTCATAAATATTTTATTTTGTATAAATTTTTTTTACTTTCATTTTTTCCCTATTTTTTTTAACAGAACACTACACTTCCTTGTGCTTTGCTTCATTTCATCCTTTGTTGAAAATGCATCTGTTTTTGATATGACTGTCTTATGGACAGATACAATCATTTATTAGAAAACAGTTTAATGTTACAATGCAGTATTCCTTCTCACTATGTAAGTGAGCTAAACTTCATTATTCTGTTATGTTTATGTTTTCTTTTGTCAAAATATTGAACAGTGTATCATGCCTGCTTTTAATAAAGATTGGGGAAGTCTGGCTGGATAAGAGGCATTGAGCCAGATGAGGAAGCCTTGTTTAATGACCAGACCATGACCTCATTTCACTGGCATAAGTGTAGATCAAAGTGGAAGATGCCTGTCCAGTGTGAAGAGTGTTTGTGGGCATGACAGCATTTCACATCAGAAAGACAGCTCAAGACTACGACAGTCAAAATTGCTTGTGTCCCAGCTTTGTAATTATTCATCTGTGCTCCTACAAAGAGTACAGTTGTCATTTCTTGACATTATTATTTAAAACTGTACCCCTCTTTGGTTTTTAGGTATATGAATTGTGCTCCCAACTGTTTCATTTTTCAAACTTAGAGATGCAAAGCAGAATGTGATCTGAGAAAATATTTTAGGACTACACATTTTTATGTTGCATATGATATAAATAAAGAAAATGAAATTATGGTGTATCGAAGTACATAATTTCATATTTTAAAGCGTTCATGATCATTTAATCTAGATGATAAAATGTAGATATATCCATTAAAGTGTGTTGCTGTGAATAGATACACACTGTCATAAGTCTCTTTAAATATAAATGTAATTATTTAATACTGGGTCAGTCTGCTTGCTTTTATAAAATGCATAAATTTCCCAGTATTTCTCAACCCCTCTTCCCCACAAATATTTTTTGACTTACTGCATTTTTAAGGTTACTATTTTCATCTGTTTTATTTATGGTGGTGAAAGAAAGCAGAGGTCATTTGGTCACCAGTGACAGTTTTGTAGCTTATAGGGGCAAATCAATGGCGGGTATCCTTAGATATACATCCAAGTAACAAACTTAATATTAAATGGAGTTTTTCTGCTCCCTTGCAGCTTTACCAAAAGCATCTTGTCCACTGACTGGAAGGGAACTCTGTACAACAGAAAAAGGCAGTACCGATATTTTGAATTTTTCAATATTTTTTCACTCTCAGATACATTGTTTTCATCACAAGTTATAATTATGAAACCTGACATAGCATTTGTTCTCTAAGGAACAAAGATGGAGACACTGAAGCAGAAAGGCAAGTCTAATATCTGCATTCCATGTAATAAATGTCTGTGATTCATGCCCACACTGTTACTTGAAGGGTAGAAGATTATTTTATTATGATAGGAAGAGTAAATATTTAGGCAGTACCGTTTAAGAAAGAAGGTGAGATAAAATCTACAGTGTTGCTTCAGATCATTGGCAGTATTCTTGTGTTTAAGCTCCTAGGAAAAGCTCTTTATCAAAGTGGCCAGTGCTGATATATGCTTCTATTAAAGTCAGATGAGGCATAAGGAATGATTTTAGTAATTTTTGTCCCTAACTATTTAACAAGAATCATACTTTTCTTGAATAGATATATTCTACCTGCTTCCATGAATATAGGCAATACATTTTTGCCAATGTAGCTCGTGGACTTTAGGGACCTCCCTCCCTAAATTAGGGAAATGGGGCTGGTTTTAAAAAGTAAATAAAAGGAGACAGATAAAACTTGGGAGAAATCTGCATTGCTCACAATTTTTTCTTTGCATCGTCACCATTGTATAGAGATCTTGGTTTATGAATTTAGAGCATTTGAAGAACATGCAAAGTAAAGGGCTTCTGAAGTGTAAAGAATCATTGTCAGTGAACTGCTAGCACATAAGATACCTCTTTGAGAGAGCTTCCACATAACAGGGTTTCTTGTTGTCAGATGCCAAAATTTCATGTACCATAACAAAACAAGGACATGTATTTAAGACTCCAACCTAGACTGTGATGCAGTAGACAATATTTACTACAAGGACATTGTAGCAGTCATACTATTTGGCCCATGGACATTTTGCTCTTTGGAAAGTTTAGTACTTTAAGCAGAAGTCCATAACATGTTTGGTTCATAACCTGCTGTAATTCCAGCTCTTTCAAGAGGGAAGAATAGGCACGTGTGGGTCATATGTGTATTAGGGTAGGGAGAAAGACACTTCTTCAGTGTTGGTTCTTCTGTTGATATTTCTTTAAAAAATCCTCATATGTTCTTTAGGTGGGTATTATGTGGACTACATTTCACTATCTTAATTGCTATTAAATATGCAGAAGGAAAAAGGTGATGTCTCTTTCCTAAAATTATTCCCTTAAAAAAAAGTGTACGATTATCATGAAGCCCGTGTCATTTTAGCCATTAATGATCCCAATGCATTTTTCAGATAGGAAGGAGTGTTATTCCTGGACGTCTGGCCTGAATCCAGCTCAGGTGATTACTTTCTGCCTCTGTGGATTTCTCTACAGTCTCCATTTACTAAGGCATTCTTCTCCACCTTCTGCCCTAAACTGTTCCGTAATGTGGCAGTGTGCTAGTTAACCAGCTGCTGCTTTGCACCTGAAAAGTGTGTATCTTTCAGGAGTAGTGAGCAAATTGATCCCTTTGTAAGACTTAATATTTGTAAAGCACTTGGAAATTCTCTGATTAATTACAATAGGCACTGTATATAATTGATGCCTCCATTTAATTGAAGAAACTATTGTCAACACTTGTTTATTACTGCTGGGCTTTTCTCATGTTGTTTTTGGGGGGTTTTTTGTGAGTTTTTTTTTTCTTTTTGAATTTTCATTTGTGGGTTTGGATATATGGAAACATCAGTTATTAGATGCTGAAAGTGTATGGTCTGGCTTTTGTGATGTCTAAGTCTATTTAATAAAATGCCATTCAGCAGAATGTAAAACCATGATATCAGACAGTAGGATCACGATTGTCTTAGATTCTTAATGGATCAATATGGCTAGAGATTTATTTTATAAGGATTTTTTTTCCTTTGGAAATAGAAACACTGCTTGAGTACAAGCAGAGCTTCTTGCGGTTCCTCTTTTCAGAAAAAATTAATGCAATGGATCTCTTTATCAGATGACACTGGTGTTAAGCACAAAAGTTGTTCATATGTTGAATTTTGTGAAAAAAAGAAAAGTGTACTTAATATGGCATTGGCAAAACTCTTGGCCAGCTTACGTATATTCTTATGTTGCTATAGGTGATTCTTTTTTTTTTCCTGGACCTTTAAACACAGCATGTGTTATGTACTGTCAGTCATTTTGGTGAGTTATTCCCATTGAAGTAGTCATGGTCTTAAGTGTCATGGTTAGAATATATGTCAATTTTTAGCCATGAAACAAAGGTCCAATTATGTATTTTTTTGTTCTGGAAACGCTTTGTCACAGCAATATTTCTGAAAGCGAAGATCAGTGGAAAACTATCACTA
Source organism: Drymodes brunneopygia (assembly GCA_013400955.1). Lineage (NCBI taxonomy): Eukaryota > Metazoa > Chordata > Aves > Passeriformes > Petroicidae > Drymodes > Drymodes brunneopygia. The sequence goes on along the minus strand of VZTZ01044331.1, from coordinate 94,173 downwards.
CCATAAGATCTACTTGGAATTTTGTACATGTGAAGCACCCAGTTTACAAGTTGGAAAGAACTGTCATGGCTGATTTTATATTTATTGCTTGTTTGGACTGTGGTTGGATGTCACACAGTTTTCACAGCAGGCTCTGCAGTGCATTGGTGTGCTGTGTTAAGATAGGGCCTGGCTTCACTGATCCACTGACCCATGAAAAGTTCCCCAGCTTATGGAGATACACGTGGTTGGAAGGGCCACTGCCAGTGAAGATAAAGATGATTTGTTGTTGTGATCTTCTCAGGGGCATATCTTGCAGCAAGAAACAACTGAAGAACCATGACTTCATCACATAAACTGTGTTGCAAGTACATCATTTAGCATCTTATAATGAAATGAATGTTTTTTTTTTACTATTGTTAAAAGGATGGAGTCAGAGAGGACAGAAACTAAAGGAAGGAAAAATGAATGCACTAATATTTCTAATCACTTTGGAAACAGTGCAAATGCCTAAAAATAGTAGCCTAGTGCCATTTTAGATACTCTAAAGTGTACAGCAGACTCCTGTAGGGATGGCAGATAAGTATCTTACATAGGAGATGTAAGTTTTTTTGAAGCCACCATGGGAGGCCAGGCACAGATTTAGAGTGGCTAAAACAGCAGTAGAAGCCTGTGTTTAAGCAGCTGAATCCTGCCTTTCCTGTTGTGCTAAAAGAGAGATCCTGTGCTTGAAATATTGGCAAGTCAAGAACACCAGAGCATTATAAAAAATAATCCTTCCCTTCACTAACATCAGCCAGAGTGTGGTCCAAGAGTCAGATAGGGCTGTGATGAGGTCATCTCCTAAAAGCTCAAGCATATCAGTCATTCTCTCTTCATTAATGACTAAGAACATGACCAATTTAAAGCTGGTTTATGAGTTATTTCAGGAAAAAAGAAATTAATAATTTGTTTTCAGAGAAGGGCTAATATTTCTTCACTTGTCTCCACCCTTACCAGAAATGTATAGGGATATTTTGTAAGAAATCCTGGACATTTTTGCTTATGAGTTTCTAAAACTGCTCCCTTTGTCAAAGAAAAAGGATGCAGGACAGTTTCATCTGCTCCCTTAAAATCATATTGAAGTTACAGATTCTGGTTCCAGTTCCTGGATGTTAACTGAAGCTGATGCTAACATTTTTTAATTTTGTACATCTTGCAGACAATGGACCTGGCATAAAATCTTTAAGATTTGGTGACTTAGGTTATGGATCTGTGTTTCAGGGGAAAATCAGGGGTTCACTGTTTGGATAAAAAGCTAAAAAATATTTGTGACTGAGGACTGGTTTTCTCTTTGAAGGAATTAGTGAGATTATAAAACTTTTGCAGGAAACTGTTGCCCTAATTTACCATATTCATCCTAGAAAAATGTGCATAGGAAAACATACAAATGGTAATTAACTCTGCAATTAGAAACATGTCTAAATATAAATAAGAAAATGTCAACCACATTTCAAAAATCTCTTTGAATCCTGTACTGTGAATGATGTGTTTTAGAGATAGGTTTTCTTGAGACTCTAGCAGACAGGGAATCTGTCCTTAAGATATAGGCATTTAATTTTTAAATGTATATAAGGTATGTTTCAGTTTCGATGTATTAAATGCCTTTAAATCCAGGAACCTAGTAAAGGCATGTGTGCTGTCCCAAAGATGATTCATTTCTCTTTCAGTCTTGCAAACCTTAGGCATTCTTTCTTGTGAAAGAACCTGTGGGATATTTGCTTAATGATTAAATTACTGCTGCCTTTGTGTTGCTAACTTACAAGCTTGAATCAGGAGATTAAGTTTTTCCTTATGTCGGTACAGCTATGTATCTTATTCTGGGAAATTTCATTAGGAAATGTATCATTTGGGTTAAAATAAGAGGTAAATTCAGGACTGAGAAATTAAGACCTTTTTTTCTTCACACATTATAAGACTAAACATACAACTTTGTTCGTGTAACAGTTACAAACAGTTCACTGTGTAGGCCAAATGCTCTCTAATGCAGTAAAATTAAGAAATAATATGCTTTGAAAGTGATTTATGAGTGTGGTTAAACTGCCAGATTTACAAAGAAATAGTTCAGATCTTGGGAAGCCTCAGGAGTCACGTCAAAAATGAATTTGACCATGATTTAAACTGCTACTTTTCTTACATGACATTTAATATGTGTACTTTGGAGGCCCATATGTCTTTAATAAAATAGCATTAAGTTTTAAATATGATATGAATGCAGTTAGTTTCTAAATTCATAACCTTTTCCACAACTCCAAAATGCTAACCAATAAGGGAGTCACACATGCAATAAAACATAAACCTTAGAAAATAGTTTTTTATTAGAACAGTTAGACATTTGGCAGCTGAGTTGTAATGTAATAAATACGTGCAGCCAATGTGGGTTTATCAGTCTTTGTTTACACTGTAAGCAACTGGGACCAGACAACTAATTATAACTGAGGAGCAAAGGTCATGAAAAGTATATTTTGTCCAGTGAATCTGTGCTTGCTAGGCGAGCCTTATAATGCTAAGAAAAGTAGTCTATTAAAAAGAAACACTGCAGCATGCTTCTCATTTGAGTTTGTCAGAGAATGTAATGTTTATTAGAGAGTCATATATGTTAAGACTGTTCTGAGGTACTAAGTGCTTCAAAAATCGTGAAAATACAGACATTTAAAAACATACACAATTTACAAAGGATTTCAATGTTCAGCAAATGGTGGCCAAAAGAGTACAGTGTTTCATGAAAACAGCAAAATGGGGGTCCTGTCTATGCTGAAGTTAATAATAAGAAAAGGATGCTATCCTATTTTAAGGGGTATTTTTGTGCAATTTGAGGTGTTTTACTAATTTTGTTAAAATAATGTGTTTTAACATTACTTTCTGAAGCAGAACCTAGCCCACAGCAAAACCAGCTTTCTAGGTAGCTTGAGCTTTTACTCAGAACAGCAAATTCTGGTTTGCTTGTTGAGTTCCTCTATTTATTCAATATGCATAGAACAATACTGCAAGTCTGTTCACATTTTCTAGGTAGTCTGACTTTCTAAAAAGGGCTATAGAAATGGTGTGGGAGTTGTGAAAAGACAGATTTTCTGTGTACTTTAAAGTGTGTGGGGAGGTGGGGCATAAAAACTTGATTGTGGTATAGTTTTTCCTTCAAAAGGCTTTCAGTGATTTAATTTCTGGTTAGTGTGGCTCTAGAAAATGACAAAATCTAAATTTAAAAAGTCTGCTTTGAGATGCATTGCAAAGTATATATTCAAATGCTAATCTCTATTCCTCCAGAATTATGGGTCCCCTAGAGCATCCAGAAAATTATTACTAGCATGTAATCCAGCTCAGTTTGAATGCATCTTTACTCTGTTAGCCAAATCTTTACATAATACAAATCATTCTACCTATAAAAGCACAAATATGTTATTGTTCTCAACAGGCAATTTAATGCAGCTATAGGGAGGAGAATAAGAGAAAAGAAGATTACAAGCTAGCTGATCATGCTTTTATTTCTCTTAAATCTCTCAGCATTTCTCTGTGGTTGTACTTGTTTAAAGATTGTACACAACTGTGCTGTCTATATGATTTGGAAAGCAAATCAGCCTAAATATGAAGTTTCAATGGGTGCAGTTTTTAGAGGATTTGATACATTTATCACAAATATACATTTTACCCCAGAAGCAGTGCTGAACCTGTTATCTTTTTTCTTTTTTCTTATAATTCTTTTGAAGACTCCAGTTTTGCTGTAGAGAGCTCAGTTATATTTGCCACCCAGTTGTGCAGCTTTGGCTGTAGAATAGCTATTAAAGTTAATTATTTTCTGGAGGGTTTTATCATATTTTGTGTGAATACATACAGAAAGCATATGAACAAGGATGAAAGCCATTTTATTGAAATAATACAGAGCTATCTCCAGTCATGCTGTGGAGTCAGGATCCTGCTCCAATGGAATTACACAAATGTGACAAAGTTAAATTGTCAATTACAATTCTTGTAAGCAAGAAGGTGGGTCCACTCCAGCATATGTATGTGAATTGTTGTTTTTTATTGCTACCTTCTGCTGTCTTACTCTTTGCATTATTTTGCCACCAAACTCTGGCTTGTGACTCTCACTGTAAAGTTTTACACCTATATGATAATAATTCTTTTGCTCTTTTGTGTTGCTTTATTTTCCACTAAGCACGTGTCATTACGCATCTACTACCTATCCACCAATGATTGGAAATTTATGCAAAATGTTTAGATATGAGTAAGCAGTCAGCCTATTATTATTATTATTATTATTAATTGCACACAGACAATGTGACATAAATGTTGGTTTTAAAGTGAAAGGTGAAGGCATTAACACAAGAGAAATCTGTCTAGGAAAAAGAATGGAGTAGGAGAGGCAGTGAATGTTCCTTTTCTTCTGGTTTTCATCAAGCCCATCAAGCATGAACTGGAAGAAACTGTACATAATTCAGTAGAAAAAAAATACAATTTTTGAGTTTGAAATAGAGTGTCACCTGTTTTGCAGTTACAGGTCTAGTCCATTGGATTGTTGAACATAAAGCATAAAATATATTTGCTGCTGAGTCTTAGAGCTGTTCTTGTTCTTGCCCACTTTGCATACATTTTGGCAGGAGTTTTGTGCTCTCTTTCATACTGCATATTGTTCAAGAGAAATCTAACAGGTGATTGTTAATCCAATGCCCCAGGACTGCTCAAATTTTTAACTATCTTTGCTTTTGTATTATTTCTCCTAGCTTTTTTCCTTCCTCTTATGTGATAATTTTTCTTATTTCATGGTCTGAGTAAGACTCTACAGGGCTATTTCTTTTAAGTATCAGGTAAAAGGTGTTGTGTGCAATTTTGAAAGATGGAATGCTCTAACAGGCTAGGCGAAAGCACTGTATGTGCGACACATAATTTTTCTTTCACATGGAGAAAACCTTTGAATCCACTTTTATGTCTGTTGAGGAGGCTCTGAAGGAGTAATCTGCTGTGTGAGCAGTAGCAACAAATGTAGATCTGTGCCATGTCAAATGGTCATTCCAAAGCAGAGCCCATTGAAATTTCTGCATGTGTTGTTCTAGTTTCAGAAGACCCAAACATTCTCTAAATATAAAGAAATCTTGCATTGGCAAGATTTTCAGCAGAAGCTATACAGGTAATAACCTGAGAGGAGTACTTCGGGTTTTATTGTTTATCTCTGACAGCAGAGAACTTGTGCAGAGTGAGAAAATAATTCAGATTGTTAGTAGAGAAATGTCTTTAAATTGAGCTCATGTGCTAGGCCAGAAAGGTGTATGATTTCTCAGTAAAGGACACACCTAACTTTCTGGGAAGCAGTTCTGCAAGGCCATTGGCAGCTGCAAGGCAAGGAAAGAAAAAGATAGAATGAATTTTGTTTTCCTGATTTATTTTTGAACATGAAACTAGATATGTTATTTTTCATAACAACTTTTTGATTTAAAGGCAACAGCAACATAGCTTTTTGGGTCTTTTTCTGCCCCATATGTTTACCAGTTTCTCTGGAGAGAACTTCTGAAGACTTGTTGTTTATGTGAAGTACTCTTTTGCTGCGCTCTTTCCTCCACCTCCCTGCAAGCAGAAATGAATAGATATGTTGTTGGTAGAGAACTTACTTGCTTTGTCCTCTTGAGGTCATATTTTGGCAAGCGGGAAGTCTATTTTTTGATTTGATAAACCCCTGGTGGAATATGGTTTGGCTTGTAAAAACTGCTGTACACAGAGCCAATGGTTGTCTTGTCCTTTATAGCCTGGTCTTCCACCTTCTGCCCAGAATTCAGGGGAAACCAATGATCACTGGCTGAGGCAGTGTCATATGAGAACTGCTGAAAATTTATGGAGCTCTAATTAAACCTCAAATGCACTAATTCAAGCCCTATAAATCTTGTGCAATACTGGTGCAGTTAACATGAGGGCTGATGTGGTCTGGGAGGACAAGGCAGATCCTAATATTCTCTGCAGCTTTACAGCTGGGAGGCAATTGTGTTGCAACCTAGGCTGTCCAGTGATCCCAAAGATAGTTCATCGATGTTAAGTTAAAGTTTACTTTCAGTCAGGGAATGTTGAAATGTTGTGTGCAGATAGACCAGCTATTACAAATGTGAAAAGTCAGATTTCTTTTTTTGGCTTCCCTTGCTGAGGAAAAGGTTTGGCTGAGGATTTTGCCTATACTACAGTTACCCAAAGGTGAGAGTAGTTTCTTCCAACCCATGTATCAATAACAACAATGAAAACACTGCATTACCAGGGCTACTGTTTAGATGGATGCATGATATATCTATTCTGTGTGGCAGACAGTATTATACTTTCCTATGCTTTCCTGAAGAAAGAGGTTAATCAAATACTAATACACCATGTAAATTGAAAATTGTAGCTACTTAATCTCAAGATGGAAAAGAGCTTAAACTGATGGCGTATCACTTTTTCATCTGTAATATGATCATGGTGGAATACTTTTAGTTGGTACAAACTTGCCGTAGTGAGAATAAAAGAAATAATTTACTTATCCCTGTGACTGCACTTCCTGGCCTAGGCTGAAGGGCCACCCTTTTGTATCTGTAGTAAAATCCTGCCTGTGATGCAGTGGCTAGAAACAATTCACATTATCAGCAGAGTCAGGATTTCGTGCTTTCTCTTCCACACTATTCAAACAAATGTTTATTTTTCTGGTGTAATTTGTATTGGAGAAGGCTTATTTTTTTTAAAGGAACTATGGACTGTGTGTTTGGCTTCCATGTAGGCTTTCACTGCTTGTTCTTCTCCATCCAAAAACAAGTCAGAAAAATAACATAATCACTTTTTGTTGCATTAGGGGCATAGTAAAACCTGTCTATCGAGAAAAGCAGATGGGTCAGGTAAAAAGAAAATCTTGTACTCATAAGGCAGCCTGTGAGCATAAGATACCACTATTGGAGGATTGGTATTGTGGCCCTGATGTGAATCTTGTGTGCAGATTCAGACATATGTTTGTGTGCTATTTCCAGCCCTCCAGGATTTAAGAAGGTTTTTTGAAGGCTAAGAGCTTCGTTGTCTTTAAAAATCTTTTCTTTCTCCGGGTTCTGTATATGTTGAGAAGTCTTTTAAAGCCCTATGTCAGATCTGTTCTTCGTGTGAAGTCTTTATAAATATTTATATAGCCCTACTGAGGAAGAGTCAATCCATTAGAGTGCTTTAGGCTAAGATTAGCACTTGTGAAGCCTATTTAACCAGATACGAGTTTACTTTATTTAATAACATTAAAGAGATAGTAAAAGAAAGCTTCTTTATCAGATAATGGTAAGATCCATGAAACAGGTTTATTAATGTCTAACTATCAAATTATACTTGCCTCAAAATTCATGGAAGTAGCATGGTAATTGCCTATTTGATTTCAGGCAGATTAACATGCTTGTTAATGTTGAAGCTGTTTCCAGTGTGTGCAAGGCCCTTGATGAGGTCAGCAGCCAGCCCTGCTTTCTGACTTCATACCCAACGGAGCAGTGCTGGTCTGAGATTGCATGGCAGCAGATGCTGATTTTTTTTTTCTTTTTCCTTCTCAAATATTTTATGGTGTTCATGCAGAAGCATTTTGTGATATATACGTGACTCATACAGATATCCATACGTGTACAAATACCTCCCACAGGCAGCTTGCACATGTAGAAGTGGAGTGCAACAGCATCAAGGCAGAGATATTAGGGACTGGTGGTCTGCTAGTGGTCCAACATAGGCTGAAGATTTCTTGTATTACTGTTAACGTCTAGGGAAAAAAAAGTATTTTTCGATAGTACAGAACTCTGGTAACACTGGAAATAAATCTCCCAGGCAGAAGCATAACTTTACGGTTATTTTTGCAGTCCTATATAAAGGGTAAGTATACTTTGAGTTCAGTCACATGTGCCACATAAGGGACAACAGTCATTGCAGGTGTGGATGTCTATTTATAGTAATCATCCAACCACATACCTCTGAAACAACCATTTCCTTTAATTTATATATATTTATTATCCCTAAATCTCTGGTATGTTTTCAGAAATCTCTTGGCAGTAATATGAGAGGTTTGTAGCTCCTGAAACCATCATATTGTCATATTTTATATGTACCCAAGAGTTGAGGATATACAATCAAGAAAACAGTTCTTGCTATTCCTTTGTTCTCTTTCCACCCTCATCCCTCCTCTAAACTAACATCTAGAACATGTTAGTCCCAAATTCCTTCTATGTCACTCAGAGAAAGAGACTTTGAGAGGCAGTTGTTTCAAGGAGAATCTTCATTCTTTCTAATTACTGCCTCTGAAATAAGAAGTGATGAATGCAGTTCCCCAGTTCACAGCCCAGCTATTCCGACCACACAAATTAGGTTTTGTTTCATTTGAACAAAGGTATTCAAATCTCCCTTTCTATCTCTATCTCTCTACCCATCCCTGCTTCCCAAAGTAGGGCAGATTGACTCTCATAAATGGTTAAGATTTGGAATAATCTTCGAGATGATGTCAGAACAACATAATTAAAGTACTTTTATGGTGCAAGAAAATGCAGTAATACTGAAACATTTTCTTCGCAGTCACAACAGTTTTGGTCAGTTTGGCTTCTGCTGTGCCTTCCCCTTTGCCACCCTCTTTAGAAAAAATGTAGGCTGTAGGAGAAGGGCTTGCATTTTCATGTATAACTTTTTCCCTGTTTGTTGTGCCTGTTGCAGCCCTATAAATAAAAATGCTCTAGACTGTTTCAATGTCATACATTTGATTTTTTTTTTAAATGAACCTCCTGCAGAAAGTTCTGGAGCCACTAACTACAGCTTCTAAAATTGACTCCTCTTTTAGTTCCCTTTGAGTTATCTTCTATTGCCTGTTTCTTTTTTCTCTTTTTTATTAATATTTGTTCCTCTAATTAAGGTCATTACAGGAAGTTAGACTCAAAGTAGCATTATTTTAACTTTAAATTTATTTTGCTTAATTTCATTCTTCTGAACACCTTTAAAGTTGGTTCAGTACAATCATAACTCCAAGTTCTTCCAGAAGAAAAAAAAAGAGCAAGTTTTATTTCTCTAATTCTCTCTCTTTTTTTGAGTGGCTATAATATGGTTATTTGGTTCATAAAGAGGACATCTGCTGGGTCTTTGTCACCTTAGATCTGCACTTTGGTTGCTAATGAGTAGAGCTGCAGCACTTGCCCTTGAGAAGTGAAAACAGGCTGTAAGTGTGGAGAGAAGGTGACTGGGAAAATTTGAATAGTAAGCCCACTATCCCTTTTTCTTTAAAACAGCATGCCTATAAGTTGCTTTGAGCAGCAATAACAGAAAAAAGTTCTGAAAACCCAAAAAAAGTGTGGAAAAGAAGTAGCTGAGTGTTACCTGAATTAGAGGAACCTAGAAGTGTAAACCAGTTTGAATTTATTTCTCTTTTGGCATTAGAGAAGTACATCATCTCGAAGGAAGTTGCAAAAATTTTAGATAATGCCAATGTTTCCATTACTGAGCAGCTGCACAGAAGGAGAGCCCTCTCTAAACCTTCTTAGCACAATCCAGTTAAAGCAGCCTTATGCTTCCTGAACACTTTAACAACTGAAACACACCAATTAACACACATTTATGAAAATCAGGGACTTTTGTTAGTTGTAATTCAATAAATACCACTTTAGTTAACAAATTCTGTCTCTTGAAGAACTAAGTCCCAGGTTATTATAACTGCTTATGCCTGTTTTAAAGTACTTTTGGGTGAATTTAATCCTATCTAGTAGTTCCACTTAAATATAGCATTTCTGTGTAAGTCTTATCAAAAGTAAACATTTTTAATAGAAACTGTGAGTGTTGTGTTTTATCACTGCATTTGTCTGACTAATATTAAGAAAGATAAAAGTTTTACATACCATCCCAAAGATAACAAGAGGTCACACAACAAGCCCCACATCTACAGATTAGTTGCTTCTGAAGATCTGAGTCATGTTTTTCATATAAATCATATGGATAGCCCATTATGAGCACCTTGTAAAACTCAAAAGGCTTTATGATTGTTAATAGCTTCTGCGGTAGTGATTTACTGGCTAATTTGAGACAAAATATGTTGCAGTGTGGGCTAAGAGAATGTGTTATCCTATCTGCATAAATAATAGTATGTTATTGGTTGTTCACCTCAGAAGCAAGTGGAATGTGTATTACCTTATATCTTCCAACTAGATTTGACATTTCAACTTTTACTTATGACTTAAATCAACCTGGTTAGGGACAAAGTGTAAAGTTGAATCAAGCATTAATTATCTTCCCCTGCACGTTATCCATCACTGTATTAACCTGTGAACTAAATGTAAGTTGTAACACTCATAATCAGTCTGTAACTGCAATTTATTCAATTGAAGACCATCTTATTAGTGTAAAAATAGTTTCAAGCGACATTTTTATAATGACTGTGATAAAACTTTGATGTATCCTAAATGCGTGCAATGTAAGACATTTATAATAGCCCCAAGTGTAATATTAACACAGCCTTTTAATGCATGGAAAAAGAGATAGTTAGTTTTGATTATATTACCCAATATAGGTTTGGTTCTCTTTTGGAGTTAAAGCAATGCTTGCTGGTTCTAAATGTCAAAATTATTGGAATTTGAAGACAGGTAGAGGAAGTCCCATTTTTTGAGATGTGTTGGGCAGGTACAAAGAGGCAAAGAGGAGTTACTCAGTTCATACAAGAGATGGCCAGTGTCACTTTATCCATGCTCTGTACACATGGGCTCTGCTTGGTGCTATCTCCTGTATTGGCAAAAAGCTCAGGAGTTTTACTCCTCTGTCAGCTCAATTTTCAGCTTCTCTGTTGGAAGCATACTTCAAACAATGAACAGGTATGAACAGTGTCAATAGCATGGCTATTGGTTTTTAAAAAGTGTTGTAATGAGATGTTGCCCACTAGAGATCTGGTCATAAACTCCAGATGATAGATAAAGAAGTAAATGAATAGATACCCCATCACCCTGTGTGGATTCTTGAATATAATGGGAGTTTCAGCCTTTTTTTTCTAATTTTAATTTGTTATTTGAATACATTAAAAGTATACCATTGTAAAGACAAGAATTTGAATTCTCAAAACAGCTGAATGGAGCATTTCTGATTGGCTTTTGTAGAAAACTTCTCCAAATGATGTGACATGATGGGAAAGAATATTATCAAACACTTTCACTTCAAAATTTGTCTCACAGTTGCATGGCTCTGGATCTGCTGAAAATTTTGAAAAACTTCACAGAATTTTTTCTTAAGGTTCAAAGTTTCTTTATAATCTTCGTATTTTTAGAATTAAAGCCCCTCCCCCCCCACATTAAAAGTAAAGAAAGGACTTAATGTACATTTACATTACTGAGACATGGTTTTTCACTTGGCATGTCATTATTGCCTTAATGTTTCTTTTTAATCCTTTGAGTGTGTCACTTTTCCTAAACATTTCTTCAGTGGCCTTCTTATCTCCCACAAATTCATCTTTTGTCGGAGGGTTTCCCTGATTTTTCTTTTTTCTACCTTTCTCTATGGTTGTGTTTCATTAAAGTAATAAAGAACAAATTTCCTTGTGTTTCAAGGAAATCTATCTGTTTTTGATAAACCAGTAATTGCAGGTTATTATTACTTCTGTGTAGGGTGATGAAATAATTAATCATAATAACTGTTTAAAGTATTTTTAGATTTTGGATTCTGTATCCTTCAGTAAAATAATATTGCAATTAGAGTGATTACATAACAATTTCACTGGATAAGAATGAATCTGTGGTGGTCTGTGAGAAAGTTATGTTGGGGGAGAAAAGGGGAAGAGACATCAAAACATTTCTCCTGAAAATAGTGATTATTTACATGTATAGTGTGGCAAGATATGCCCAAAAGCTTTTTTGCTGTAAATACAGAACTAATTGTCAGCTGTCTTTCTTGAATATAACTCAGTGAGTTTTCTTTTTCAGTGAAAAATTCATAATAAGAGATCTGCAATAGTTGTTCAGATAATTTTATGACTGATTCCTTTAAGAGTTGATAGAGATTATGGATGAGTTTTGCTGAAGAAATTAACATTTCAGCATTATACAAGATGCTTTTATTTGGATTGACATTTTTGGCTCAGAATTCTGCAATTTATTTGCATTTCATGAAAAGTATTTTAAATATTAATTTCATTTAACAATATTAAAAATATTGAAACTGTCAGACCCTGTTGAGCAGTAGTTTAAGTACCTTTATTCTATGTTTGCTGTACAAACCTCATAATCCCTTTGTGAAGCAGGTAAGATATCTGGAGATAATACTTCTAAGTTGAAGCTCTGTTGTTCATCAGAAGACTCATTCTAGGATGATTTTAGTAGAAAATAATTTCCCATAAACCTTGCTGTAAATCACTTGAGTAAAACCCACCATACTCACTATAGGCTGTAAATTAAAGGAGAATGTGAGTGGTCCTTGACCAACCCAGCAGCCCGCGTGTTCCTGAAGCTCCCGTGCCCGCAGTGCCCTTCCGTGGATGCTCAGGCGGGGCCGTTCCCCTGCTGCAGGCACCGGTACAGCTGCTCTGGTCAGATGTGCCCCAGGGATCTCCTGTCACAGAGCCCCAAACCGCAGATAAAGAGGCGGGAGGGGTTCTTTGCTTAGAGTTTCACGTGGGGTTTATTGCATGAAGGGCTCCAGGGGCAAAGAACAAAGGCAGACACAGACTTTTATACCTGGGTTCACAAGGGGCGGGCAGAGTGACAATAACCAATCGGGGGAGGGTCCTGGGGAGGGCCCAGGGGAGGAGACAAGCTGGGGTGACTTTACATCAACCAATGGGAGAGGAGAGGGGAGGGGAAAGGGAGCCAGGACCAGTGGGGTACCAAGGAGGGGAGAACTTTCTGGAATGTAATACACATGTAAAAGGAGAGGAGGGCCATCGGGCCAACTAATAGGGGAGGAATTTACCTAACTGAATGGCATCATTTGTGGGGAGGAACCACTTGGCAGCAGTGTAGGGGGGTGTTGCTCTCTATGTGGGCAAAACCACAGTGCAACAAGATGCAGTCTGTCTTACCTGGTGTTGGTCATAGTAAGCTATGATGTGTAGCTGGCAAGACATGAAGGTTTGATAAGAGACAACTTCCAGAGTTAATGTTCTGCTTTCATATTCTAGGATATGTGAATATTCTGAATTCCATATCAGCAGAGAAATAATTAAGTTTTCTTTCCCAGTTAAGATCAGACTGCAGAGTAGCAATTGGCTTCAGAAAAAAGTCTAGTATTATTTAAGCTAGAAATTACACTCGGTGGCCAGATCTTGGCAGATAGTTGGACATCACTATTTTCTGGGGGAATATGCTTGTCCCACCTAGTACAGAACAAAATAGCCTCAGTTAAGCTTGTCAGAATTTCTTTTATGTCCCTAGTTCAAAAGCTTTACATGTGCCAGTAAGAAATAACTTTGGACTGAAACATCTTCTCCACCACTCCCCACCTCAAATCGTTGCCCAAGACATGACTGAAAAATAACTGCAACACTTGAATGATTTATTTGTGCAGAGACAACTCTACAGAAAATTCCTGTGATTTTAGGATTGTTGCAAGAATCAGCTATTATAAACCACTAAGGCACATACATATGGTGAAGAAAGTAGCTCAAAAGTAATGTAAAATCTGATATAAATAAAATGTGCATTTACAGGTGCATATTACATACAAATATGCACTATGGAATGTAATAAAAAAGATGCGAGTGTTGAGACAGAAAACCATTAACACTATACTGTTTCTGAAAGTTTATAGGAAAATACAAAGAAAATGGTAAATTTTGCAAAGAAAGATAGAAAATTTTGTTAGAATGTTTATTATCAGAAGACTTGTATGAACCTCCTACCGCCTCACCATAAAAACAATCATTCCATAGGTTAGAAAAAAAACCTGTTTTGTCTTAGGCCTGTCTGTTGCCCTGGGAGTGTTCAAGGCCAGGCTGGATGGAGCTCTGAGCAATCTGATCTAAGGGAAGGAGTCCTGCCCATTGCAGGGATTTGGAATGAGATGATCTTGAAGTTCCCTTCCAACACAAACCATTCTATGGTACTGTGGTTCCATTATGAGACAATTTTTAGAAAGGCATAGCACTGTAAATGAACGATCTGTAGAATAATTACTTAGCTCTCACTTAATTCAGAGTAGGGATAGGTAGATACTGATAGATCAGTTGTATCTGACTAGCCCATATCTTTACAGAAAAATATTTAGGACTTGTGAAATGGATCTAATAAAGACCAAAATTATAAAATCAAAGCAGCAAAAATGGTTCCTCTTGCATTTTTTTACCTTCCTCATTCCAGATTCTTGGCATAGATTTAAGTGTTATCTGAAAAGCAATTAGATTTCTTGTCTTAATTATTTCATCTTTGGTATTTTTTATGTGAGCTTTATGCCCCATTTCTAGTGCATTCCATTCATTTTTTAGGAAGGTGTGTTTAGTACAATCTGTATTTATTTTACATGTTTCCTCTGTTGGATTTCAGCCATGTAAAATAAATGCTATGTTTATTATCCTCTTTGACTGCAGTATTTCAAGGACTTTCCCTTTTGGCGGCTTTTTTCCAAGGGTTCTTTATGTCCAGACCTGTCAGACTTTACAAACTGGGATGGAAAGATGTGTGTTTGACTTGCCTCCCTTGAATGCACATTCACTTGTTTCTGATCTAACAATGTGGAATTTGGAACTGTTCTGAAAAAATTTTTAAAATTCATAGAAGATGAAAAGGGGCAGAGGAATAAAACTTTTTGAAAAGCAAATTTGCCACAAAAATATACACATAGATATAAAAGATTTCTGTGTTGCTAGAATCAATGGGTATTACCAAATACTTGTATGACAGATGAGTTCTGAAACTAAATTATTTCTAATGCATACTTTAAACCAGTTATTTTATGACCATATCATTTTCAGGAAATTATATTTTTTTTGTTGTACATGCATGTGCTTTCCAAAGCTGGTGGAATATTTAATTGACGCCTTGAGGATCCAGAGGACCTTGAGGCTTCCTTTGTGCTGAAACAGCAACTCAAATGGTACTAAGAACCAAAGAAACTATAGCCACACAGAAATTAACTGCTGAGGAGAGGTGCAAGCTGAGTTACAGAGTTGCTTGTATTTGTGGAATCCCAAGGACAGTGTGCTTTGTGTTTCAAGTTTTAGGAATCTTAGGTTGCATTTATTATTTCAGGTGCTTTTACCTGGACTTAAGGATCCTTAAACAACATTCATAGTTTCAGAAGAGAATGAGATGTGAACATTTCTTAGAATAAGGTTAATTTTTTGCATACTATTTTTAGGGGTTTTCACTTTATGAGTAACTGGCTTTTCTTATCATGGGGCTTTGTTTGTGGTTTTACTATAAATTTTATCAAAATGAAAATAATAGCCACTTTTCTGCAGATTGTTCTGTGTGCAAAAGTGAATCAGGTACATCTGAATTTACTTTTCATTAATACTGAATGATAGTTATGCAGAAAACAACTACAAAATGAGGTACAATTAGGGAAAGGATCATTTTTATTAAATAGAAATATCAGAGGGATTAGCATGCAAATTGTGACAAAAGCACAGATGAATACACTTTTGAGAAATCTAGAGGAGAAAAAAATTGAAAAAAATTACTGAAGTTGCCCCCAGAATTCCTAATTTCCTCTTTTCTTCCTCAAAAGCCAATTAGGTCTCAAAACCATATTTGACTTACAGATTCACATCCAGTTTTGGCACATCAGAATGTGCAAGGCAGTTGATAACTTGGAAGCATAGGCAAAGTTTAAACTTCTAAAACAGTCTGGAACATGCTCTCAGCTCACACTGAAGAGAGAAGTGCAAAGCTGAGCAGCAATGAAATACTGGTCTTTATTCTGATATAGCAGGGACTGCCTTTCATTGCGATGGTTAGACCTGGATTTGCAGCAGTGTTGAGGCAGATTTTAGCAGGTATCTTGGTAGACTTAGAAATTCAGCTCTGTTTTCTCAATGCCCATTCTAAGCCAGAGGGAGTTACGTTTCTATCTGACTGAGAAGTTACTAAAAGACTTCCCCTGCCTGCGTCCCCATATCTGTATGAATGTAGATCTTAATAAATCCAAACAACTTCTACTGGTGGTGGGGTAATTATAATTAATGTTGTCCTCTACCAAGGTTACAAGCAGGAAAAATGTTTTGAGAAAAGCTATATGATGGCAGAAGAGGACTAGTTTTATTAGGAGTGGCTTCCTGGCAGTAGTTGAGAGGAATTATGGATAGTGCTTAAGGAAAAAAGTTGTTCTTCCATCTTACAATGTTCTTCCAGGTGCTCCAAAAGTTCATTTCTTTCAACATTTATCCTGAAAAGTGTGGACTCAGCAGACCTTTGATAATCCAAGATTTTAGAGGCCTTGTTAAATTCCACCTGATATCCTGTGCCTAAAGTTGTCCAAGCACTAGGCATTGTTAGTTCCCAGAAAAATCAGTGGAACCTGAGAATACTCAACAGGTAATGTGCTGAAATCCCATGAAATTCTAACATAGATTGGCTTCATATTTCCTAGACAGATGTGGTCTTTTAAAATGAAAAAACCAACCTCAGCCCAGTCTATTTGACAGTACAGATACGATTGCAGTGTGCCACAATAAGTATATCAGCTTATAGGAGACAGTATGGATTTATTAAGGGTTATTTTACAATTAATCTCTGATGCTTTAGGATGATGAAATCCAAATTTAAATTCCATTTATCAAACCTAGTAAAATAACTTGCAGGGAAATAGCAGCATTAAGGAATTGCTTCCCCTAACCTTAATTTGGAGATTGCTATTTCCTTGACAAAGTGCTGCACCTGGCAAGAAAGTAAAATCAGTATTTGATAGATGTAGCCTGGTTGAAGGTATTAACAAACAATTTGAAATTATGGGCATTATTTACTTTATGGAAAACCTTTCTAGAGGATATGATTTACACCAGCAACAAGCTTTTTGGTGCAGTACAAGAATCTAGAACTACAGGCTAGAAACCAGAGACTTTAGACCTGAGAAAGTTCATTTAAAAGTCATGTTTCCCATAAAAATTATATGCAGTTGTGCAAACATGTCAAAGTTTGGTAAATTAAATTTGTTTAATGTAAACAGTCTTTGACCAAAATAGCAGCACAGATTCAGAAAAAAAGGTATTATTCTCCCACTTTTGTAAAGTTTGTATAACTCAATGCAAGGTAGAGCTCAGCTGTAACTCTATGGAGAGTTGTGATTTATTAGATTCAAGTCCATAAAGCAAGCCCATAGATGTGTTTTAATTTCTTTAATTTGTCTGTATTCTAGAGACAGTGTTAAGATACAAAAACATAGATACCTTCTTTTTCACTGGTTGAAATTGCTTCGATGTCAGAGCCCTAATAGGTGCTATTGGAATTAACTGCATAAGTGAAGAAATAATTAGTGCAAGTGATGGCTAGAAGAGTGAAAAGAAACTTACAAGTAGCCATGTTTTTCAGGAACAGCAAAAAGCAGTGTAATTTTACTTTGAAAAAGACATATCTTCAATGTGACGAGGTACCTACAGTTGTAGCATCAATAAATACAATTTATTGATAGTATTTATTGAAGATAATCAATATGCTGTATAGGAGCTGTATAGAAACTGAAGTGGTCACTCCTTTCCAAACAAATTTAACATTTAATGTGTTGACCATGGGAGAAGTTGTAGGCCTAGAACTAAACTTTTTTTTTTCCAGAAGTGTATAAATTTTTGAGCAAGATTACCAACAATTGCAGGCTTTTGGCCAAGTCCCATGAAGCATTGAGTATCATGGCCCTAACCTAGGATGCTGCCATGGCATATTGTAGATAGTTCTGTTGATGTTTTCAAAAGTTAACCTTCTCCTGATTTCCTGGTTGTCTGAATGAAGGCTTTTCAAGAAACTGAGGTGAATTAGTGAAACTTCATTGTTGTGGAACTGAGGAAGAATTCTTCCTATCGACCTGCTTTAAAAGAGCATGGTCCAAAACCATGGGGCCATTGAACAGTGGGCCCTTTCCAAAGAAATCTGTGCAGCGTCACAGTTCACCAGGAGGCTGCCAAGGGGATTAAAGGTCAGCACATACCAAAGTAATGAGTCTAATCTAATCTGTGCGAGAAATAGGATTTCCAGCTAAAACTGGAACATTTAATTACATTTTGAATTATGCAGATTCAGGAGATGTGTTTTCCCGTGAACTAGGGAGGTTGGGAAGGGGCTGCAAAGTGAAAACCTGATGAAGTTTGTTGCTACTGGTATGAGGAGAGAAGGAGAGCTCAACTAGAGAAATGTCTGAGGCATCAGTACTCTCTTAGACTAATATGATCTAAAATATTTGCACTGAATCTATCAGGAGTTTTCAAAGCAGGAAAGGGAATACAAATTCGCCCTCCCTCAAAGCAATGTTAAAACTCACCATTACAGTCCCATTATTGGTTAATGAGTCATTTATCTACAAACCTGTGCTTAACTGGGACACAGGGCCTCCAGTTTATCAGCAGTTGAAATGGCTAACTAGTATGTATTGAAGCATGCAGAACAGTGTGGGCTCAAAGTCAGTTTTTGTGTCCTCATTTATAGGTCAAATCACATGCAGCTTTACTTGTTTTGCAGTTCCAACTACCACTTGTGTGTGGATTCTCTGGAGAGAGCTTTGGTTTAAATGGAAGAGAGAATGCAGCTCTGTTGTTGACACTGGGGTAGCTGTCAGGGACATTTTGCCTTCCACAGAGGTCATAACTTGTCACTGAATCCCATTGTTGGCAAAGAGGGGTCTGGTTTTCACGGCATTGCTATTTGTTTTTGATTTGGTCTCCTCCTGAGTGCACAGATTATAGGCTAGTAAACCTCTCTTTCACTGACTAGTATGGGAAGTTCCAGTCTCTCATAAACCTTAAATAAGTCTTAACTCCAGAATGCTGCCTTTTGGAGATTAAATTTCTCAATGTTTTGCTGTGTTTTTAGCCCAAGGGTGCTGTTGACAGAAAGCAGTGTTTTTATTCCGTGATTGCTGTCTCTCTTTATAATTTTTTTGTATGTTGCATTTTTCTGCATTAGTGGAGGTATCTGTGTTTGAAAAAGGATTACATTAGTCAAAACTTAAGACAGATAATTTGCCCCCTTTCTTACTGACTGACAGGAGCCTAAGCTGCACATAATCTTTGGAAAAAATATGGCCCTTTTGCAGCCTATTGGAAATTTCAGAACCAGAAGATTTAACCTCTTAATACATCTAATTGAAAAGCTGTTGATTTTTGACAGTGGCAGCCAACAGTGGTACAAGCTGCCTGAGATTTGCTGACATTGATTTTTTTAAATTTTCTTTTATTAAACAGATAATTTTCCCCTATATTTCCCTTATTTGGGATAATTTATAGTCTTTACAGCAATGAAGGCAAAAATGAGACTTCCTTAAACAATTGCCTTGAAGGCAAAAGAGAAATCATTGCTTTAAACTTGAATTTTGAACACTGTAATTTTGGAGGAGCAAACTTAGGCAGATCACCAGTGTTCTATTGAAAATTTTCTGTAACATACATAGATCAAAAGCACAGCACGTCTATGTGGCTTTCTAGTACTCAAAGAGAATCTTTCGAATATTTTTCAAATACTCTGAGGGAGGAGTTATCAAATCTGAGCATATTTCAGTCAGATGTAAAACTATTTTGAGTGCAAAGTACTAGAGCTGCCTCTCAGTGCAGAGGCTTGTGTCGCACATTATTTTTCTTCAGGAGGAGCTTCCAGAATTTTCACAATACTCTGTCGTGTGTTCCTCTGTCCCAATGTGAATCTGTAATGCAAACCTTGTTTGGACATTCTGGAGAGCTACTTCCTAAAACTTTAATGGATAAAGCACTGCAGTAGGGTGCATTCTGCACTTCAGTCAGGAGAATTTTTGTCCTGCTGTAGTTCACAAGTTCGCAGGTAAAGTTAAAAGTTACTTGCTGCTTCTCTTATGGAGAAAGCTTTCTGTTTGTCTGCCATGGAAACCTTTCCTGAGATTTCCTGGTTGTCAAGGATGGGTTCAGAGTTCATAGAGCTTTTTATTGTGCCCTTTTTGAGGGATAGAGGCTGATTTGCAGCACTATTTAAAGCAAAGATGCCAAATGAAAGTTCTTCATTTTAAGTTTGTGCTTACACAAAGCTTCTTTGTGGTTTTTTAGGCCTGTCAGACTTGTCAGGCGTGGTAAGAAAAAGTATATTGTTTCCAGCACTTGGATTCCTTTCCTTCTGACATCTGCCACTCTGTAAAGATGATAAATTCCTGCCTCATTAGCCAGGGGTGTGGGATTACAGGCTGACAACACATTAATCACCAGCTTCTGTGGCAGGCTGACTAGCAATAGGCATTGTTAACAAAACTTTTCTAATATGTCACTCTTCTCTATGACAGCCTGTAATCAATCATCTTGATTGACAGTGCTGATAGATTACACTATTTATACTTTGTGTAATGAAAGATAGCGTTTCCACCTACTGTCATTTTTAGGCTGGCATTGGAGGATCACTGAATAGAAACAAACACAACAAAAACCCCAGGTCTCAGCTCGGCATTGTGAAGTTCAGTCAGACAGCCTTGTAGGTCTTTTGTGGTAGCTTTCAGATGACGTGTATTGTTGGGGAACCTGGTAAGCACTTGCCTTTAAGTAACCCTTGAACTGAGTGTTTCTTTGCTGACTTTGTTGCAATAAACTGCCGGGTCAAGTTCAGGCAGGTAGGAGACCATGTTAATCATGTGGTTGCTGCTGCTCCTTTTCCCATCCTGTCTGTCTTCTCCTGCTGACAGCCCTCCAGCCCCAACCCCAACCAAGATGAGAGGTGATTTAGATGTTCATAAAGTATGCGTGTTTCATGATTTAGAAAGCAAAATTATACGTGTTTCCCGTAATTGTATGGTGCAGGGAAAGTAAACACAGGGAGGAAGTGCAAAGACAACTTGCCAAGACAGCAGAATCTGTGTTGGAGCTGGTTTGGCTTTTGAAACTTAGGAAATTAGAAACAATATCAGGATTAAAGTGCATAGGCAAATTAATGTCTTGTTTTGATTTTGATATAGCTGTTTCTGGTTCTAGAATCACTTGATTATTACCTTTATTTCTTCTTTGCTTCCTGAAGTTATTTCATTTGGCTGTAGTGGAAGATAGAACATTGGCTATAACAGGACAGAAGTTCCTTGTAGCAAATATCTGTTAGAATGGATTATTTTTTTACAATTGACTCCTAGAGATTCATGTTGATTAATTGCAAATATATGCTGCTTTTATGTTATTATAGTGGCTCAGATACCATTATACATCTTCATTTCTGTATGCATTCTGAGAATTTGCTTAATATACTTTATTGATATATTTATTTATCTATCTCTCTTTCCCTGTAAGTATTTGTGCTTTTTTTTTTCTAGCTGGAAAGGTTTATGTGCTAAGTCACAATAAGAAACTTAAAATTCAACCTTTAGAAAGTAGGAAATATGAGTTGGAGCCTAAATTATTGTCCTTGGGAGTTGAGCTAAATTTAGGCATTTGGACAGGAACAAGGATGGAGAAGATCATCTAAACTTTAATCTCCCTGAGAAGGGTTTCATTGTGAGGCCACAATGATTAATGAGAAACCTGACTATCTGATTAAACCCCTCTGTGTCACAGGACATGATTAGTAGGTGACAGAGACTGTAACAGTATCCAGCCAAGCCTTGTTTCTTTCACAGCTCAGACTGTTGTATGATTAATGTCCCCAAGGGCTATCTCCAGGTCAGGCAGGGAGAACCTGTCAGAACAGGTGGAAGTGACAAATTCTGCAGAAACTCCTTTTGCAAGAGAGGCAGCATGCAAGAATGGATGAATGGGGAGGATTCCAGATGGGCTGGTTGACCTTTCTGTACTCTGAACAGACACCGAGAGCATCATGGGAATGAAACATAGTAAGTATCAAAAAACTGCAGATGTTCCGTGGTTATTGAAGAATTATAGCATTGCCAAGTTGGGTTGGTAAAATGCACAACACGTCACATTATCACCACTGGTTTACGCTCTCTGATATGCTGGAGGAGACTGTAGATCCAGTGTGTGTGTGTATGGACTAGATAAAATACCACACACTGTGTTTTATGGCAAGGGGGGAAGAGTCTTTGCTTCAGTACAGATAAGGCTTGATAGAGTTGATGCTTTAGTATAGCGTTTTCCTGTGCTAGTATATATAATCTATCTCATTCTCATCAATACTGCTCCATTTAGGGCAAGACAATCTTGGAAGTTAAAATGGTTTATATAAAAATCCTCATTCCTTTTTATTAGGTGGCGGTTATCTAGTAAGGTATTTTATATCTTCCAGAGTACTTTCACCTCTTAGGTCATAGGTTCAAATCCCCAGCTTAAGCATCCTGACACGCTCCACCTTCAACATCACACTGCACAGAATTAGCAAGAGGATTGCTAAAGTATCACCTTTCAGATAAATAGACCTTTTCATTTAATCATGGAAATGGTATAAAATATCTTTGTGGTACTACACAGGCAGAGAAGAGAATGTTAGCACTGGGGTCCTTATGGAATTCCCCCTGCATGCATTTAATTTTCAAAACAAAACCAAAAGTAAAACCAGAGAATAGGATTTCCCCCTTTGCCATTCTGTGCAAATCTTACTGCTGTTACAGCATTGCTATTGGTGTTTGGTACCATTTTTTGCCATTTATAATGTTGCTTTCTTCAGCTTCTCTTTTAGCATATACAGAGTATTTTCCTCAGTTTATTTTGACTTATTTTGACTTTATGAAAAGTCAATTTTCTTTTGCATATGATTTTTTTTTTTTCAGTTTTACATACCTTTGGGAATAATGGCTTGTTCTCCTTTTACACAGCCCTAGTTAAGTTATTGTGCTCCAACATTAGACTTTACATTTGATTGAACTGTAGTTTGTGTTTTCACCATTTTAAAGAGAACCATTCTGTGGTTCTGTGGACTAATTTTTTGTTCTTTACCACTGTTTAAACTGTCAGCTCCAGCTTTGGGTATGGTAAATGCCATGCTCCCTTGAGCAAATCAGCTGCCATATGCTATAATTTACACTCTCTGGATCTTTATTGGCTAGGCAAAAGGTCATTTTTCAGAGTGGTTTTCCCAATATAGAACGAATAGAAGAAACAGACACACTTCAGTGGAGCAGTGACTGGAGATGGGAAAGCTCCTCTATGTGCATGGTCACAGAGTGGCAAATAGAGACAATATAGGTAATAAGCCCTAGAAGCTACAGAGGGAGTGAACCAAAAATCTCACTTGAACACTCCAGATTTTGAAGTCCAATTCAGTTATCTTCTATTTTTGTTAAAAAAAATCCACAAATGCAGAAATCTGTTATAGCATAAAGATTTTAATAGCAATTTCAAGCTATCTCTTACTGGGTTCCAACAGAAATGATAGAGTTTGATAAATTGTGACAACTTCTCTTGTAAATAGTTTGCCTAGCTATTGTTTGTATCAAACTTTGCTATCAGTTTTTCAAACTCTTGTCATTGCAGATGCTTTCCTGTAGTTTGATCAGTAAATCAGAAAGGAAGGCTGGATATGAATTGCTTGTCTGATACAAGAGGAGACAAGACTGACTTTTTAACCCTCTGTGCAACCCTTGGGGGAAATGAAAGCAAGCAAAATACATAGGATTTCACTATCCAAGAGTAGTTAATGAAGGGCATGTTAATTTTAGGGGTAATCTGCTAATCCAGAAGTAGAAAAGCCACTATCATGGTGGAATATTCCAATGTGATCACATTAGCAACTGATGTCATTTATCTCATACAGTTCAGTGCCTGAGGCACTCTACCTGAATTTAGAATTACCCTAATGAATCTTTGTAGTAGGGAGGTGCAGGTGTGCATCTGTTGTATTTTCTAATACTCAGGTGTGTTTCTGTTGTTATCAGTAACACTAATGAAAGCTTAATGTCTGTTTCCATAGGGAGTTGCAAGGATGGCTCTGTTTCTTTAATTTGTAAAAGATATGTGTTTATAGTATAAAAAGAGCTTGTGATTTAATTGTAATTAAGGCATATGACTCCAAGACTGGTTAAACATTCCTGTGGAAGAGAACCTGCAATGGAATGGATATCATCATCATCATCCAGACAAAATGCAAGAAGCTGGTGTAATAAAACAAACTTTTGTCTCCACAAAATGTTCATTAAAATTTTTAAAGATAACATTGGACATGAAAGACTGTCCATGTTGTGTATACAACTTGTACAGTGATATTTGTCTCCAGAGCTGCATTGAGCCTTGTAGGGAACTGCTGCTGCCTAATGAATGAATTGTGTTGGGGTTTTTCTGGTTTTCATTTGAGACATTTACTGTCAATGCCAGGAATGGGAGGAGAGAGAAGTATCCCACTCCTCACTGGCGTAGCTAAGCCTGCAATGAACTTAATGTGCACCTCTGGTCCTTCAGAAAAGCTGATTTCATTGATGCCTACCTGAAACTGTGCAAGCAGAATACTTATTTGAGCTGTCATAGCTGCACAGTGAGGATTTGTGTGTGGAGGACAGAGCTTTTCTGGTTTAGCTCTGTCTGTAAATATTTTTGAACACATATAGGCACAGTTTTTGAAAATCTGTGTACATGGTCAGCAGCCTCTAAGACAGGGGCAGGTCCATCTTACCACTGCTGCCTGGCCGTGGGAGAGCTCAGCTGTTCTTCACAATCATTTCCTTCTTTCCCAAGATGGAATATGAACTGAAAATGTACTGGCATTTTCATCATATTGTAGCTTGCAGGGACAGCATAGTGCTCCATCAGGGGACTGAAATACTTGGGCTCTCTGTAGTCACAGACCTGAGTTCTAGCTGAGCTCCTGCTGTGAAAGATGGTATGGAGATACTTTTAATGCATCTCCTCTCACCCATCATCTTTAAAATATATGATCAAGATCCAGATGGTTTCTCTTGTCATGAAGATGGGTTTGTCCCTCTGCTCTTGGCCAAGTTAGGAGTGATAATAATTGTCAGCCTCTGAACACGGGCACAAAAATGGGCATTAAATTTTGTACTCTGGTGTTTAGCCTGTGGTAGATGGGATCATCTTTTTGTTACAGGTAAATCTAAAAATGTGACTTAGGGCATTCCTGAATGCCCAAGTACTGTACCATGTCTAGATTTCCTTATATTAGGAGTTCTTTTTAATGTATACATTTATAGTGCTTCATTTCTACTTGAAACTGTACTTCGCTAATAATTATATATAATTTTTCTTGTCATGATCTCTTATGTAATTCAGATGAGGACCGTGAGAATTACATAGAGAATCTTTCTAATACTGTGCCAGCTACCCAACCACTTTTTACCAGTTTTTCAAAGAGCACGGGGCAATATGCCAATAATGAGCTTAGAAAGTATGTATGAAGCTCCTGATAATGTGACATGATTTTTTTTCTTTCTTTCGGTCTTCGTTTCATCTTAATTAGTCCCAGTAGGAAAGATTGATTTTTTTTTTTTCCTTTTAAAGCCTTGTAGCTAACATCTGTTGGTATTCCTGGGGTCATTCTTGCTCTGTCCTATGTTTGACATTTCTTGTAAAAGAAGAGGAATTTGTTCATATTGACATTAGCTGCCTTGGTATCTCTCAGTGGTGCAGATGGCCTGTGAATAAAGACATCAAGCTAATAGGCAAGATGACAAGCCTTGATAGCACTGGTGCTCCTCATGCTTAAGTGGCAGGGCAGCATAGATCGCCTCTGCTGGGGAGATGCTCTGTCTGCTGGCACTAAAGCATATGGAATTAGTTAAAAATGCAGTGGGATCCTGGTAAAAGGGTAGTACCTTGTAAATCCCTGGCTGGCTGTAACAGTTTCTTCTTTTCAGTGTAGTATTTCCTTGAGTAGCAAGAATTAAAGGAAAATGTGTGCATGTGGAAGAAAGATTCCTGATTTACTCTAGATATTTAGAGATTGTTGCTGTTTAATGCATCAGAATAAAACATTGTTGAAAGACTTTTTGTTACATTGTTTGCTTGTGTGATGTTCTTAGAAGTAAACGAGCTTCTTGTGTGATGAAAAAGGTAAAATAAAAAATCTGAATCTAAATGAACATGTGTGGGATGCATTGTAAGTGCATATTAAAAAATTATTGTGTGTGCTTGGGAAAATGTCATAGATCCCCAAATATGGAAAATCTGTTTCTTCCACAGTGGACATTTATATTATCCTCTGGAGAAGGCACACTGGAAAACTTGGCATTTTCAAGTCAGCTGATTACTTCATGTAGTATAATAGAAAGAAAAGCCATATATTCAAAGTCTAACAAACAAAACATGGAAGAAAAAAAAATAATTAAGCTCTCAGGAAGCAGAGAATGAATAAGTTGCTGTAATTTTAACAATGCAGTTAGCTGGCAGAGCTAGTGGCTTGGGGATCCTATGTCTTGTATGGTGTGTAGGGCCTTTCCCCAGGGCTTATTTGGGATAAAATACAGCTTAGGATAATTCAGAGAAATCAAAGGGATTTTGCCTAATCAGTGTAGGCGCCAAATTCAGGCTTTCTAGAGCCAGCTTTTACTGAGGTTGACCTTAAAAAGTATCATGGTGTTAAAACTGAAAAATGGGGAGAGGAAGGAACAGAACTTTTACCTCCCCCTTCTTGTATTTAAAATTAAATTATTCCCATTAGAAACACAACATTTTCTCTTCTCCAGCCAGATGGACACCAACACTGAAGAGTTAGAAAGCTCTTCTTTAATAAAAGAAAATCAGTCTTGGTTGAAATATTTCCACTTCATGAAAGGCTGAAAGCAAATATATAAATAAAACCAGATTTTATTTTGAAATTGAGTTCCCACAGTATAGGGTATGTAATTATAAATGGGTGAAATATTGTTGGCAAAAAAACCAAAAAAAAACAAAACAAAGCAAAAAAAGACAGTGACTTAGAAGTGTTTTGGGATATACTTCAACCACATTAAAAAGCCAATACTTTCTTCAATTTGTATCTCTTGACAAATCACATTTGGATTTACTGAAAACTGAGTGAGCAATACAATCAAGAATTATCATGTATATTGTTGTGGTATGTTTGAATCTACTGTAGCTAGGAATAGCAAAATGTTTTCTTGTCTTTCAGGACTGGAGTCTTCTCACTTGCTTTGGACAATGTTTCTGAACTTCTCAAGATGAGAATTGATTTCAGCTACTCTAATAAGAGATTTTCACAGGTGTATTTGCTATTTAATGAGGCTTGAAGACAAACACATAAATGTTTGTATGAGTGGGGATTTAGGAGTGTTTGTATCTGTAATGCATAAAGATATAAATGTTGCTGAGATTCAGCAATATTGTATTTCTCCTCTGCCTGCTCCCCTCATCTCAACTTTAAGAAGTCATTATGGGGCAGCCACATAATAACTTTTGTATGAGGATCACAGCATTTTTCAAGATAAATTAGTTAAGCTTCTTTGAAAGAGGGGAGAACTTTACAGATTACATTTGCACAGTTCATAGAGATGATATGACATACATTAGATACATGAAGTGAAAAGTGAGCAAAAGGTTCAAGCTGACAAACTTTCAAAAGGTTCCGTTTTGAAGTCACAGAAATACTTATTTCAAAAGGTAAAAATTCAAAGAGCTACCTGGTAATCAGAATAGGTTTGTAAAAGCAGAAAGTCGTACAAGTGAGCTTGGCAGTTGGCACAGCTTCTGGGAGAGGTGTGTGAAGCTTTACATGCAAAGATTTTAATGCACAGAGTTGGTTCAGGATGGTGCAAATCCAGGGATATTGGCAGGAGTGGTGTCTTATTCTGTATGTGTCAGATGTTGAGCCATCTATTACACTTGAACGACAGCCAAGACTAAGGGTTGTGAGTGCTCAGCTTACTGAATTCAAGGATGGGTTTTGGATAAATGATCTTTTGCATCCAGACCTTTTAGCAGCTCAATTACTCCACTTTATCGACAGCTAGAGTTGCTCTTTAGTTTCTTTTTCAGACCCGTTGCCCTTTAAAACCTGCTGAGATAATTTTTCTTCCTTGTCATCTTCTGGTGTCCTTTCCAAGCACTTCATATTGTGCACAACATAGTCACCATCATTGGAGGGGCCTGCTGTACTCCTGAAACTGAAGGACTTTTTCACAGATTCCTTCCTCTATTAACAGCAGCAGTGAATAGAGATCTAATTGAACTGTTGGGACATCATCTTCTGATCTTTTGCTGGTGATTTTGTCTGTTGGTGGCTGATTTCACTGTTAGCATTTCATTCATACCTGTTTTATTTGATGTACTGTGAAGCCACATGATTTTAGTAGGGGAACTGTGTTGTTCGTGCCTGTGTCTTGGAAGTCGTGCTAATTGCACAGTCATAAAAAAAAATCTGACAGCTGCAATGACAGTGCTTGAAGACCATGTGGCAAATTACTCCTGAAAGTGAGTGAAGTCTTCAATTTCATAGTCACATAGTAGACTGTCTTTCACTATAAATATGATCTGTTTTACACTAAGGAATCTTTAAATCCCTTTGTTGCAGGTGATTCCATAGTTCTAAAATGGTCCTCAAGGATTCAACTTTTCATTCTTTCCAGTGCTCAAAATGCATTTATACTGTGTCAGAAGACATCCTGAAAACATAAAAATAGACTGACTTTTCTACAAATAAGACATACAATTTATGTCTTCAAGTTTCCCTTATATATAGGCTCAACATTTCTGAAAAATAGCTAAATATATTTATGCTGAAGAACCCGAAAAACTGAGATAAAATTTAGGAAGAAACCACATTGCTAATATTTGGTTGCAGCCAGTAGAACTTATATAGGTATGGATGTACTTGTGGATGTGTGTGCCTATGTCTTATAATCAGTCCATGTCCGTACTATATGTGAAATTGTGCAATATTTCATTCTAAGAAAACTGGGTGAAAAATAACTGATTAAGGTTGATTTTAGAGTATCATTTTGCTTGTAAGTGCAACCTTCACTTGGAAAAGAACTGTGGTCAGAGAGAGAATGGAGAGATCTCTTCCCTTAAAAAAGAGTTTTACAGTCCAAGTGTAAAGTTGTGCCCTATCTTTTGGAGATCTCAACAAAGGAAAAAGTCTGCCATGGTCAATAAGATAGAGTGTTACATTTCCTTTTTTCTACTCCATTTTGTTAGGAGGTTGTTGCTGTGTTTTAGTGGGATTTTTAAGAATTTTTAGGAAGCTGTATTTTCCCCAAAAGTAGCTATGTAGATTTTTTACAACTTGTCTTTATTTGGATAAGGAAACGGTGCAGTTTCAGTTAAGAGGAGATTTATCTGGCACAAATCTTTGCATGCTATTTGTTTATTGATTATGATCTACTTGCAAGTAATACAAGTGTCAGGTGCTCTCAGCTGAAGCCACTTGAAATATATATTGGGTGTTTGTAAGGCTTTAAATCAGGTTGAAAGAATTGGGAAGCAGTGTGAAAAGCCTTAAGCAATAACTGCTTCAAGTAACCAATCTGCTTGTATTGCTAAATGAATTGCTGATATGGACACAGCCTGTGTGTCACATTCTGGAAGGTTTGGGTCTATTAAGTTATCAGCCTTTTCTAGTTACTGAGAATTGTCTCATTTGTTTCAGACAATTGTCTCATGACCATAACTGTTATTTTCAAGTAAAGTTTAGTTTTCTTGTTAGCAGAGTCCTTTGAAAGAATTAAAACTAGCACTCTGATCTAGGGGCCATTGAACAGTTATTTTTCTGAGGATGTTTTCGGGGATTAGTTGTCTCAGAGGGTAAACATTGATTGAGAGGAGTGGCACTTTATGATAACCTTTAAAATGCCCAATTAATTGTGATACTCTGCCAAGTGATAGTAAATAATTTTTCCCTTTAGGAGTTCTTATTTAAATGAAAACATCTCCTATAGGTTTGAGTTAGATTCTGGCTTCATATGTGATTGTTATACTGAATATCTGTATTTTTTAGCGATAATTAATGGCAGCGTAACACAGAAAGAATTACAGTGTTGTGAATGGGAAAGCTGCTGTACCTAGTAAAGAATATACAGTTTAATTCAGATCTCAGGTTGATTTTCTAGTTTCTACATGGTTACTACCACATGAAATAGATCAGGACTGTAAGAGTAAATAAGGTATGATACATGAGATGAAGATGCTTTTCCGGAGACTAAAGATATGAAATTTCATTTGTAAAATCCGTTCTAGTGTTCCTTAAATGTCCTATTCATTAAGCATCTCTGTGGCCCAAGACAATGTTCAGAACTAATCAGAATCTCAGAATGGGTAAGGTTGGGAAGGGACCACAGTGAGGTCATTGGGTGCAACCTTCCTGCTCAAGCAGGGCCATCCCACAGCACAGGGCACAGGATTGTGTCCTGACAGCTCTTGGACAGCTCTCCCTCTTCAGTGAGGGAGACTCCTCAGCCTCTCAGGGAAGAATGGCCAAAGGACTAAGGCTGTGTGCCTTGCACATTATGCATATATAAGCGAACGTTAATTTTGTGAGTGTCTTGAAGCACATAGCTTTTGCTGGTAGCAACCACAATAAGAACATAAATTTAATGCAAAGGAATGAAACTCGGTATTTTTGAGGCGAAGGATGTGCAATCCTGAGTAGTGTCAAATACTTGGTGCTTATGCTTCCCTACCCTCACCCCTGCTGTCCCAGTGAACTCTCCACCATTAACATGTGTTTCTCTACTCACCATATTCTCCTAAAAATTAGAGGTGTTACACCTGGTAATTTTTTTTATTAACTAGCATGGGAATGAAAGCTATGTGGCATCCATCCCCAGCTCCCTTTTTGGGCTCAGTGACTCACAGGACTAAACACAGCTGAATGAGTCTATTGTCTGAGTGCCAGTTTCACAGTGGGATAAATCTTGTAAACTCAGATGAATCTTCTTCATTGACAGGAACTGCAAAAACCTGACTTGGTCATGTAAACATTTGAAGTTTCTGTCTAAACATTCAGGACTTGGCCTTCCTGTGGAAAGGCCTGGCTAACAGGGAACAATTGCACTTTCTGTTCTTCTATTTGTAATTCTTATTAATTGGAATATCAATTTAATTTAACCACACAGAAAAAAAAGGAGAATAAGGATAGGTTAAATGAGCATATGGAATATGGAACTTATGTTCTATTTATGAATCCATGAAGGATAATATTATGTAAGTTTACATATAGATATCTTAGCCTGGATGTGTTCTGGTGGAAAGAGCAAATATTTTTTAGATCTTAGTGAATTCTCACCAACAGGTTCACTGTCTGGTTCCTTAGTTCTGCTTACCTGCCTCTAACACTGTGCAGTGTTCCTGGGACAACCCCAATTTTTAACAATACAACACGGAATTAGTTTAATGTTTTGCATGGAAATCTGGCCATGTGTCATGCTCAGCACTCTCTGTCCTGTAACAGAGGTACAAATTAAACTACCTTTTCAAGAAGATTGACTCCTGATCTTTCAAAGTTGGAGAAGTGTTCAGTGGGACTTTTTAGTCCTTTTTCACAGTGTCCTTCTGTCCTGGTTGTTACAGGAGTAAGAGATGAATTTTAAAGCTGTCTGTTTTTAAGCAGTAAGGGGATTTTGGTTTGTGAAGCTTGATCTCCAATCCTAGTGGGATGCTCAAAGAGGCCAAATCCCCAGAAGTTACTCAAAGAATCAAGGATCACATTAGTCTAACACCAGAAAATTGTAAGGATTTGGAAAGAGTTTGAAATAATTACACTCTGTTCAGAGTGGTTTGGTGGAATTTGATGTGATGGAACATGAGGAAGGTTGTGCTCAATTTTGAGCATTAGGCAAAAGCAGACATTTCTTGAGGCAGGCAGGCACGGATCCCCCTGTGTGGAGAGCTGTTGGGCTGTGTTTCTTTTCGCTTTTCATAATAGCTCAGAATCTGATACTTTAAAATTCTGTATTTTTGTTCTTCTTCTTTGTCCTATTAACTTATTTAGAAGATGCTTTAACAGTAGTGGTGTTGTAATACTGTTGATCTAATGATATATGCAGTCCAAATTCTTAAGAAAAATAGTATGTTTTGTTGCCCTAGCTGACAGAAGGAACAGGAGAGCTTTTAGATGCACTAATCCTTCTTTAGGCTAGAGAAAGTTACATTTATATAAGTAAGCACAGTAAATGTTAAAGATTGTCTCTTGGGTAAATAATGCAGGTCCAGTAGTGTATTATGGTTTTTCCCCCTTGAAGAATACTCTTCTTTTTTTTTTCTTTTTGGTTTAACTCTTTCCATATAAATGACCCTAATCCTGTGCAACAGCCTGTGTGTGGCAAAGGAAAAATTGCTTTAGTCAGCTTTGGTGTTGAATTTCAGAGTATTCTGTTGGATTGTTATATCTGTATTATTATATAAACATGTTCAAGGTTTTCATTGCTTGTTCATTGGATGTGGGAGCAAGTAAAATAGAGCAGATATTGGCTCTTAGGAGCTACCAGGTGGAAGCCATCTTTCATGAAAGTATATGAATAGTATTGATTTCTTAGTTTGTGTTTCTGGAAATTAGGTAATAGGTTGAAATGCAACCTTCAAGCTACTGTGCTGTTTCTTTTTACTTTTTTTCCCCACATCCAAACTGCTGAAGAAATGGTTTACAATTGACCTTAACTTCTATATTTTTTTTTTTCTCTTTGGGTTGGAATAAGACACTTGAATAATTATAAGCTAAACTTTTCAAATTTGTTGCCTTGTGGGCAGTTTACAATTTTTATTGAAAATATTTCAAGCAAGTGTGTATGTGTGGTATGTGTAGGAATGTGTGTCCACACCAAAAGAATGTGATTTTCACTTATATTCATTAAACTCAAATAGTTTGTGAGCTTTGATCTAAGGTCATGCTACTGTAGTATCTTGCTTAGAAAAATTCACATTATAAGTCATGTATTATGTAATTCTTTAAAAAAAATCAAACAAGGTTATCTTTAAAAGCAGAGAAAAATTTTCTTAGGTATTTTTTATTCCTAATCTGTTCCTATTTTTTTTAATTTTAATTTTGCAACGGACAAATAATCACTTAGGAGATGGATGTTTTCTTCAGTCACTGCCCATCTGTGGAATAGTTTTAAGCAGTACTTTTTTATGATCTTTGTGAAACATTTTTCTACAAACTTAAAACTTGAGTAGGCCCTAGAGCAGCACAAAAGCAATGGTGGCAATAATTCATAAAAAATTTTGTTCATACTATAAAAGGAAATTGGAGTCATGCTGGCTTTCTCTTCAGGATGACTACAAGAAGATTATGCCACAAATGTCCTCTAAGAATTGTTGAGACAGAGACAACCTGTATCTTCTGAGCAAAACATCTGTGGAGAAATATAGATTTCTACCTTTGCATAGGATAGTTGTTTAGTGCTTTGCCATGCTAGACCACATGGCAAACCTTCTTATTCTCAGCCAGAAAGAAATATTTTGTGAACAAGCTCTGAAGTTCAAGTATGTGGAGAAGAGTGTTGGCAAGGAAAATGCATTTTCTTCATTAATGCATTTTCTCCATTGTCTTGCTCTCTGCTCTTGAGTAGTCATGAGACAAGTTTACAGGAAAAGCAGTTATCTTTGTGGAAATTTGTTATGCTTGCAGGGGTAGGAAACATGAATACTCTTCCCCATATTTGTGCTGAATTTTTCTTTAGAGGAAAGGATGAACTTGTTTAAATATGAGGTTACACATTGCATTCTCCTCTGAATGAATAGGTTTTTTTTTTTCTGTCCTCCTATACTTCTGGTGACTCTTTCCATAAAGTATGGTGCTTTTTCCCTTCCTCAGACTGAGAGAAAAGCATTTGCAGCTGTGCTTACATTCTGGCCAGCTCCCACTAGTTTCTATCTTATATATTCATGTATGAATACTAGTAACTCTAATTCAGTTTGTAACAATCATCTATCCAAGTATCAGAATGTTAGATTTCAGCATAAAAATGCAAGCTTCAATAGTAATGGAATCTGAATTCCATTTCCTTGCTTTTTTTTCCTTGCTTTCCTGTCTTCCCCATCTGGAAATTGGTTTAGGGACACTTTGTCAATGTAGTTGGCATCAGCTTATGTCTTGTTCCCCATGAAGTGTGCCAGTTCATTAAAACGTAATTGCTGGTGACACCAGCCTGCACATTTTCACTAGTATGGTATTAAGGCATTTGCATGACTAAATCAGTGATATTCATTAGCTGATAATTTTTAATTTGTAGTAGTTACATGATAGTGAAGAGAGTGCTTCTCTTGTGTCCCACACAAAATATTTAATGGTCTGTTTTTAGGGGTTTATTATTTATTATTTGATCAATTACATTATATGGTGATAAATTTATCCTGTGTAATGTTCTCATGCTTAGAACACGGGCTGTAAGTCAAATGTAATATGTTTTCATCAGCTTGTTTGAGCAAGTGACTTCTGTGTTTCATCTACATAAAGTCAGAATAAAACATTCCCTTCTTTCTTTACACACAGCAAATCTTAATTTAATTAGAAAGCTTATGCAGTTTGAGAATTGCCAACAAGGGTGATGATGCTCAAAACTGTTGTCTGGAAAGCATGCTAAGTAGTCAAATGCTCAATAAAATTGAAAATTAATTAATGATGTGGAATCCTATTTTATGAACGATGATGATTGATATCAGAGGAAAGTCTGTTTCTTTAGTTCACTAAATACAGTGCTGCCTTGTAAGAAGGTAGAGGATCTGACTAGCTCAGGAACCAAACTAGAGGTGGCACTGCCTCTTGGTGAGATGCTCAGCAAAAGCTGGTTCACACCATTAGGGAAAAATGACTGCCTAAACAATCCTGAGTACAGGAGTTGGTGAGAAGGACCTTGTGCTCTTTAGAGCTGTTGAGTAGTTTGCATTGCTAAGGACCAAGAGTGGTTTGCCCAGGTTAATCAAACTTACTGAGTTAAACTTCAAGGCAGTAGGAGGTCAGCCTCAAAGAAATCAGAGTACCAGGATATGAATGGCAATCTCTCAGAAATTAATAATTAAATACCATGCAATGAAATAAAAATATTGGAGTAGATTTTGCAGGCATGCTCTATTCCTGTTGGCCATCCTATTGCAGAAAAGTTTTGTTCAGAGTTTGGAAGCACAATAATCTGGTGAATATGTAGAAATATATGAGTTCATTGGTTTTATTTGATTCAACAGATGGATCTTGAGAGGGCTGTGTAGCAGAGGGCATCTCTCTTCTCATACTCAAATTTATGAAATGTTTGCCATTCAGTACCAAATGGTTATATTATCCGTGACCTGTGTATTTAACATTGTGAGCATAATTTTTAAAGTTTGCATTATTTGTCATGATCTCATTTATCAATATATTTATTGATATTTTAATATTTTACATTTATTCTCAGGCTATGCATGTCTTTCATGGTTTTAGATAGAGATCAAGGGTACCCCTAATTGTGAGGGATAGCTGATCTGAAGATCAACAGAGGAAGAAAGCAGTCAAATTGCTGGTAAAAATTTGGCTGTGATATGTGCTTAACTTATCAGTCTAATACCAGTCAAGATAGAAATGAAGAAAGGAAGAGTTGAAATGGAACTTTTGACATTTGCCAACCTGTAGCCTCACTGTCAGAAAAAGAGTTGCCAGTTGGAATAAACAAAAAGCCTTTTTCAGGCCAGATAAAATGTGTTGGAAATGGCAGCCAGATTAAAGCCTCCACATCAAAATGAATGCTGAAAAAGCTCTTTTCAGGACTAAAGAGGAGATTCAAGTTGTCAGCAGCCAGTCTGAATCTGGCAAGCAACGCAAAGTACTTAGAGCTAGAGAACTTTAATTAGACTTCTCTCCAGGCTAAATAGAAGTTCTTAGTCTTCATCCTTGATAACTCACTGATTGGCTTCTGTTGTACCGACAAATATTAACTTTGACAAGAATTTGTGTATGTGTGCCATGTAATAAGGTGCTATATTGTTATCTGAGCAGCAACTTCAGCCTCATGTGCAGTGGATTATGTGGGTGATATGAGAGCAGTAGCTCAAACCCAATATTATTGACCTCTTCTTTCTTTGCATTGTGAAGGTGCTGTGGTTTTTGTATAAAAAACAGCCCTCAAGTAATTTCTTTTATGTTTTATCTTTCCCCCACAGAAAAATAATTTATTATTTTTACTGAAGTTCAATATTTTCATGAAGTGAACTGATCTTGGCAAGTTTTCTGGATGGATCAGGAGCGTGATTATAATCTATTAGTTTCAGTGTCTAAAGAGTTTTAGAAAAGATAATTTGGCTCAAAATCATGCTCTTGTGAGTTGAAAAATTAATTGGAAATATATAAACTTACCAATGATCTAGTATAAAACGAGATATATTATTTATGAAATGCATAAGAATTTGATCAGGAATGTTTTAGAAACAATATTTTTATACTTTGATCAAAGTCTGATTATTTTGACCTTGAGTGAAATTATTCATTAATTCTTTTTTTAGACTGTAAGCAAAAGTTCCTGTTTTCCTTTAAATGACTCAGTTTATTTTTCAGATTTTATGTCAGTATATGTCATGTATACATGGTGTTAAGGCTAAAATTTAATATTTAGTACTTTGTTCTTTAATATAAGAAGCACATTTTGGTTTTGGAGACCAAAGGGATACATGCTGTTGCTGAGTTGTTACTGTATTTATTGAATAATAGTATAGAGTCATTATTTTAGATAGAAGCAAGATAGGCTGCACTTGACAAATCAGTGGAAAGATATGTTTCACTATTCCAGATCTCAACTATTACACTTAGCTACAGTCATAAACCACTATTTAAAGATTTGGAAATGTTTTGTTATATCTGAACTGTAAATACTTTGCAGTTTCCTTTCTTGTAAAGTGTTTTTCATCCCCAAAACACTTCTAACATTATCCCCCTTTCATTTTTTTTCCAAATTACTCTCTTTAAGGTCTTCAGATATTCTTAGGTGTAGTCACATTTCTTAATGAATTGATCACCTGTGGTATTCATCAGGGAGACAACTGTTCTTTTCAGGATCTTTCCTCCACCCTTTTCTAGTGTAAGATTTCTTACCTTTGGTCTGGTTTTTTTATGCTTGGTATTACACTTCTGTAGTTGGATTTTTTTTGTTTTTTTAATTTTTTCTTCTCCATGATCTAAGCTTTTTTTCCTGAAGCATTTCAGAATGGCTGTGACAGTAACCCACAGAACTCTGCCTTCCACTTCCTTCTTCTTGCTCACATTCACTTCAAACTATGCCAGAGGAAATTTAATTACAGTTCATTCTGAAAATCAGTATGAACATTGTTTTTTGATAGCTAATATATAATCAATTGTCTCTGTACCCCAGTAAGGTTTGGTTTGAAACTGATGGGGACTGTTGGAATTTGTATTGGGTCTTTTGTCTTTCTGTTTTCACTGGCAAATTATGTGAAAGCTTTTCTCCCTCTGCAGTCCATCTGTGTTGTGTTTGGGAGCATTGTGCTACTAAGCCATGGATTTAGAGGGCCTTTGTGTTGGCAATATTGAGTAATTCATGGAGGAAGCTCTTCTGTGTCAGCATTGATGAACCTTCTGAGCACTATTTTCTTGGATTTGCACTATTTCCAGCCCAAACTGGGAATGTATATAAGATATGGAATGCTATCAACACAAAACTACTTAGAACAGTTGTCTTTCACCTCGACCACAGCAGACCAATGGAAATAATGCAATTCTCCAGCAGCACAGTCTCTGTTCTGGTGTTGAGCACCTTGTCAAGTAAATGCTGCTCAGTTGTGGTGGAAGGGCTCAGCTTCATGCAGAATGCATTATCCTTAATTACATTAAGGATGTATCTAATGTTGTGAGATTCCACATTGTGCAGGGTTTAACAGGTTTACATCTTCCAGTGGATTTTCAGAGTAAATTGTAGCTAACACAGATTACAAAGAACTGATGTAGTGCACTTAACTGTAAGAGAATAAAAACCCCAAACCAAAGCAAGGGCTGCAGTCACTCAGCACCTCACTTGGGTGGGCCTGTGCCCAGGCAGCTCCCAAGCACGGGAGGGTTCACACACCTAAACCCACTCCTGGCTGGTTAATTGCTGAGTAGGACAGTACAAGGCATGGAATAGCTTCTCAGTTTGGTGCCTCTTCCTGCTTGTGTCTCCTCCCAAGCCCTTGCACACACCCAGTGTATTCACTGTGGCAGCAGAGTGAGGAGCAGGGAGTTATTTGACTGGGCAAACACTTTTTAACAATAGCTAAAACATTTGTGTGTTGTCAGCACAGTTTTGATTATAAATCTCATCCATAGCAATATGTAAGCTGCTATGAAGAAAATTAACTCCATTCCAGTTGGACCCAATACCATTTCTTACTTCCCTCTTCTCTGTCTCTGCCCTGAGTTTTTAACTTTAAAATGCTTTGTTCAAAGACAAGAAATGTAAACAGATTGAGAGGTGTAGCTTAATGGAATAAAGATAATAACCAAAGGAAAAAGTCTGTATATTTAGTATCCCAGATTGATCAGAACCTAACTCACTTGACAGATAATTGCCTGACAAGCAGTGTCTTTGATGTTAAGCTTCAGTGAAGTAGAAAGCAAGTTCCTCAGCTGCTCCCCAACAGTCTTTGGGTGGTCTCTTTCTGTCCCATGCTGGAGCACCCTCTCACCCTGCTGAAAGGTTTTTTCGTGTGACACACTGAGTACAGACAGTTACACACCACTTACTCTGTGAGGTCCTGGGGAGAGTGAGCAAGGTGGAGAGAGACTAGGAGGGAGCAAGAACAGCCAAATACAGTTTAAAATAAACAACTTCTAAATTAAAAAGAATGTTAAATACAGATCATCTGCTCAAACCATGACAGCAGATTTAATTCCTTCCTCCTTTTACCTGATGGAGATGCGCCTGCAGGGCTCGCATCAATTACCTGTCGACATGTGGAAAATGATTGATGAGCTGCCTCAGGCACTGAAGTATACTTTGTCAACCACTCATAATTTATACATCTTATCTCTGCCAGAACAAAAGACAGGACAGCATGCACTCTGTAAGGAGGGGGGAAAAAAGAGAGAGAGAGAAGGAAAAGAAGAAAGAAAAAAAGAGAAAGGCTGTTTGAGTTCCAGTATGTAGCACAAGTTGATAACATTGATGCCTATCTATTTGCTCTCTCAGCAGACATCTCCTGCCACTTTCTACTGTGACTGCTTGAGTTTGCCAGGCGCTCTGGCCATTCCCTGCTGGAAAGATGCTGACATAGTAAGCATGGAGCAGTCTAGAGTTACATTTTAATTACACTATTATCTACAAGAGTCTCTGGAGCACTGATGTTTGTTCTGACCTTTTGTTTTAATCAGCACTCTCAGAGCATGCTGTTAACCACCACTGACAGAGATTGATAATTTATATAGTGGGGTCTTCTTAAGAAGCTTTCATTTAGAACCATTACAGAAATCAGAGACTTTTACATTCAGACATCATTTTAACATGTACTTCAGATAAGTGAGTCTTAGAGTTACATAGAAACCAAATTTTTACTTTGACGTCCTCCCGTAATCAAACCCCAAATTATATTTTTTAAATCTTTTTTGGGGGATAAAATATTATTTGTATTTCTTTGAGACTCTTGGAGCACTTTCAATCACAATGTTTATTCAGTACTTGCTCAGAACTTGCAGATAAACCTCATATTCTTCTCCTAATTTTTCAAGAATAGCTAATAATCTAGAGGGAGGATGGGAGATTATTTAAATGCCAACCTGAGACAGTATGAACAAGGCTAGTTTCCAAAATACCTGGTATTTAGTGTTGTTCAAGTGTCTCAAATTGAAAAGTAAAAATCTCTTATTAGTTTTGAAAATTTTATTTTCTAGTTTAATATGATAATGAAATTTAATGTGATCATTTCTCCACTTGAATAACACTGTATAAGAACTCTTCAGTATCTACTACATTGGGAAAAAAATAAGCCTTTTTGAGGTATTACTCTGTTTGCTTGGAAGTTTGTGCTATAATGGTCTACAAGTCATATTCATCTGTAAGTATCTGTGCTGTTCTGAACCCATCTGGTAACAGTGAAGGATTTAAAAAAAAAAAAAAAAAAAGTTAAGACAAAATCAATCTGATTGGAAAATTTCATGGTAGAATGTTTTAGAATATTGGAAGTTTTAGTAAATATCGAGTGGTAACATACTGGTAAGTTCAGTCAGGTATTCTCTTGTCCTCTGGTGTCATCTTGCTAATTTTATTGCCCAGACATACCAGGATGTTTTGGAGATTTCTTAGAAATATTCAGTTGATGTGTATGTTTTTCTCTGACACCCTGTTTTGTCACGTCTGTGTTGAGTGGGA
The DNA here is from genome assembly GCA_013400955.1 of Drymodes brunneopygia. NCBI lineage: Eukaryota > Metazoa > Chordata > Aves > Passeriformes > Petroicidae > Drymodes > Drymodes brunneopygia. Next base: position 53,961 of record VZTZ01044331.1, on the reverse strand, counting down.
CTAAGAGGCATCTGAGACCAGCTTGCTCCAGAAGCTCTGGTCTGTAGTGCTCAGCATTTGAAGTACTGGATGGCACAACAAGGAATGCTTCTGCTTATAGGCGAGTCCAGTCATAGTTTTATTTTACCTAGTGATGGTGTGAGCAAAGCTTTCAGCTGACTAGACCTATTTTGTCTGTGTTTTTTACATTAATCTGTATTTTTTATGCTAAACTGTTCCAGCGCAGATTTATTTCCTTCTATCATGTTACACATCCAGCAGTGGAACAGATTACCAAGCCACAAAGAATTAAATTAATTACCACAAGCCTAAACCTGCAGTCATGCATGGACTTCAGTAACAATTAAGCACAATAGCTGCTGGCTATTTAATTGAAAATTGTTCAAAATTATATTTAATTGACTCAGTAGAACTTCTGGGAGAATGAGACTGTTTGAACTCTAACTAAATAGAAGACTTCTCTTTCCTGATAATGACGTATTTGTACAAATACATATATGTGTTTGTACTTCCTGGTTACCAAAACAAACCTAAAATTCAGAACTGGTAAAAGCAGAAGCAAACAAGAGAGTGTCTGAATTCTGAATTTGGTGCTGTGAGCTTGCATAGAGTGACAGCCTAACAGGTTTAGCTACAGAATATGAGAAACTGGATTAAAAGCAAATTAAAGGTTTTGATCAGGCAGGCAGTTCGGATGATTACAAGGAGCATTGTAACATTGCTGTAGCACTTGTTGTAAAAATAAAATAGAAATTGCTTATTCAGCTTGTTAAACCCATGGGACTAATAAGTGGTGAGACAGAAAGTTACTTTTGCTCAACTTCTGAGCAGTTGTAATCTTGCTTTGCTTGTATTTCCAGCTGAGAAAAAGCAAATAAATGTAGTCTGTGTGAGCCTTAGCCAGTGAATCCAACTTCTCAGCAGGATTTATTAGCTCCAGCATAGCAGGAGTAATACAGGTATATGACATTTTTTTGTTTTGGGGTGGACAGGATAAGTTACTTTCTTTCTGTAATGCATTGTGTAAGCACATTAGAGTTTTGTTTAGAGAAGGAAACTGCTGAAAATCATAAAACTAACATACACTGATCAATATGAAATAGAATTTCATACAATATTGCTTTGAGTGAAGAGAATATATATTACAAAGGCAGTTTAAAGAGACAGCAATTCCCAGTCAGTGGGGGCAAGAGATTTCAGTGTGGCAGAAACACTTGTTTCTTCCTTTGCCATCAACCTGCTATATGACCTTGAACAGGATACTTAAATCTGTTCTTTATGCTATTTTTTTGTCTCTCTTGTCAAGTTAGATTGTGTTCTGTTTGAGGCAGGGCCCGTGTGCTGTGATTCTGAGAAGCCCAGTACTGGCATTATCTGACCTTGAATAAAGTGGGCAGGTGCTGCTCTAGTATGAATGAAGAGCAAGGTGTCTTCAGGTAATAGGCACTGCACTGTTGCTGTTATGTGTGAGATCAGTAGCAATCATTTGAAAAAAAATTAAAAAAGGAGCTCCAGCTATGGGAAAATCATGTCTAATTGCCAGGCTTATAGTTGCTAGGCTATAAAAATATCACCTTTGTTTGATTTCTGTGCTCTTGTGTCCTTCTGTGCAGCCGTCCTTCATTTTGCTAGCCCAGCTCCTAGGGAAGCTAATATTCCTTGCTAGGTAGCATCAAGCCTATGAATTTTTATGAAAGCCCTTTTTTTTTATCCAGCTTTGTGGCTGGTATTTTAGGGTACAGCTTCCCATAGTTACCTTTCTGCTCTCCTGTATGCCTTCCCCTCCTCCCTGTTCCCCAAGCCTGCATCCCATCCTCTGTGGTAAGCTGGTCCTTAAAGCTGTCTGAAATGGATTTTAAAAAAACCAAAAAGGTGTCCCTACCTTGTTTTTAAGTATGTTATTTCTCCTTAGTGCTGAGCTGCTTTTTTGTTTTTGTTGTTTTGTTTGACAGGCTGCTTGTAGATAGAACAGTTTTCCATAAGGGATTGAAATCATACATCAAATCTATTGTTTTATATGTAAGCCACTTGAGAACAATGAAAGCAGTTGCTGGAACCCAAATACCATTACAAATAGATTTATTGTACTATGTTTTCTCCCACCTTTTTCTAGAAGTTATTACTTTAATCTTAAGAATTTATGTAAGTATGCTTGTAGCTTTTATATGCTTTATGCATTCACTTTTGAGACTTTTTAGCTATTTAGTGGCATGGTGTTTAAAACAAGTGTTATCAAGGAAATAATTTCAGCTTTACATCATTTTTTTTATATTTCCCTCTGAATGCTACATATAAAATAGCCAGATGGTAATATAAAAGAGTTATAGTAAATGTCACGGAAACTTATCTTCACAATGCCCTTTAGCTTGGTGTGTTCATCTCAACCTACAAACATCAAGAAGAGATAAAGAAGTAATATCCCTTTGTCAGAAAATTATATAAAATTTCAATGTCCTCAAATTTTAAATGCCTCTAAGAAAAAAAACTATTAGAAATACATGCAATTAACGTCTTTCCAGCATTTGTAAAAGAGCAGAAATGCTTTTACACTGCTCTTCCCTCCTCAACTAGAAAAAAAGCTATTTTGTATTGAAAATATTTGCCAAAGTATAGTTATGACAAACTAGATCAGAAGTTCCTAAGAGAATACAGATTTTTCTGTCATTTTAATAGTGAGCCTAAATCGGATCTCAAAGGGCAGAAAGTTATTTACATATTATTGACCCAGAACTTAATACACTCAATAGGCATCAAAATGAAACAACATATTTCATTTACAACAATATCTTAAATGCTTTAGTCATCATACTGGGGGAACTAGAGTCTTGATAGTTTGTTTTCTTTTTTCTCATGGTTTCAGGGGATGAAAGATTGCCAGTTACTCTGGAAATATATTTGAGGTCACTGTGTTGATAGGTGAAAAAACTGCTGATTAGACAGCTTTTATAAAAAGTGGTGTGATTCCACAGCATTTCTCACACTCTTCCAGTCCCAACAGCTGTATGTATTAAGATGGTGTCAAATGCAGTTGTTACTGATCTTAATTTATGTGAGTGATTGGATGAAACGTAAATGTAATATTGATAAAGCTGACAGTACAGTAGAAACGTGGCCTTCTGGTTGAGTATTCAGCTGATGCCCAGAAGTTCTGACAAGTGGTGGCTTGTGAAGCCATGAGCATCGTTGTTAAGGGCAAGGATTAATAAACCCCTCTGGATTGCCACCTAGAGGAGGTGCTTGCATTCTTTGATGTTGTAGCTGTCTACAGATGAACATGAAGAAGTTAAAGTAAATATATCAGTGGAAAAATAACAGTAATGATCAAATGAAGAAAAAAAATCATGAAAACAAATTAAGGAGGCTGCAAAAGCCAAAATTGTAGCTATGTTAAACAAGACTGGTAATCAGAATGTTGTGATTGAGCAGTGAGCAATTTCCTGTTGTCTAGGCAGTCTTTTCTTAGTGAGAGTGGCACAGAACTAATCGTTGAATTTCAGATATTTATTAGTAGTTGTCCTGTAGCACTGTTAGAGTTTGCTGAAGTGATGTCAGCAGCATCTCTGTTTTGGAGTTAAATAACCCTCTTGAAATCTATGATATATATTTTAGTTAACATTTGGAAACAAGTGAAGTACAGTTTCACTTCAACCTTTACAGCCCTGTTTCACTACTTTTTCCCTTAAACCTTTGTCTTTAAGACTAGGCTTTCCATGGCTCTTCTACCTTGAATATCTTCCTTAATATTGCTGATAAGATGTTATTTCTGTCTGAAGAAACCTGCAGGTAATATCACCCTGTTTACAAAGTTCTTTGGAAGTAAGGAAAGATAAAACCCCACACTTTTGGCCCAGTGTCTTTACTGGTCAAGATGTGAAGAAGAAACAGGAGTGTGATGCTTTTTCACTGTTGGTTTTGTGCATGTTTTCTCTCAAGACCATCAAAAAGCAGAACACAGACACAAGGAAGTTATAATAGATCTTTTAATGAAAGATAGGATTGCTGATGTCAGACGTTTTCATGGGTGTAAATCAATGGATTCCTGTTTAGTTAACCCTGATACAGCTTTTTAAGCATTAATCCTTTACAAGGAAGTTTTAATGCGTGCCTTCATTCTTCTTGGGAGTCTGTGCTTGTGTGATAAGTCTTATATCCAATCTTACAGAAATTTTGCTGATTCTTTTTGGCATTGCATTTTTAAAAGTTCCTTTTTCTTTTTTTTTTCCTTTTTTTTCCATAAGAAATAGGCTGAGAAAAACAGCACATAGTCTCGTTGTATAGAGGAAGGGAGGAATCATCTTTCCTCTTTTCCTCCTAATTCACTAGAAAATAGTGGACACTGCACTTTGGAACCTAAGCTCCCATTTGTTTTCCAATATATAATAGAATTTGAAATTTAGTTTTGGCTTCCTGGTCAAGAACCTCAATTAGTTGCCCTGTGGCCATAGAATATTCCTAAAAAATTGAAGATGTAGCGGTAGAGGCACATGGCTTATTACTTTTACATACATATGAATAACAGTTAAAAACAAAGGAAAAAGGAAGTCTGAAAGAATGATGCATGAGAAAACTAAGCATGTAAACAGCATTTTCTTTTTTCTCTTATTGCAAATATGAATAAATATGTATTGAAACTACTGTTTCCTGGTAACTGGTCAAGAGAGGTATTTTACTCTTTCAAGAAAATTTGGATTGAGCATGGGTTCTCTTACTTAGCATGATCACTTTCATGGAAGCAACTCTGTATTTCTGTCAGCATAGTTGTTCTTTCATTTAATTTTTTAAGTCTCTCTAGTTTCTCCTTTAGAGAGTTGCAGAACCCAGCATCCTGTATCCATTGTCTCCTTATTGTGATGCATGCAAATAGAGCAGTTTTAACTTTCCAATCTAAAGTATAAAAAAATTGGATTGTACATTTGAAGTGGAATGAAAATGATGCATAGAGAAGTAGATCATTTTATAGGCTACTGTTCTATTTTATGGAATGATAAATAATGATGTAAAGTATGTTTTCCTTTGCATGTTTAAATTGCTCAGTGTACATAATGGAATTTAAAATAAATTCAGAAATGACTGCTCAGCCTTGCTGAAGTGCTTGGAGAACTGCTTTATTCTTGTGTCTTTTCCAATAAATAAATTGCTATGAATAGAGCTTCATGTTTAGATCTTAAATTTTAACTGGACTTTGACAGATTTAAATTTAATCTGGACACTGTAAGGGTCTGTACTGTCACTCTTTGCCTGCTGTTTCAAGTGACTGATTTCTCACTCCTCTCCCCCAGCCATTTTATATAACTGCCTTCCAAGAGCCACTGTGCTGTATGTACTGACTGACTAATTTCTTTATGTTTATAAACTTGTAGTTGGACTGGCTGGGGTGGAGTTAGGGTTTAGTGTTGGGGTTTTTTTGATGTGTGAGTGAAGCAGTGTTGATAGCACACCAATAACTTGGCTGTGGCTGAACAGGCCTTGCACAGCACCAAGGCTTTCTCTCTTTGCCAGACAGGCAGACTGGGAGGGCAGGGCATTGAAAAGGACATAGGTGGAACTACACTTTAAAATTAAATCTGTACCACCAATTAATCTAATTAATCTGCAAAGTCCTCCTTGCCTGTGCACTTCTTTTCAGCATGTGATGTTAGTTCAAATTAAATCTTATTTAAAGTAATGTTTGCTTTGCAGGTAATGCATCAGAAAAAAAGGAAAGGCAACTTCATTGTTTTTATTTTTGTTTATGGACCTTGCCTTGTATTACCTCATTACTTTGCCTTCCTCTCTTTTTCTCATTGTGGTGGCTCAAGTTAGCACAAATTTCTTTTTTTGTGGTTATAGATCAATAGAGACTGTCAAAGGATTACTAAATAAACAAATGTCTTTTCACTTTTTTTGTTATTTTCAACTACATTCTTATGAACCTTTTGAAGTATTGAGAATTGATGCTTGGATTCATTCTTTAATATTACTATTGCCTAGCTGTTTTCGGAAGGGCGTTATTTGGTTTATCCATGTGTGTATATGACAGTGTTGTGATAGAATAAATTAGCAGCAACATTCTTTGGGCCCTTAAAACCAACCCAACTCCCTTCACTGGGCACAGTGCCTCTCTCACAAATTCTTTTAACCCTTGTGACTTGCTGTTTGTGAAATGCATGCCTGAGTTAGCAAGAATAAATGTGTGTGGCTAAGACAGTTTCAGGTGTTCCAGACATCTGAGTACCTGACAGTAAAGATGTGGCCTAAATGTCTTGGTTTTCACTTTATTTTATTTGCTCTTAGGCTGTGTGTCACACTTGGTTATCATTTTTAAAGCTTTAGCTGTGGGGGAGTGATAGTGGTGTGAGAATGATGTCACAGCATGAAAAATCCAGAGAGGCTTTTCCAGTAGTTACTCATGTCAGTACACCTCACCCACTGGCAGAGATGTACAGGGGATGACCTCATATGTCTCCTTTGCCTCTGCCTTCTGTGATTCTGTGAGGGATAGGGCAGTACAGGAGATCAACATGAATTCATTGGCAGCTGCAGAAGGACAAGGCACTAAACATACCTGCACATCCCTAGGTGGGGATATATGGTTACATGTGGCACTTCCCTGTAGAGATCACACTTGAACACTGAGGGATTACTTATTTCCCTCCTTCTGCAGGATCCCCAGGAAAATGTGATTCTGACTATTGAGGCTGATACCTTTTAGTTACTCAGATGATCAGTTTTCATTGCATTCCTAAAGCAAAAATGATGTGTTGACATGTGTGAGAACTGATACAGAACACTTTCTTCTGTTGTCTCTCACCTCTTAGGGCATTTGGAGAAGAACCCTAAACTTTTCCTCCCCCACCCCCCACATTTCAAATTTTATAGGCATTATACATTAAAATAAGATCTGCCCAACTTTGATCTTCAATCAGATGTGGGCTAAGAACTTGAAACTTGTTAGACTCAGACTAAAATTCTACAGTTGCTGCTACATAGCACATTCTGTATTTTGAATTACATACCAAGAGAGGTTTTAGCTAATAGATATGATCCATTCAGAGCTTTCAAAGGAATCTAGAGCAGTTAGAATTATTCATGTTTAATTGGAAATCTGGCTTGCAATTGTGATTTCTAAAAACATATCATATTAAAAAAAAGAAATATTCTAACTCTCCAAAATGTTATTACGTTATTTTCTTGGAAATAACTTAAAAAAGCATGTTGAAATTCAGGAGGATTTGGGCATGCTAAGGGAGAGTTCTCTTTAGTCTATTTTGAATGCTGTTGGTAAATTCAAAAACTTCTTGCAGTGGATAAACTGGTCCAGAAAACAGAAGCATACAAGTCGCCCTTCTAATTCTGGATTGGCTTCTGTGTTGAAAATATGTGATACTTCTCAAAAAACCAAGTTTCAATTCTTTGTGAATGGAGTTTGAAACAAAGTTTTCCTTTGTGCCTTGGGAGGTATGCAGCTGATGGATAAGATTTGGATATTGTTGAGATGGCAAATATTTGATGGAAGGGAAAGTGGAAGCCTGAAAAACTTTGTTCTCACTGAGGAAGATGAGGGGTTTAAGAGAAAATATGGAATAGTTTTTGTGTATGATCTCACATTAGGTTTTGGGCATGTTCAATTTTCAGGTCATAAAACAGTTTATTAAAAGGGGCTTTCTTTGGTGATGTCAAGGTATCAGTTTTGGATGTGTTGCAGTACATTTGGAAGAAAAATTTAAATAATACAGAATCTCTTTCTTCTCCAGCTTATTTTCTTAGACAGTGCAGTGAAGCATACAAAAAGAAGCTTTGCAGGAGAGGATGCATGAGAGGAGAGCATTGTATGGAGAAAAAAGTGTGGCCAGGAAACTTAAATGGATATTAACGCTGAATTGAGAGAATAAGAATACCTTTACTTAAAATGTAAAACTCAGTTAAATAAAACCTCTGTAGAACATTTGTATTTATCTAAAAAATAAGTTGTATATATAGTATGGAAAGATTAAAGAATTTCTATGTACATTTCAGGGATATGCAATATTGCATCCATAGCAACAAAGAATCTTTTATGCTCATTTGTCACTAACAACAAAATATTTACATACTGTGTTGTCTTGTTAGAAGACTTGGCTACACGTGGGACATTTCTTATGGAGTTGTGCACTTATGATATTATAAGCTGGAGAAAAAGTTCTTTATCTTATTATGGTGTTTGTTCATGTGTTGCCGAGTTTTTATTTTTATTCTTTAATATTTTCTCTACTTTGCTACATATCTTACTTTATTAGAGGTTTATGAGATTTGTTGAATACATTGGGCAAGTGATGAAAGGAAATAGACTGACTGGGAAAACTACTTATTTGTTTGAAAAAAAAATTAAGATCTCTACAAATATCTGCTTAGCTAAAGAAAAGGCAAGATAATTCAATTCAAAGTATATGTTTAAATTGTCCACATTAAATCCGACTTTGAAAATGGCCTAACCATAATGGTGCTGGACTATATTGTGTTTATCAACTTTATTGCAGAGTTTTTGATTCAGAAATCATAGTAATTTATAGGGGATATCAAGTATCTGTAGTAATTTGTGGAGAGTAGCTGGGAATGCTCATTAAAAGGAAAAAAGCAAGTATAATTTGCTTTAAATTTAAAAGCCATCACAATTTTTTCTTTAATCTGAAATGCGTCTGTCTAAAATGTAGCCATTCAAAGGGAAGGATAAGGCCTGTCAAGCTACTTCTCCTGTGTTAGTGCTTCATCTGCTTTGTTTGACATCTCTAAACAACTCTTTAAAAATGTCGATTTTGGCATGCTCCACAAAGGAGGACTGAAGGGTGTTGTTTAAGTTATTTGGGCCTTCTCTGTTTTTCTTTCTGTGGCACAAAAATGTGCATTTTTTTTTCCTATGCCTTTCCCCCCAACAAATGTGTGTTTTAGCCTCAAATGACCCTGGCATCTTAACATGTCAGAGTGTTAATAAAGCACTGAGGCTGTCATAATGTGGGGTTAAATAAAGTCTTCATGAGCTGTCTATTAAGCTGATTTTTTGTTTGTCACTTTCTGTAGTTTCTTTATGGATGCAGCTTGTCTTGGTTTGTGGGCAGCCAAGCAAACGGGCTTTGTCTTTGTTCACTGCTCTGTTTAATTCTCCCCCTCATTCATTAATCATCCCTTTGACTATTTATACCAGTGGCAAGTATAGCTAACACACTTAACGTTTTCTTTTGTCTCAGTGGCACTCTTTGTGCAGGCCAGAGGAGGGCTAATTATTAACTGTAAAGTGACATTAAAAACCCGTAGATAAGCATACAAATGCTGCATCCACTGAAATGCAGGGGTTTTTTTGTTGGGTTTTTTTTTTAACATTCAAGTGCTTGTGGCCAAATGAGTTTTTCTTGCTCTGTATAGTTGGGAGTTCACAGTAGCAGTGCCAATGTCTAGATAATTAATGAAGAAACTCTGTTAAACCCAGAGAGTCTGCCAGTGTCAGGTTTTTTAGTTTCATCTCTGGACAGCTTAGTTGAGTAGTTTGTACCTTATCAGGCAGAAGCAGGGATTTAAAATGCTGCTATTTAGTTGGAGGCAGTTCCTCTTCTCTTTAAAGGTTCCATTCCTGTGTTTATTAGTATTCTGTATACACAAGTCTTGGAATGTGTTTTTTGTTTTGACTCCTTATGATGGGAAAGATTTTAGCATTTTCTTTCTGGCTTCCTTCTATTTATGAGGTTGTCTTGAAATTATAACTTTGGGTTTTTTTGAAACACTGACAGTGATCACACCTTTCTTGCTTACTCAAAGTCTTTTTGACCCTCTTCCTTCTTAGTCATGATTTCATGATATCAGCACAACAATTATTTTGGGAAGACTTCTTTGAAAATATAATATTTAGAAAAGGTATGTGTTCTAGCTCTTTGGGGGAAATCTAGATGTCACAGGATATTTTGCTTTTTTTACTGTAGTGTCTGCCTCATTCCATCCCTTGCCATAGGTTTGAAACCAGATTTTGTGTTTTTCCGTGCCTTGAAAATAAAGTGCTGCTCTGTGAGGTGGGTTCAGAGACATTCCTGCAGGATTTAAGTAGTGCTGCAATCAGCTCTGTTCACTTATAAGTGACTTTTCCTTTGACTGATGTTGCAACCAGAGACACGTGTTCATAATTCATAATCATGAACCTAACACATAGATGAGGCCTGAAGTTGGAGTTGCAGCAAATATTTTCAATGGGGGAAAGAGTTTGGTCCAGCAGTGAGCACTGAACACAGTCTAAGCATTTCTGGCTTGTGTCATAGCTGACATTTTTCTGGCTCTCAGCATGACCAAAAATCCTACTGAGTTTAACATAAAGCATAATATCCACTGAGATAGGTCCTTGATAGCAGAGCTAGGAAGAGGTTATGCTCTCTTATTCAAGCCTGTGTATAAGTGAATAAGCCTATTACTTCACCCTATTGTTATTGCCAAATGGAATGTCTTTCAAAAAATTTCGAACAAGTGATAACGTTGTGAGGGTATCACAGGGCAGTCTGCTTTGAGCTGGCTAAGGCAGATTGCAGCCCCAGCTAAAACAGTAGATCAATAGTCACAGCTGGCTTTCTGCATGTTTCAGTTAGGAAATTGGTATGTTGATTACAGAGAATCCTTACTTGAGATGAAATTGAGAGTGGTGGGAAAATCTTGATTAAAAAAGTATGGTGATACAGTAGACTGTGTTGCATAGATGCCCTTGTATTTGTTTTCTGTGCTGTGTAGCTGAATAGGTTTTTAAACATTTAAAAATGAACCACTTCATAATATTGTGGGGGTTTTTGGGTTTTGTTTTTAAGAACAAAGATAACTTCTGTAGCTCACTCTATTTTCTTGTTTTCACACACGCTAGGTACAACTCTCTCATATTCTGCATTCTAAGTCAGTGTGAATGAGTTTTGCCATGGTATTATGGAATAATATTTACATTTTCAGACTAAACTTACCGTACTTTAATTCTTTTTATTTTGCCAGGCTGAATGTTCATGTATTTCATAACATATTTTTAATAGCGAGGCCCTGAAAATATGAATTCTTATTAAATACGAATGCTTTCCTGGCATGATGAATCAAATTGGTCTTCAGGTAGATAAGTCTCTCCCTTGCTACAAGAAAGCAAAGTTTATTGACTTTTCATTAAGGTTTTGAGTGTACAGTTTATACAAGATTGGGCCTTTCTTTCAGGTAGACTGTCAGCAGCCCAGTAACAAAAGTGAGGTTGGTAACTTTGATATTTTAATATGCTAAAAGTAAGAGATAAAATCTGGAGAAAGAGACGTAAGTGCAATTAATTCCTCTAACCTGAACAAAAAAGTCTGCAGTACCTCAGCCTATGGCATGCACAGGCAGTCTCTTAGATGAGATCATACCAGCTTTGTGGTACCTGGTTCATTATCAGAGACCTCTTAGTTTTAGCAAGGTAGCAGTTTGAAATAATATTACAATTTCTCTTTTTTTGGAAGATGGTTGTTGATAATAATCTTATGGAAGTACACAGCATTGTAACAACTAGAAGACACTGTGAGATGCTGCTGGACTTCTGGCATCAGAAGATCCTGGGATTTGATTGATGGAATGTGGAGGTGATCAAATGAAGATCTGATCTCAGATGGAGGAAAGCTGTAATGATATAACAGATGAAAATGACTGTAATCATGGAGTTGAAGGAGCAGTATGTGATACAGAGGTTTTTTCTGTATCATTATTCTGTTCCACTGACATCTCTGCAAGTTTGCTTTTTAGTCAAGGAGGATAAAGTCTGTATTCACAGATTTATTATGTTTATTCATTTGAATGTGCTATGCAGTTATCGATCCCTTCATTTCTTATATACTTTGTTTTCTTAGTTGTGTTTATTGCATCAACACCTCTACACAATATTGGCATTTCTGTACACTGAGAGAGCTGTCTTAAGAGAGAGATGAGTCCATAACTCAAGTTACATCGCACTGAATACTCAGTGCAATGGTGAATAAATTTTTTTAAAAATGCAATCATTCTAATATGTCACCTTTTTCCTGAAGTGTTTCTCTCACAGAGAACATTCTTCATGTTAAAATTATTTACGATGTGCTTTAAAAAATAAATAACAATGATTTACACAATGTCAGCAGATACACCCTGGACATCCCCTGGCATAATCAAGAGTGTCAGCTCTTGTGACCCAAGGGTGACAGTTTTGATCAGCTTTGCTTTACAGTTCTCTCATCCTATGGAAGTGTGAGGCAACACTTATGATTACCCAAGAGCCACCAGATAACAGCTACATGCACATGTACCTGCAGAATATTTAAAATAATTGCAAAGTGCCATGATTAGGAGTTCCACAGATTTTTATCAGAAGCTAATACTAATTTTTCATTGGAGTAGTGTTTTTTATGTTTGACTCAAAAACTCCAGATTGTCTGGTGCTCAGGAACTGTGTTGGAAAGCTAGGGGAATTGTTTGCAATTCACATTTCTGCCTTTGACCTGTTAATGTAGCCTTGGGCATATAATTTAATCACTGTCTACCTCTGTTTCCTTTCCCCTTTTTTTTTCTTGTCTGCTCAGTTCATAACTTTCAAAACTGTTTCCTAATCCTTAATATGACTAAACAATAAATTTATATAAAATAGTATATTTTCCCAGTAGCCATTATAAATATTGCTGAGGGTTGATAGATTTAAATTGTGGTAAAACTATTCTTTTTCTGTAGTTATTTTTTGTCATATTTACAGAGATCAAAACTAGAAAATGTTACATTTTCTTTGATGATTTTTTACTAAAAAGATGTAGTTAAAAGTTTTTGTGTCTTAAAGACAGTAGACTGGACTGGATTATCAAGGAAATGCAGTTTCATTTTTCAGTCTTGAGAAGCTGTTGAGATAGAAACACACGCATCTATAAGATAAGAGGAAAAAAGCAAGGAAAATAAAGACACTCTCAAATGTTTGATTCTGAAAAGAGGGTATGTATGAGAAGATTTACAGGAGAAATATAAAAGAGAGAAAGATTGTGTCCAAGTGTTATGTATTTCCATTTAAATGAATAAACAATGAGAAAACTGGAGAAATTATGCTTCTTTTTCTTTGACAAGTTTTTTCCTCCTCTGGTTTTTACTGAGTGTAACCATACTTTATGAGGTAGGCAGATCCTAAGCACTGAGTACTTGCAGGTTTGTTTTCCTTCTCTGTATAATATAATTTTTATTTATCTATTTATTTTAAGTTAAGCCACTTTTAAAATTTGCAGAACTGCACAGAGTGAATTGTATCTTTGCACAAAGGTTGCCAGTTGGGACTTAATGTCTTTTCCATAAATGTAAGTCTTCACTTCTTTATATTCCTTCACAATTCAGAGCCACACAGCCTGTCACCATTGCCTTTATAGTATGGAAGTTATTTTTATTTCTCAGGCAGTTTATCCCAGCTCTCTTTGACAACAGCAGGAATGGGATTGAGTATGAAACAGATTAGCAGGTCACCATTTATGTCCACATTGGGACAAGGAAGAAATAAAGAACCAAGAAATCTAACTAGATAGTAATTTCAGCTTTAAGATTTCTTATTTGTTGAGTTGAGGTCACAATCCACGCCTTTTTAAAAATTAAGAAAAGGTGAGAGGAAAAGATTTTTTCACTTGTCACACACAATTACAGTTATTCATTTCTGCTAGATGTATATGGATACTCTTGAGTTTAATTTAAAATCTTGAGTCTTGAAAAGATTGAGTCCAGAAAGCAATTGCATAACTGTCCTCGAGTTTCATTTTCTATATTCAGTCCTCTGAATATTCTTTGCTGCTGAATGGCAATCTTTCCAGTTTTTTAAGGGTCATCATCTGGGAGTCTCTGGAAGTCACTCATCTGAGTTCAAGGAGGAATAACCTAGGCATTAGCATTCTCTAGTTTGTGGTAATTATTCTTTCATCCAGTCATTTTGTTCATGTTTAGGACAAGTGCATAAATGAGATTGTTGATAGAGGAGTAAAACTGAAAACTTGCCAACTGGTCCCCTGATGTACATATCAAGGACTTTGTTATTTGTGCATGCATGGGAGGTAGATCTATGTCTACTTGTAATACTGTCAGAGAAAGGTAACTGTAGCTTTATGTTCAATATGTGTTATGTGTGTTGGTTTGCTTGTTGGTGGGATGGATTTTCCTAATATTCAATCTAAAACTTTCCTGGTGCAACTTGAGGCCATTTCCTCTTGCCCTGTCCCCTGTTCCGTGGGAGAATAGATTGATCCTCACCTTGCTGCAACCTCCCTTCAGGGAGCTGTAGAGAGTGACAAGGTGCCTCCTGAGCCTCCTTTTCTCCAAGCTAAATACCCCTAACTCCCTCAGCCATGCCTCACAGGACTTGTGTGTTTCGTGTGTCAGTGCTGGTCAGCTATCACTGTGTGTTACCTTCTATGGCTATGGAAGTACACATGTAACAATTATATATCTCCCATTGTCATCTTCTAAACATTTCCCATCCTTTTAGCTTTTTTTATGATTGTTGTTGTTTTTTTGTTTTGTTTTGTTTTGTTTTGTTTTTGTCTGTTTTCCTATAAGGTGAATGTAGATGTCTTCAGTGCTGTGTTGGCAGCATTAAAAACATTCTTGGTTGTAAAAATGCATGGCATTTGTAAAATAGAGAAATAAATTACTTTGACATTGTATCGTATCTGGCTTTCCAGTTTTGCTGCTTAATCACTTGTCCTCATGCTGAAGTAGAGAAGGGGAAAATAAAAAAAACTTTATACCCCATCACTTTATTTTATCATTGCAGGGGATGTCAGAGGCTTGCAACTGTAGAGAAAAAGACTGGCCACTAATAAGTTGCTACCAAAAGTATGGTGAGAAATATTATTCTATAGCAGCCAATGGATTTCACCTGGTGTCTGTTTTCACAAACCCCAAAAGACACATCTTTAAGGGAGAATGCTGTTAGCCAGAACAGATTGAACATCTTCATCAGCAATGTGAATGGAGGCCTGTTGTGTAATTGAGACGCATGTGGCTGTGTCAGCAGGTGATGGCAGACAGACACACCTGAATGACAGTGTGACAGGGAGCAGAGACAGGGGGCCCCATCTAGCCACTCTTACTGCTGGAGTGATGAGCGCACAGGAACACAGTCTGTGAATTATCAGCAGGCCAGAATGAGATGAGGCTTAGGGAGGGCTGCCAGACAGTTTGCAATGTGCTACACATTTCTTTCAGCAGTTACTATTTTGCTATGCATAGCCCCTTGCTATTAAGCAGACAGAACAGCTCATATCCTGTGGACGGATGATAGATATGTCATATCACTGAAAAATTGTTTGTCTTCCACAGGTGTATGGGATGCCTTTTAAAGCAGACAGAGCACATGACACTTTTCAACACTCTTTTCGATACTGATTTGGCATTCAGGGTCTATCAAAGGAGAAATCTTTCACATGCAATTATGACAGAAAATAAAGGTGATGAAGTGTTGTATACAAAGAATGGAGAGAGATCAAAGGACTGTAATGAAAACTGATTACAATAAAAGAACTGCTTCAACCCTGAGAACTCCACAGAACTGCTTGGGGCATGACAACACACACACACACACTTGCATGCACAAAGGAGAAGATGTAGATAAAATCACAGACACTAATTCATAGAAATAAATGAAAAATCCATAGCTGCTTGCTTGGATATCACAAGGCACATTAAGACAGTGAAGTGGTGTAAAGTGACCATTCTAACATGGGAGAGTCTGATCGGATCCTTTTGTAAAGCTTTCTTTACTGTAGCACCAAAGTTTTGTAAATTTATAACTTCTGATAAGATTGTAGGATAGATGACTGTTTTCAATTCTTCTATTGTTTTCTTGATTAATCTCCTGGGGATTGCACACAGAATAAGTCACTCATTCAGGTTTAAATATTAGCAAGGACACTGCTTAGTACTGTTAGTTGCATAGACATGAAGAAATTAATCAGGTTTACTCATCTATCCTTTTGACTCCTGTTCTGATTTAAAGCCTATTCAAATGACTTTACATTGACTTCACTATGTCTTTCCCAAATTCCTGAGCTGAGTTTTGAAACTATCCATTGGCCAGTCTCAGTTAAGTGCCAAGCAATTTTGTTTCCTTACAAATTTAGAGACCATTATGCTAAGTACCTTTCACATGTTTGAAAAAGCCTTGTGTGATTGAGTGCAAACCAGAATTATTTATTTACTTATTTTTAATTCTTGTATTCTTTAATAGCTTGCCAATGTCTTTGTAGTGAAGGACCTATCATTTTACACAAGGTAAAAAATTGCCAGTCTTTGCAGCTGTGTTGTTTAGAATTTTTATGTTCTGCCAGGATTTCTCATAAATAGTGAGTTTAGCTTCAAACCCAGAAGGAAGAAATATTTTTGAAAACTCTGCAGAGCTTGCTTTTTTTCCCACTTATATTCTGAATGAGCGATTTTATTTTTAGTCCCAAAGCAGAGAGTGTTACCTGGAGCAACATTGACTCAAACCACTTATTTTTGCTAAGAGTTTTAAAAGTGATTTAGCTCCTTGACTTGTGCGAAACAAGAACATTTCATTGTTTGAAAACTCAGCTACAAAACTAGAAATGTTACCCACAGTGCCGATGAAATTTCAACGAAATCCAGAAAAGCAGCTTACCAGTTCTAATATCTTTCCAAGGACTGGCTTTTCTTCTCAAAATTCTATTCTGTTTCTGTGAACATAAGACATACTGCCACTTACAGCAATATATTTTGCCCACAAGTTACTATTTAAAAATACTGTCTCACATAATAAGCAAAACTGCTTTCTCTTATGTCATTCAAAAGGGCTTTATAAGGGCTGTGGTGCATCCCAGAATGAACATCCAAAATGTATTTAGAAATGTTCTTCTGTAAAGTGCTAAAAGACCTAACAGTATTTCTGCTGCATTAAACACCTATTAGTGTGTTCTAATGAATGTTGGCCATATCAGAGCATTTTCTTTTTTTTTTTTTTTCTTCCCCACAGTTTATTTCCTGCTGGGAAATACAACTGTTAGAATATCAGATTTAAACTCTGCTTATTGTGGTTTCTCTCTTGCTCTGTCAGGCAGTGTTCCTTTCTTTGTATCACTGTCAAAGCCAAGAAAACCTCTCTCTAGAAAGGTCAGTTTTCAGAGAGGTGACCCTTGATAGTATGAGTGTCTTATTTAAAAAGTGATGGCAAAAACAAGCCCAGCCTCAAACAAGCCAGGAGGCTTTTTAATTCCTCCTTTTTGCTCTCGAGTTATTCCAAACAGAATGAGTGTAAGGAGAGTTCTTCTTTTTGTGTTGGTTGCTCGAGTGACTTTCCCTGGCTGATGACGCCTGCGGTCATCGTGTGTCATAAGCCCATGTTCTTCTCTGGCTCTGGGGAAGGTTTGGGTCTGTTGCATCAGGCATTTTGGGTTGCACTATTGTATGTTTTTGGCAGAGCTTTCAACACCATTCAGACACATGTTCTTAATTTCAAATAAGGAAAATAACAGCGAATGGACCTGGCTGCCTGGGAGGAGTATTAGGGCATTTCATTTGCTGCAGTGATCACTCTTTTAAGGATAGTTATTCAAAAATCACCAAAACCATGGCAACAGCTTATCTTCCAGAGCAAAGATGCAGTAGGCTAGCATTATCTTAATTTTTATTGCCCTTTTCATGACCATGATACTAGTATTCCAAACTGAATACCATGTGTTTAATGAGAGATTTGCAGTACAGATTGTCAGAAAGCAGAGCTAGTACACGTTTAAATAAATTGAAATTTTGAAACCTCCTGAGAGACATTTCTAATTTTTTTAAAGTAGAAGTCTACTTATTTTGCATCTGAAAAGAAGTTTTTAAAGAAATTTTATTTGTATAGCTGAAATCTGCGAATGCAGATGTTACCAAGTTTTCAGGATGAAATGAGTTGAAACAGATTTCTAAGCATCGTATACAGTGAGCAACAGTGTAAAGCACATCTACAGAAGGATGCTTTAATATTCAGGAGTGAGTGTGCATTCCTCTTTGTTTTAACTACTAAAAAGTTCCTGATATTGTCTAATCTCCTGTTGATCTGAAGAATGCTTTTTTCACCTGTATGTACAGCAAAATTTTTAGAAGCTGGAAAATCAATAGTGTTCACAAAAGAAGCTAATTCGCATTTCTTGAACTTCTATGTCTTAGCACAGTAGAAATGGCAATACTACCAAAAATTTTAGTTACAAGTGTTTTGTCTTTCATCTATCTTTAAAAGATATATTTTTTACTTTATGAGAAAAGAATGCTGTCTAATGTATTTCTTGAGGGGGAAATCCATTGATATTTTTCATAATTGAATGTATAGAAACATCCCCCCAAAAAAGTGGAAGAGTCATGTAAATTAATTGTGCTATTACTCACTGTTGTATATTCCTAGCAATTTATATCCTTGCACTATAATGAGAATTCCTTTATAAAGAAAGCAAAGAAAATTTATTAATTGTTAGATTTCTCTCTACTGAGAAAAAAAATCTCCTTGAATTGTCCATATCATGTAGAAATGGTACGAAAATCAGTGAGTCATTTGTTAATATTTCTAAAGAGCCTATACAGATCCATTGCAAAATCAATAGCTTACAATTTAATACACGTTGTTTAATTCCTGTATATATTGTCAGTAGCTTAAAAAAATATCTTTGTGTGGAAAATGTGTTCAGAAAGTAATTTAATTGGATGTTTATTATGTACTAAGTTTCACTTATATTAGTAGATTGAGAATAATGGTTGATTTTCTTGAATGGTAGTAGAGAGAGGCATTGAATAATTCTGTGCCTGGTATAACACATTAAGATGCTCCCATATAGTGTAAAGCTGCTAAATTAGATTTAAAATGATATCTATTTTCAGGTCTGGAGAGAGCAAAGGTACCTGAAACCTTTCTCTTCAGCCTTCTTTTACAGTTGCACCTTTTTTTTTTTTGGAAAGTAGGTGATCTGGGGACATCTGCACCCACTCTGTGCTGCCATAGCACACTCGTGTAGCCTTACCTGCTCAGTAAAGCTCCATTTTCAATTTCTTGTGGTGGAAGCAACACAAAAGGTGCCTACCACTGGAACTGGGGCCTTTGTAGGAAATGTAAACTTTCTGCTAAATTTTATATGTATCACTACATTACAGTTCCTTAACAACCCATTTATATTTCTCTGATTAATTCTATTAATTATTTTTAGTTAAAATTTTTTCTTTTTGTATGTCTATTTTTTTGGCATAGGAAGACAAAAATATGAATCCTTCTTGCTGTGAGATCATTAAGACAACTTTTACACTCATCCCTTCAATATTATTAAAATTCATGTCTGAAGTTCTCAAGCTAAACATTCCTTTTCTTTTTCAGGAGTCTAATGTCTTTACTATTATTGGGGAAGGACTATGTGGCAGAAGGGGAAATGGTTTTTTATGAAGGCAGAGTATGAATTCCTTCCAAGTATATTTATATTTATGGTTTTAGCTTTGTAATAACCTATGTTGTCAAATTTTTAAAGTTTTATTTATTGTCTTCTGCAATTCCATATTGCATATATTTTGCACGTGCCACTGTGTAACTGTAAACAATTTAAAAAACCCTTGACCTGTATAAAATACTCAGAGAAAAACATGGCCTATTCAGGTCCAGTGGACCAAAACTCTAGGAGGACTTGACTTTGAAAATATCAGTCTTCATCTGCTGAAGATAATGCCATTTGTGAATGTTTGCAGAGATGCCAAAAATTCCTTCCCAGCCACATGCCTGTGGTTGATTTGACTCTTCTGCTAAAGCTGCGGCCTCGGAGTTGCTGAAGTGAAGGGAAAGGGCGGCAGTGCAAAAAGCAGCAGAGTCTGAGAAACTGAGATCAAAGGATCCCCTGTGGCTCCTACTCCTGGCTCTGACTTCAACTTCCATTTCATTAGAGTCCAATCACACAGGCCTATATTTTAAAGTGTCTGCTGATTTTGATGAGTTATTTTTTGGCTACCTGATTTTGAGATATGTAAGGTTAGTTTTTCTTTCTTTGTGCGTCTGCATCTTTTGTGAGCTGCATGGAATTATGGATACTCAGTCCCTTTAAAAATACAATAATCTCTTACTTCACTTTACGCTGGGAATTGAAGTGCTCTAAACCTGTGGACTTGCTGTTGTCAACCCTCTCTCTTCTCTGGGGCAGTTCTCCAAAATGTGGGCAATATATTACATGTACCACAAGACTAAGTTAATATCTATAAATGAGTAGACAGAGTGGTAAATTCAAGGGTATCCATAAAAGAGTGACTGAACAATTATACAAATAGACAAAGATTTTGCATTTCTTTTTCAATTTTTTTTTTTTTTAAGTGGGTAAAGGCCCTAGTACAGTTTCTGTGAAAACTTACAGTTCTACAGAGATATGTTTTTATGGATGCAGCCTACAAAACAATTTAACTTTGAGGAAAGTCACCTCTTGTCTTTCCAATTACAATTACTTATGTTTTGAGGGAATGGGTTTTTTTGTTTGGTTTGGTGGTTTTTTTGGTAGGTTTGTTTGTTTGTGGAGGGTGTTGTTTTGGGTTTTTTTTGGTTTTTGTGGTTTTTTTTGTTGTTGGTTTTGTTTTGTTTTGTTTTGTTTTTGTTGGTTGGTTTTGTTTGGGTTTTTTTTTAAAGAATAATCAATCATACTAAGGCCAGATTTGTCTGGGTCTATATTATTGTACAATAGAATCACCATATACCACATTTACATATGTTTATAAACTGCATGTCTATGCCTAATAACTTGAGGGCAAGTTAGTTCCTAACTATGCACTGTAGACAAGGTAGGACATCCCTAATTTTCATATTGTCTGAATTTTGCATTACTGTAATAAATATGTATTATCATTAATGAAAGTTCAGGCACAGAGAAAGGGAATGCAAGTCTGTAAAAACACCAAGTTTCTTCTGTTCTCTCTCTGCATTTCTAAGGGTTATTCCCACACAGACCTCATGTATACCTGCTTCCATGAACATGTGAATTACCAAATCTTACGAAAGTTAATTTTGTTTCTAATTAAAATTCTAAGCATTTAATAATTTAATGTGCTTAGTCTTCTCCTTAACCCTTAAAAAAAAAAAAAGGAAGTTTACTGCTTCTTCACAGTCCAAAATACTAAAATATGTGCCATCCAGCAATACCAATGACTCCTGTGTTGTATTAGATTAAAATGGAATTTATTGTCAGCTTAAGAAAGTACGTAGTGTAATCTTACACCTTGTATGGCTTTTACAAATACAATGACCATCTTCTTAAAAATACCATCAGATGAGGTGGTATTTTTAAGACAGATCTCTTTTATATTAGTATGAAGTACTCTGGTGTTGTCTCAGTTTCCATATCCAGGAGAAGTTTTATAAAGAAAAAACAATCTGTGTGAAGGTGTGAAATACATTTTACTACACCGAGGCTGTTTTTATTGTGAGTCAGATGGGCAGGAAAGGCTTCCAGCAGCAGCAGCAATCTTGAGCCACTTGTAAAGGTGTTACTGGATCTTCACTCCCATGTAAGTCAGTCCAGATCTGCAGTAGGGATGCTTCTTTAAGTGCCCAGACAGCTCAGTCCTTGTATTTATTATGGTTATTTGTACTTGGTCCTGAGAACACAGTATCCCTTGTGCTGCTTTCAGTGAGGGCCTTCATGTTCTTTGGTTGTAATATCACTCCAAAAGGTTACTCACTTCCTGGACTTATTCAGAACAAGATTTTTTTCTTTGAAAATGAACTAGCGACATTGGAGAACTCCACTGACAAATATCAGAACTGTGGAAACCCCGATGTCTTTTGTAAGGTGGAAAGATAAGTGTGATAGCTTAGCTGAAGTACAGGTTACAGGAATTTCAGTCATCGCAGAAGTACTTAATTTTCAGAAGTGCAGCCCAGCAGCACTGTTTAGTTTATTTCTGTCTTGGGTATTGCAATCTACATTTATAGGGAAACAAAGTAGTAGTTTTCACGTTTTGTCGCAGCATGGCTGATTCATTGAGGCATTAGAAGTGGTTAATGACTATCAAGATACCAACATTTTGTAGTTGGAATGCAGAAGTAAGCAGTCAGCAATTGGGACTCAAATGTTTTATTGCAACCTGTCTAGTTTAACTAGAATCACCTGTTTCTGTCATGTAAACACCAAGTGTTTTATTTTACGCAAGTAGGGACCTCTTGGTCTGTCTGAAAGTTGCTTTTCTGCACCAAGAGGGTACAAAAGATTTCTCAATTTTTACATACAATTGTCTACTCCATCCTTTTGGGGTTGAGTTGCTATAGTAAAAAGTTAAAGCATATTTGAAAAGCATGCTGGTAAAGGGCTGAGCTGATCTCTTTCATTCAAAAAAAGAAAAAGCAAGCACAGAACTAGAAATATAAATTAAAGGCTTGTGTAGAGCATAGGGCTGGGTTTCTGGCATAACCCTATTAAGATTTAGACTGCATCTTTTCAGAGCTGAGTGACTGGGCTGAATAAATAGCATCATGTATGGTGGTAGGAACTTTGGCTATGGTGCAAAGGACTCACAACTGTTAGCAATACAGTTTTATAACAAATCTGCATGCAATAATGTGTGTGTATCAGTGATATCATAGCTACTTTATAAAATTATTTTTTCTTCTTAAGAAATCAGAGTTGCCTTACATGCAAGGCTGTCCTGTGCTCAGACAGATAAAACTCTGTCTCTTTCTTCTCCACCAGAGGAGGAGATGAAAGTCACTGAGATTTTCAGTCTAGGACTTGGTTGGTTGGTTATTCATTGTATAGGAGATAAAAAAGGCCTGATGCTTCAAAAGGACCTTTCTGGATAGCCTCCACATGTGGTTTCTGAAACATGCTTGTGCATGCAGCCTGTTAACTGGGGTGGGCGTTTAATTAGGTTTGTGTACATGTTGATGATAAAATGTACTAAGTTTATGGTTTTGTTTTAATTTTACATTATTGGTTGAAAACTGCTGGTGATAATAGAGCACCACAAAATGCTTTCTTGTGCTCCAAGACACAAATCCTTGGAGACTTCTGGAAAATAACTTTCTTCCACACAAATGTGCTTTTGCTGGGAGAAGGGGCTTCTAGGGTGCTTTTGAAAAAGCAATTCTTGCTTTACAGGTAGCATATGGATATGGTTCTTCACCCCATACACGCTCCCAAACTTTCCTTGGAGCTGCTATAATCAACCCATGTGTTTCAGGACAAATGGCCTCAAGCAATTAACTTTTTGCAAGATTTTACTTAGTGTGTGTATGAACAGGGTGTCAGGTAGGAGCCACTTTAAAGCCAAGTTGTACAGTCAAAGCTATAGTGTTTATTTACCATGGCACAGCCTCTCTGGCAGCACAATATTGAATCCTGACATACTTGCTGCCAGCTCATAACATGCTCATTCTGCTGAAATTTCAGTACATTTATAATGAGGGTATAAAGAATCTTTTCTCAGTTTTTAGTTCAGCTGTCTCACCAGGTTTGCTTAGGCTGTAGGCAATGTAGTTGCTTGCCTAGAGCAGCAGACAAATAGGGAGGGTAAAATTATGGCTTTAGGCATGTGTAAGCCAGGCACTCCCTCCTTGTTAACACCCCTCTCAGCACCACAGATATTAACTGTTTTTTCCCTCAGATTATCAGCTGATTAGCATTATCTGGCTAAATTCCAGCAGTTTTTCTCAACTCATATTTAAATCAAACATTGCAGATTCTGCTTCAGACGTGAAGAAAGATATGCATGTCAAAAGGCCTGTCTACTTCTCCTAACTATATCCCTTGGTCTAAGAAGTTATTACCTCTACCATTCTTTGCTTATAGTGTATTCTTCCTATTGCATATCCTTGAGTTTGCAACAACTCAGTTAGTTGCCGCTTGATAATAGGAGCCCTGAAGAGGTGGGATTCATCTTGTTTGTTGGATTGATTTTTCTCTGCTGCTGTATTTGAGAGCAGTTTCCTTGTTTTTAGGTTTGCTGTGAAAGCTTTGCTACCTAGTAGTTTTTGTCTGCTAGGAATATGAGGACAGGAATTTAGAGTTCCTAAATCAAAGTGCGGTGCCCTTGGACACAAAGTGCTTTGTTTTGACTAATTAAAAACAAAAGTAAATTTTACTGAGATTTTTTTTTGTCTAGCTAACAACTTCATTGCTTGGTTGAATTACAAACTATAGTCAGTTTATCTTCTGGATTTATACTGCTGAGCCTTTTGTATTTCAGGAGCTTCACATTTCCTGGACTGTTATGACTTATATATATCTTGTTGCAACCCTGAGTGGCTATCTACACCAAGGTTTTAATAAAATTTCTCCTTGGTGAAGCACTGCTATGGGTAGCAATGATGAGAAAAGGCATCAGCATTTTTACAGCTGTGTCATCTAGTGATTCTCAGACTGACCCCTTAGTGGTGATATTCTGGCAGCTGATGGCATTGTGTTTTTTTATATCGACACTGTTGTTCCTGTTGGGAGCAGTGGGCTGGTGGGAAGTTTTAAAGGGAAGGCTGCTCTAAGAAAGCTAGGAAAAGCATACTGCCAATCTTCAAAATATCAAACACAGTACTGCTGAAGAGAGTAACTCCTGCTTTAAGAACAGTACAATGCATTTATATCCTCAGAGAAGGAAGTGGTTATTTAAATGTCTGTATTCTGTGAGCGATTGCCAGAGCAACTGTGAAACTCACATCCACTGTTCCTTCCACGTGTTCACATTAAGAGCAGCCTACTTAAGTGTTCAAAGCCTGCTCCACCTTTTTTAAGGTGTGTAGCAGAGGGAGAAGGAGGGTACTTTTTCAGTCAGGCAAGGGGTCTCTATTTGGATTTGCTGACAAATACAAACAGGCCTTTTAGGATCCATAAACTGAAATGTTAAAGGATTGGCTTCTTAAAGTGATTCTTTAGATGTCGGTGGAACTATTACAGGGTGGCAAAAGATGCAGTTAATTGGTGCTGATTAAAGCTGTTTGAAACCTGATTCCCTGAGTTTTTAGAACACATAATTGTTCTATGTAATCCAGAGCGGCCCTGCTCTTTCATCCATATGAAGAGATCAGAAAAGAGAGATTTACAGCTTAGGTTGCCCCAAGCCACACATAGCTGACTTAATTTTCCTTTCCAAGGGAATTTAAAGATTGTTGTTGTGACTGGTTCTTGGTGGATTATGTGTTATTTTGAGGTCACCTGTGAGGTTTATTTAAATGATTGATTGACTGAAATTAATTATTCTGTCACGGCAGTAATGGAGGTAAGATTGAGGAGACTGATAAATACAAAAGAAAAAGCAATTCTTATAAATGCACTTATGTCTTTTTCAATTTAAATAAATCAGGCAGAATACATGTATTCTGTATGGTAGTTTTGATCCTTGTATTTTTCCCTGAATAGCCAGAGTGTTTTTTCTTTGGTGATCCCTACCTTGAAAAGAAAATTCAGCCTGCTTACAGTGGAACAGTCCTTAACAGTCAAATATGTTTTCTGCCATATCCTAAATACCTGAACTCAAATTTTCTTTCTCTGTTGTTTGTTTTTTTTCTCAGATAAACCCTTTTGCTCTCAGTCACACAGTAATTTCTATTAAAGTTATTGGTTAAGTGAATAAAGTGCAGAGAAAACACACAAGAAGGTTGACAGTTGATTTAACATGAATTGATACTAGAAAAGTAGAAACCTTTATGAGTTATATTTGTTACATTGACCTTCATGTAAGGAGGGGAGAGGGGAGAAAGACAAGGAGAGAACTTTCACCTCCTTATCCTTGGCCTAAATATGCCTGGTCAATTGACCTCTTTTAAGTGTGTGCAAGGTGAGCATATCTCTGTAGGCTGTTAGAGGAGATGGGTGTCAGTACTGTGTGGCAGAAGGAAATTTCTGAGTTCTGCAGGTATGCAGTCCTGAGGCTGCCTCACAAGTGCTAAGGGGCTACCTGCTATTAATGTTTGACTCCTGAATCCTGGGGGTTCTGAGGATTTTGGGTGAGACTCAGTTTTAATTCACTGTGGAATGCAAGGCAGTGATTTAAAGGCACCGTGAAATTGTTCACCTGAGGCCTTTAGGCCTTTCAGAACATTCTGGTCGATGTAAATAAGCCTTTTCTCTTCTAAAAATAATTGCTTTTTTTCTGAAAGTTGTGTAAAGGACATATTTAAAGTGTGCTGTGATGTGTCAGACTTCATGTAAAGTTTCTTACTAAACAAGTGATCCTGTTCTCTTAATATCAAGAGCTGGGCCTGTCTTTGTGTGTTTGCGTTCTGTGATTAGTTAATCTATAACTTCATTAAATCTTTCATTTATATATAGGGGTTTTTCCTAGCTTGCAGTAACAACTAAAGATAACAAAATCTTTTAATATTTTATATACACCTGTGGAAGTAGTAAACTGTTAGGGAATCAGTGAGTTCCTGAGATGTACCTGTTTTACTGATTACTGTCTCTTCTCCTTTGAATCAGTGTGAGATAGGAGTGTATATCCATTTTAGTAAGATATCTTTGAAAAGAAGCTGTGTTAACAGTGTAACACTGCACAGGCACTACCACGCTGGCAGATGATCACATATGTGTTATCTCTTAATAAAGCTGTTTAGCAGCTGCAAAAACAAAAGTTTAAAGGGTAATAAAATGTTTTCTTGTACAAGTCAGTGTGTTTTTATGATTAGAATGTGACCCACTTCTCTCATGAGAGTCTTAATATATGTGTGGGCAAGGGTTCACTGAACACAGTAGTAATCCTTCTCATGCTTGTGTGTGGAAGATGCCAGACTTTTCTTCAGTTCCTACTCCAGCAGTAGGTGAAAAGAGTTGATTCATATCTTCATATCCTGAAGACACAGGGGCCTTTGCATAATGTAATTTTTTTTTCATTTTTTGTCTGTTCAATTAATCTTTATTTAATCTTTTTGATGTTCATGAAGTAATAGCTTAAATGGCATTTAGGAGAACAAGATCTAATGCATGGGAGAGATCAGTTCCATGAGATCTTGAATCAGGTCTGCACAGAGTACTGCACTTTAAAATGTAATAAATACTTTTCATGTGAGATTAATAAATTGTGGTATAACTCCTTCCTTGAACTGCTACATACGTTTTGGCTGTATTTCTATAATGCTGACTTTGTTGTCTGTTATTTAAAGTTGTCTTTTGCTTAAAAATTAAAAAAAAAGTTTATCTTCTTTGGCAACATTGAAAAAAATCAATATTGTATAAATCTGCTGTAGTTTTATGTGTTTTAACAGTATTTAATATTTGTGTGGTAGTTAATTATGGACAGGAAACCTCCAAGATTTGTTTCTGTGAATTGCAGTTATTGACAGAATAATAAATGAAACAATAATTTAGTCCAGTGCATCTTTGACCTAAAGTGAAATTATATAACTTATACAAAACTGAGTTTTGAATGTGGGTTAATGGAAAAGGGTTTCTTATTTTGAAAAACAATCATGGAAACTGAGTGTAAATGCCCTATCATTTGAAACTGTCAATATTTAAACTTATATTTAAAAGCAAATTAAATACTGTGAGAAATATTTAAAACTTAGGTTTACTCTTTAGCATTTATTGCTCTCAGCATGTCCTATGAAAAGCCTTGTAGGCTGCTTATTGTCAGTCTTAGATATACTGCATAAAAATTAAACTGTAGGTAAGACTGTTTCTTGAAATCCAACATGTCTGGCTTGCAGCAATATTTTACATTAGCTTTATTTTAAATAGCAACTGGAAACAGTGATAGATAATTTGAAAATTTATACATGGAAAAAACGTTTTAATTTTTAAATACATTAATTATGTTTTTGAAGAGAGGTGTCAGTCTTGGCCTCATTTGTAGTTTCATCAGCTATTTCATGTATGCTGTTTATTTGCACTGCCTATACAGTGTTTTTTAAAATTTTTGTAGGTTCTGTTATACCTAGTATCTTGTATAAAACTGGTTTGATTTAAATATGTCCTCAGAAAATGAGTGCTGGAGAGGTTGCTGATGTGTCAGCTGGGGGAGGTGGGTGTGTGGCTGGTGCAGCTGTAACCCAGAAGTGCCTCAGACTTGCACAGCCCTCCCTCCCCCTGATCAGCCCCAGCCAGACTGGAGACTCCCAGGAGCTGCTCAGAGGGCAGTTCTGAAATCTCCTGCCCCTGGGTAAAGTTTCTACTTAACCTCATCCGTTCC
This sequence comes from Drymodes brunneopygia, assembly GCA_013400955.1. Lineage (NCBI taxonomy): Eukaryota > Metazoa > Chordata > Aves > Passeriformes > Petroicidae > Drymodes > Drymodes brunneopygia. The sequence goes on along the minus strand of VZTZ01044331.1, from coordinate 25,866 downwards.
TTGTTGACTGATGCATAAAAGCTTGTGTTCCCTTGGAGTCTGATCTAACTGTGCATGTGTTCAAACCTTTTGGGACAGCTGGAATGAATGATGTACTCAGCATTTGAAGGTGTGAGAGAGGCCAAAGCTTGACAGTAATTTGATAGAAAGGAATAATGTTAGGAGTATCCACTAAAAGTAATACTCTTAGTTAAAGAATTAGCTTTTCAGAATCTTATGTCATTCTTGGGCATCTATCTGTGTTTAGTGGTACTTCGCAAAACTTCCCAAACCAATTGTATCACCTGGGGAATTAAATAGATTTTGTTGCATTTTTTTTTCCTGTGTAGGTATGAACTTTCTAGGACAAGTCACTATGGATGTTCCTTAAAATATAATAATTGATCTTAAAATTTACCCTGTTAAAGCTCTGGAGTTTGTCATAATGTTGTCATAATTGAATGAGCTGCTCACCTCACACACTTCAGAGTGATTTTATGCCTTTTAAACAAATTACAGGGATTTTATTTTTTTGAGCTGTCATGTTGAACATCTGAAATTAGAGATTGGGCCTTTATTTATAAGACCCTTCCAATTCCTGTTCTTCTCTCTTAATTTTTATTTGTTTTCTCAATTCTGTTACCTGAACTTTTGCTATGGGTTTTATCATAAATTCTCACTGATGCAAGAGAAACCAGTTAACTGTTCATTGATTCATTTTAGAAATTCAGTTATTCAAAATACAGACCCTAAATGGTAGGGAATCTGAGAAACAAAAAGATTTGGATCTGTGTCTATTTCCTCCCCAAAACCTTTTCCTTGGATTTCCTGTCATCTTAAATAGATCATTTTGCTGAGTTGTTTGGTGAGTATACACTCACATCCATTCCTACTGCATTTCCAGTGCTCTTAAGCTTCAGTCCACAAAGTCAAAGTACTGTATTTATTCTTGTGCTATTTGCACATTTTGTATATAAACATTTCATACCAGGATCTGGATATCTTTTGAGCATTAGCAATAAAGAGAAAATAAAAGGCTTCATATGAGTGTTAGCCAACAGATGAGAGAAGATTTATATTTTCATGTGCCTTATGACTATAAAAAGGCATGGTTTGTGAAACCCATCTAAGCATAAGCTGAGGCAGGCAAGGAATGAAAGTAACAGCAAACAAGGAATTTGCATCAGGAATAAAGGCATGGGGAGGCTGCTAGAAGGGAAAAAGAGCAGACAAAAAGTAATCATAAGTGACTGAAAGAAGAAGGCTTTTTCTGAGAGAGGAAATTCTTTGGCCTAGAGAACCACTCATGATGCTATCTTGAGAATAAGAAGTGAGAGAGACCTCACTCCATAGAGGCAATGTGATTCCAGAAAAAAGCAATCAAGATCCATTGGGCTGCAGGTGGGGGAACCACAACATTGAATTAAGATGATACTTTTGAATGCCGTGTATTACATTTTTAAGATAGTTATGTTGCAATGACTCATTGAAAGGCTGGTGGTATTTATCTATTCAATTATGCAAGGCTACTGAGATGGCAGTATGAAAAGAATAGCAGTAGATTTAGATAATTAACTCTGCAAAAGCAGTGGTTATCACATTCAAAAGTAGTCGCAAGCTGTTAAAGAGAAGTTGTGATGGATGAGAATCACTATTACTGAACCATTTTATCCAAACAGGTGGTCATTGTCTGAGTCGTGACTAGAGGGATGTCTGGGTTGGGAAATCTAGAACTATGGGAAAGAGGGAGTGGCAAAGTGAAAATTGTGCCTCTTGAAACATGCAATGACTGTTTCTCTTCTCCTGTTTATGCAGACATTGCATTGGATAAGCTGCTTTGCTGTCCTTTCTTCTGCACTCTTAGGTAGCTGCTGTGAGTATCACAGCTTCAGATGCACATGGAAACTGGGACATAATTCTCTGTAATGTTTGAAATTGTACAACCCTTAATGCTTCTGTAACTGAGTGAACTGTGGTCGCCAGTCTGACACTGGTCCAAAGTGTTTCAAGGGAAGACCTGAGGGACTGAACTCACCGAGCCTGTAGAATATTCATCACTGCTGTATGAGATTGTAGAAAAGGTCAGTGTTTCAACAAACTGTTACTTTTGCAAGAGTTACACCTGTCTTTCAACATATGGGCAAAGGTGAGCAGACACCCCCCTGCTTTAAATTATTGTTTACACAAAGGTGCTGTAGACTCCACCAGTGTTTTCTAGTGTAATTGTAAAAACAAAATTTTTACAAGTGCCTCCATATGGATGTACACTAGAGATTATGGAGTATGTGTGCATAAATAACAATTTTGGTTTAAAGATGGTTTTTCAATAGCATGTTCTTTTATAAACAAAATACACTTAGACTCAGGAATGGTAATACTCTTTTTATATTTTTTGGATTCCAGACTTATATGTTAGGCATATCTAGTTTTGCACATTTCCCTTTATGCAGTAAATCAGTTGTAGACGTGTTTTGACAGCTGCATTTTCCTTATGTTCAGCTTCCCAGTTCTGAGCTGGTTCTGAGTAGGAAGAAGTTTTCCTTCTCAGCTGATAACAACGCCTGTGCTGTCAGGAGTTTCAATCTTTTGTGCATTTTACCTGGCATTGCTAATTGATAGTCACCCTTCTCCAGAGTATTTTCTGATGTTGCTGTTTTCCTCACACAACCCTCTCAGTAGATAATAACTTTTAACTGTGCTTGTCTTGAGGAAAAATGAGTAGGTGATGACTGAGAAACAAACTTAAGGGAAGCAATACCAGTTCTGTGCCCGTTACTTTCAGGCCTTGGTGAAGGATGTACCTTTAATGGGGAAATGAGAACACTGAATTAAACGTACTCAACATCTGTTTCTCAAGAGACACTTGAGCAGTGTGCAAGCAGCGCTTTTCCTCTGTGGTACCAGCAGGGTCTAATCCCATGGCCGTGTCCCTGTCAGTAGCAATTATCCAGCTTTTGGTTTACCCATCCCAGGGACTTAAAGGAATGGGAGAATGGGTCTTTGAACTGACAGGCTAACTAGCTTTACAACAGTGAAGAGCAGAATTAATTCAACAATTTTTGAATCTCTTTCTCTGCTCTGTTTTTTAATGTCTTCTCTTCCAGAGATAATGTCTTTTTTCCCCCCTTCTCTCTCTTTCTCTCACTCCCTCCAACCCTCTACACACTTCCTTTTTCCTTCCCCTGCACCCCCCATCCCCATCATCTAATTTTGAATACTTGCATGAAAAAATAATTGCAAGTACATTTTGAACTGAATATTTTTTCTAGTTAATGAAATTACCATTCAGTTAGGCTAGATACATTCTTCATCTTGAGTAAAGTGTGCAACTAGAACAGTGGTTCTTTTTTTCTTTTTCATTTAGGTGCAATCGAAAGAGTTAACATGGATTGGTAACAATGTCATTATTGAATTACTAAAAAAAAAGCCTACATAAATAATTTCCACAAAAGAAGTTATTTCCACATGGTTTGCAGCTCCCTCCTGTAATTTTTAGTACCTTGCTTTTGTCACTTGTGACATTTCAAAAGGCATTTCTTTACACTGAGAGGAGACTAAGAAGTATAAATTCAAGACCATATCCCCTGATTAGAGCTAAAAATATATATTTTTTCAAAATTTAGCAATCCAGGTTTTGTCATCAGAGGGAGTTTTTTGTTGATGAGTTTCTTCAGATGTTATTTTGTTTGTTTTGTTGTTGATTTTTGGGTTTCTGGTTTTTGTTTTTTTTTTTTTTTTTGGTCAGTTGGTTTGTTTGGTTTTTATTTTGAGAGAGAAAATGCCAAAATCCACACAAACCAAACCAGACCAGGGTGTAAGTATTCACTCTGAAGACATCAGTTGAATCACAATTAAAATACATCTGAGCTCTCAGTTTAGGATTATGATACTCATGAATGATACCACCATTACCAAAGAGACCCAGATTTCCTTTTGTCAGTTTTCTGTGGAAGGCAATGATATTCTCCCACAAAGGGGAATGTTCCTACAATAAGATTGAAGAAGTAAAAAGCAATCTGAACAAAATAATAATTTTAATTACCTCAGTTGTAGGTGCATCATAAACTATCTCAGAAATGGAATGCACATATTAAACAGGTGAGGCTTCTAAAACCTGGAGTTCACTGCAGTGAGATACCAATTAGATAGATGTGATTGAGTGGGAAAGGATATGAGCTGGACTTGATTTTAATTTTGGGAACTGAGATCACTAAAGCAGTGGTTAGTTTTATTTAGTTACTCTCCTTGCCATGTTCCTATGAAGACTGCTGAAAATTTCTGTTTGAAAGGTTGACTTGGTTTTTGGAATTTAACTTTTGATCCTTGTGAAAACAGGAAAGAACCTGCTCTAATACGTAAGAACCATTGTGAAAAGTGGAAGGTTTTCTTGTCATCTTGATTGCCACACAGCTTCTGTATCTCCTGCAAATAATTTATCTTCCATGACTATTTTGTGGTGCTGAGTCATTGGTTCATTGCTATCACAGAGAACTGAGTTTTGGATTCTGGTTTTCCAGCACTGAATCAGCAGAACCTGGCAGGTCTGTGCCTCTTCAGCTTGTAAGGTTCATTATGCAAAACTAAAATAACATAAAGAAATTATTCTTATAGTGTTGTCTTTGCATACAGTAAAGAAAAAGAGAGGCTGGGAAGGACTTCTAGAGGTACCTGCCCTTTCCTTATGGTGGAGGCATACTGGTAACACATCAAACTTGTACAGACAGCTCTGTTGTGAATTTCAATATTAAAAATATTTTGGATCTCTTAAAGATGGATAGTGACCTGGAAATTCAGTAAGAACTGAACTTGTTATTACTGAGTTTGATCGTGCTTAAAGGTCAGGATATTCAGCAATGGATAATTTTGTTTTAATAAATAGTTGAAATTATTTTAGTCACAGGTTTGGTCTTTCTGTCATTCAGTTCCAGCTTCAGAGTTCTAACTGTCTTATTCTCCACTTTTCAAAATCTTGTTAAGAAAGCAACTTTGCTTGTATCACCATAACACTAGAAAAGCAATGATTCTTCGAATTGGATTACTGTCACAATACCTTTAATTCATGGGGCATTGACATGGATAGTCATTTATGCATTAGTGCAGCAAAAGAAACACAGCCCATGATGGACTGGTGTATTGATGCTCAGCCCACAGTGTCACACAGCCAACAGGCAATCTTATTAAATTATTGCATGGTCCTTGCAAATTAAAAGAAAAAATCAACCAAACAAACAAACTCAAAACAAACCAATGATTTTTTTGGGGAACTGTAACTGGAAAACATTTGCAGAATGAAAAATAAATGAAAAACTTCTGATCTTAAATAATGGAGTGTATTTTTCACTTTTTTTTTTCAGTGTGACACATCCTTTGTGAATATTTAAGAATTATTGTAAGTGTTGATTTAATAACCTTTGACTATAGCATCTTCCTGTGTCAAATGTAGTATTAAATCCCTTCTGCCCCTTTTCTGTTACGAATTTCATGGATAATGTTTTGTATCAGGCCAGTTTGTACCATTGTGTGCCAAAATTATTCAGTGAGTCCTTTGAATTAGTGAAATCAAATTAGTGAAATTCTTATACCTGTCACTGTATTGTTTGCTTATTATCAATTCAAACAGAATTTTCAGTATGAAATGCAGTAAGTTATTCATTAGGAACACAAAACCAAAAGCAAACACCTTTCATGAATCTGGACTTTATGGAAAGGGCAAATCCACAGCAAGACCATTGAGGAGGCTCTTGCCACTCCCTAGGTTTTTGTAATGACCCCTTGAAATGTTTCTATTTCAGTTCCCTGTCAAAGTTTGTGAATTTTATGTTAAGCCTTTTTCTTGTTCTTTTTGGGATGATTTTTGGGATGAAGTTTTTTTTTTTAATACCCTGTGTAAGTAAAGCTTCCTCTCCTTGGTACTTGAGAGGAAACTTTTCTGTAAAAGTACTGGCAGCTGAGTTTGGACATTTTTAAACTAAGACAGACAAAAAGCTTAAAAATAAAACCATATGTTTGTTTTTTTAAAGGAAGGAAAACCACCGCAAAATTTGCCTCGATATTATGCTGTGTATTTGATGAATTATTAACCTTCAAGTCTATAGTGCCTGCTTCAGCATTGTTAAATTTTATAATGTTAATCTTATGCTGTGAATGTGAATATGCTAAATTCCATACAAAATTTCAGAAGTGGGAAAAAAACTTACAAAACAGAAGCAAGTATATTTTATGAAAATCATATTTCCACTGTATATAATTCAATCTCTTTTTTTATTGGTTTGTTTTTCATAGCTCCCACAGGCACTGGTCCATAGTGTAAATATACACCTTGTAAATATGCAGGTCATTTTTAGCTGATTTTATATTTGTAGGAAACGAAGGCCTGAACCTGAGGAATAATGTCTTTACATTTCTCGGTACTTGCAATTATTTCCTCTTCAATGTAATTTTCACCTTTCCTATCCTTTAAATATTCTTTTAACTCAGCTTGATGAAAATGATTAAAAATGAGAATTCAGTCAGGAGTGCTTTAGACAAAGTAGTTCAGGTTTCTTTACTTTTTATCAGTTTTCATGCTTAGAGATATGCTTGGTCATATGAGGAAACAATGAAATAGGCACACATTTTTTAGAAGATTACTTTTATGAAGAAAAAAACTATCGAACTTGTGGGTCAGAAATCACACAAAAGCTATAGCTAAGACATTTAATGACTTTTAATTTTTTACCTGAATGCTGTTCTGAGGATCTAGGCTTTTAAATAAGACAGCTGTTAGTTCTGATGTCAGTTAGATGTGAAATCTGGAAAATAAGCATTGTATCATTTGACTGTTTATTAACAGGTGAAAAAACCTGCTTTAAGTTTTTCAGAAGCGTGTGAAATCTTTTTACAGTACTAACAGGTGGCAGATATAACCTTTAATACCTAAAGGGAAATAATTCACTTCATCAGATAATTATGCCAAGCATATCTTGTCATATTTTCCCCAAATTAGTTGCAAACATGGATATAACTTTTTGATAAGTGAAGATGAAATCTATCCTCCTTTCTAACTCATTACCTTTTAGAAGTGTAAGTATTATCAGCTGAAGAGATGTATGTGACTAGATTTTGGATTTGGAGCAGAGGATCCTTATTATAAAATGCTGAATTGACACAGTGAAACTCACTGAGAGTTGAGCCCTGTGAATGTTGGAGAAAGGCTTTTAAATGTGACTTTTTGGTCCATCCCATGTTTTATACACAGTGCAGCTTGTGTCCTGCCCTCCTGCGAGCTTTTGCAGGCAGCACTTACTCTTTGGCACTCTTGATTTTTGCACAATGGAAAACTAACACCAGCAGATGGAATAAAATTGACCATTCTTGGTCCCAGCATTGTGGGAACCAGTTGTTTCAGACTGTAACAAGTTACCCTTGTAGTTCTGGTTTTGCAGGTTCCATGCATTAGGCATCTTATTCTCTCACTGGTCACATTGCCATATAGATACTATTCAGTGCGGAAATCTGGGTTTGTACAACTAAAATTATATGAGTTTTTGTCCATTTTTTGGGTAAATATGAGTCAATATTCAGAACTAAGTACACTTTATAAGTCTTGGAAAGATATAGCTTGCTGCATATAGCATAGAAGAAATATTTTTCAAGTTGAGGTATACAGAAATCTGCTGAATAATATGTAGGGATTGTTAACCCCTGGGCTTCTTAGATGCTGGGATCATAGGAAAAAAAAAGGTAAATTTATGTAATTGTATTTTCCACTGAATTGTTTTGATGCTAGTTTTAATTGCCTGTGTTGGAGACATCATTTGACATTGGCAAAACTGAGGTTTCAGTCACACCATAATGCTGTCTTAAGTTTATTGTTGGATTCCTGTGTGGCGAAGCTCAACAGATTTATTCTTAGAGGGTTTTTATTTTTGTCAGCTGATTGAATTGTGGCACATGTTATTTGGGGATACCAAATGCACACACAAAGGTGTGCACAGGAAATGTGCATACCAAGATGATGATTGTCAAGGTTATTTTTGACCTTTGCAACATATCAGTGTTATAGTATGTAACTTGACTTTTTTTACTTCAGGAAATTGCATATACTAATTTTTTTGTTTTAGGTGATGAAATTAAGTATTCAATGTTTATGTAACATTAGAAATAGCTTCCACCAATTTTTTCTTTGTGTGTGCATTTCATCTTGTGTCCAGCTCATACATTTTTCTTGTCTTGCTAGGTCTAAATATGATGTATTTGGGGATAGGGAATGTACATTAAGTACATTACTGCAGAACCAATGAGAGGGATTTCTTGTATTTCAGTTATTAGCCTGAGACAAAAGGTGTAAAATTTTTCTACTACTCTGGTTTGCTAATAGGTGTGCTAATATTGCTGTTGTGTGAAGAGAAGTAGTAAAAAGAAGGTTTCAATTGCACTTGCACAAGCAGCATTAATGTTGCCATTTATAATTGCTGAGAGTTTTAAAAGTTTATTTTGTTTTATTCTATTTTGCAGCCTCTTATAGAATGTCTCTTTATGTGCATTCTGTCTTTATGTGTATTATCTAGATGGACAGATACAGGTAAAATTAATGAACACAACTGTAAACAGTAATAATTCACTTTGATGACAGTTTTAGCAGGGTATAATTCAAATTCTTTTTCCACCTCAAGCAATTCTTCAAAACTGAGGGCTAATGTTTTCTCTGAAAACAAAGTCTTCAATAACCATCACAAGATCTTAGAGAAAATCACATGGGATATTGCTGGAGGGCAGGAATGAAATTCAAACATGACACCAATATATGACATGTAACAGAACTGTAGAGTAAATAAAAGAATCAGAACAACCTCTCTGTCTTGGGAATAATTATTAAATAATTTTGATAGCATGAGAAAGACGTGTTTGTTAATATGGTGCTGAAAAAATATGAACAAAAAATGGTACCTAAAAACCTTGTGAGCTCCACAGACACATGATGGAATAAGGATTGAATTTTAGTTTCTGAGTGAAGAGTTTTTCAGCTTAAATATATATCTCCCAGGGTGGGGAGAGTGCATAAGAAATATTCTCAGTTTCTTTGGTGAAAAGATTTATATGTGTGCAAAGGTTTTTTTTTATTTATTATTTGCGTTATTTAGATAATTGTGCCTCCTTAACTCCCTTTCCTTGCTCTAGTCCTATACAGATTATTTCATTTCTACATTCACATAGAATAGTCCTACAAACTGTCTTATCCTGATGTTTGTGATTCTGCAGTAATGTCAGCAGCACTTCAGTCTTCAGCACAAGGGATGACTGAAGCAAAATAATACAAAATGTAGCTATTGTGCTTGGAAGGCATGTTGGACAAAGTATGCCTAACTGGAATAAAATAGTTTTGGAAATTTTTTTTTCTGGCTGTCAAGCCCATTGTTCAGAACTATTGAAATATACAATTTCAGCCCATTATTATTTTTTCTCTGAGCTTATTTGAGAGCCTGCAGTATATGTAACATCCTAGAAGAAAAAAAAACCCCAGTGGTTTTGACATTTGGTAACTCATGCAGTTTAATTTTGATAATTCTGAACTCTTCCTTTATTTCTTCATTTCACTAAATTATGAGATGTTCCAGAGCCAAGCCATCTGGCTTCTATAAAAGCCACAGAAAGATCAAGGACATCTCCAACTGATTTTATTGTCCAGAACGCCTCATGAGCCTTTAATGGGAATAGTGGGGGTGGGCAGAAAGTTTGAGGTTTTTTTAGCTTAAAATGCTCTTATTGACGGCCATAGAAGTGAAGTCAGCTTTCTACACTGTATTTCATCAACCCTTTATGACTACAAAAGAGTAAACAAGGTAAAGGTTCACTGTGTTTCTCACTGAATAAAAAGGATATTCTCAAAATTTCATACACAGTTTTATTTAAGATGTTCTTCATGAGCTCAATGTGATAGTCATACTAAAGTCACTTTGAATTAAAATATCCCAGTCTTTAATAACTTGAAGTAAAAGATAAGTGGAAAATATCTCTCTTGGCGTTGAAATACAAATGGTGCCTGGTTAAGACTTTTTTCATGTGTTTATACCTTGTGTCTGTCATGGTAAATTTAGGTAAAAAATGTTCCTCATCTATATAAAAGACAAAAACCTGTAAAGAATTTTTAGCAGTCTGGGGAACTCTGCAGTAATTGACAGTTTTGCTGCATTTAAAATCATTGCTTATTACAAGTCCATTATAAGTGGCTAAGTTAGCTTACTCTCTAGTCTCAATTTTACTTTCAGTATAATTCAGCAGAGAACTGTTGGGATATTGATGTCTGTTCTCAACAGCATTTTGCAATCATGTAGAAAGTTATTATTTGTGAATTGAAAAATTACTTCTAATGTTATAACAGTAAAAATCAAAACTGTGTGTGTAAAAGAATAGAAATAATACAGGCTTTATCTTTGTTACTTTTTGCAAGGTGCCCAAAATGCTGATCTCATATTTAGGAGCTTCTTTCTCTTAAGACTAGATGAAGGCTTGTTCCCTTGAGTCAATGAATTAGAAGAATTTGGTCATAAATCAGTGCTCAATAGAAGGATCACAACTATAAATCTTCAGTTCCATTCATAATATGAGCCCTTTGCTTTTGTACTGCTTTGAAATGTCTGTCTGCCCTGTCTGCCCTGTGACATCTTGATGCAGCTGATAAATACAGAGAGCTCTGTGACCCTGACTATCTGGAAGCCAGGGCATGGCCTAATGTCAGGCACCCTCAAGGCTTGATTGCACAAGATACTCCTTAAATGATTTTAACACTTGTTAAGTATTATTGACTTGATCCATATATTTCCAGTTACAACTATTGATGTAAAAAAATACAGCACATCTTCCAGATGAGGCAGTTATAGGAGCCAGTGTTGAGGACAATGCTAAGCACGTGTGCACCTTTCAGTAGTGGCCTTCAAGCCTTTAACACAATGGCAAGTCTTCACAGGAGGTCATTAGAATGACTGGGAAGTGCACCAAATGTCTTTATCTCACCAACAGGCTACCCTAGCTCTTGTGCCCTGTCCAGAATTTGATCCAGGATTCTCAGGTGGATTTGGCATCAGTTTTCAGCTCCGGGGTTGTCTGTGGAGCAGATAATGTCAATCTCTTCCGAGTTCTGTAGGCTTCAATGCATTACCTGCCTGAATAGGAATAAGTTTTTTTTTCTAGAAGTAGCTTTGTAGAGATGTTGAGTGAAGAAGTAGAACAATGAGATAGTGACCAGTTTGACTGGTGTTCTGATCACCACAGCAACAGAATAAATTCCATATGGACAAGAGTTCATTCATTTCATTATTAGGTAAATTCAGAACATTGCATTTCTGCAGCATAACCTTCTGTTCTGCATTACACACTGATAGAGAAATGCAAAGTGTGAATACACTGATGCAGTACATGAAAAAGGCATAGAAAGAAAATACAACAGATAGAAAAGAGTGGGCAGTTTTACCTCCCACCACCCAGAACCATGAATCTGTCTGACATCATCACTGGTTAAAAGAGATCTCTGCCTTGGCTTAATTGCACGTAATTTGGCTGACAGTTGAAATACAAACCTAAACAGTCACTCAGTAAAGATACACAAAATTAAGTATTTCATGTGATGCTCAACCCCTTCAATCTTTATTAATAACTTAATTACATTAATTACACTATGGTTTAAAGCATTGCTAGCACAAGAGGGGGAAAAATGATAGACTCTCCTAAGTAATGAGTTGCATAGCAATTCTTTCAGAATTAAGACTAGTAGCAATATGCAAATTAGCAGTGATTTGTAAATATATACTTCCTGGTTTATAATTCCTCTTGTTCCACCCTACAATTGTTTTCTTTAGCCAACTCCAGCAGACCTAATTCTGGAGGTCAATCCAAGTGTTCCAGAAGTTATGAATACAAGGCTATTCTCAGGCTGGATGATCTCTGAATAATCGTAGTTCCATTACATTTCCACTCCTTTGTGTTTGTTGCTGTTGTTTAGAGGGTTTTTTGGACCCAATCTTACGTACCCATCTGTAGCACTAAAGTAAACTGAGTTTTCCTTATTATGTTCCATTTCATCATGCAGTCTGAGGTACTGCAGCCTTTATAAATAACTCAGATCTAAAGAGAGGATGTTAGATTTATGTAGTGAATCAATGTTTCCTGGCCCTAAGCCTCTTCTAAAGGTAATGCTTTCTTTTTCATTTAACTACAGAAGTTATTTGAATCCTTGTAATAAAATTGGAATATTTTTATCTTAAGTAGAAAAAGTAATTTTTTTCTGAGTTTTTAGCTGTTTAAATCAAAGGGATGGAAACTTTTAGTGTCAGTTATAGTTTGGATATTCGGTTAAGCATCTTTTCTAATCAAATTAGAATTTGTTTCTTAAGTCAGATTTATCCCTTTCCAGTTACTCTTTTAAACTAAATTATTCTGATGACTGCAAACATATATTCCAATAAGAATATTCCTGGAAGCTTTTGTAAATTATTTCAAGATGTAAAATTATTGCAATTATTTCTATTGTCTTCAGAATAAAGGTTCCCCTTATTAAAATTTAGAATTGACAGGGGAAATGTTACTTTATCTCTTGTCTGGAACTGACAGGGACAATTCCAGAGATCCTGTTAATTGTTGCCTTTTAAAATGCAGAGATACAACAAAATGGAAAGGTGTTTAAGGCATTCAGATTTGGGCTAACTTGAGTAGTCATTTAAAGTTAAGGAGTCAGTTGCATTTGCATTTTGTCAAGGATTTTGGTGCTTTGTCATTCCATGCTATGTCACTGAGTGTCTCTGTGTCTGCCCAGAGTCATCCCTAACTCAGTCACCCCAGTGCCTGCCTGAAGGGTTTCACCATTGCTCTAATTCCCAGCTACAGCTGCTGAGGAGCTCCATGGTTATACCCCACAGCTACAGAAAGGTGCTCTTATTCTTGCCATGATAAATTATGAACGTGTCCATTGTAGTCACTTCACTACCATTCTTTCTCTTACTCCACTCACCTGTCATCTGCCTTTATCATTGAGATCAGGGATTTGATGCTTGGGCTTTGAAGATTCCCCAGATGTGATATTTTTATGTCCTTTAATACTTCTGAACTTCTGAATGCCTAGTTAAAAAGCTGTCAGGAGTGATAGATATCTACAGAGATGTCTCCATATTGTCACAATGGTGATTCTACATACCTTCAAAATTATAATGAAAGTATTTTGCTAATATATTAAAACATGCTATCCAAGGTTGCATGTTTGGAAGGGAAGAAATCAAAGGCACATAACATAGAATGCTAATTTGTCTGGGAGTGATTCAGTGGTGATGGCAAGAAATAAATCATTTTCCTAGATTTTAATTCAAGTACTCTTTATAAACTTATTCAAAAATGAAAAATGCAAATATTTTTGCTAATTTGGTACCAAGTACTGCGGCATTACCTTTACATTTCTTTCACTGAATTCTGATTAATACAAACAAAAATTTTATTTTTTGTTTGCTTTTAGAAACTCTTTTCCTAGCCTATGGTAGTCTCGGTTGGGGAAGAGTGTGCGGGTGAATACAGAACCACAGAATGGGTCAGGTTGGAGGGGACCACAGTGGGACACATGGCCCCACCTCCTGGCTCAGGCAGGATCACCCCAGAGCACAGGGCACAGGACTGCATCCAGGCAGTTCCTGAGTATCTCCAGTGAGACAGAGGGTGAATAAAATTAGGAGATTTGTTAATTGTTCTGCCTGGTCAATGGTGCTACAATACATATTGTAGACTCTGTGGGAGGTATCTCTTCAAGGCCTTTCATGATATATTCTTAAAATTCGTTTAATTTAATTTAGTATTGTTATTTTTGTAACAGAGTAGAGAGAGGAAAACTCTGGGAAACTTGAATTTTGAGGTTGTCAGTTTTGATTAAAAGCCATTATGTTTTCTTTTCCTTTTAATAAACTTAATGCCCAGTTTAGAACTCTAGGCATAGAATTCCAAAAGACAGCTCTTTTTATGCTGCTTTTGCACTGTCTTAGTCTTTTATTTCTTTTAATCAAAGGGTACAGAGTTGCTGTTTCCTGAAGAGAATTGCCTGAGAACAATTTATACTGAATTATGAGGCAAAGCACTTGTATAAGTTTTTCTGTGATTATGTTCATTCCCTTTTATAAAATTGCCTTGATGATGTAATGATACAGATAAATAAAGGGTAATAAATATAAAATATAGTTGAATGTAACTGTTTTATTATAGAATGCTGTTTCCTTTACTTGAATTTTACTTTGTTGCAAAGGCATCTGATTTTGAGCTTTGCAAGATATTCAGAGTGCAGTTAGACCACTCTTCGGTGTGTTAATGAATTTGTGAATCCAGATGAATTACAGCTGAGAGCAAGGCACTATATGAATCTGCATTATGGCTGTTGTTAAAGAAAAACAGGATGAAAATGGTATTATGAGGAAGTATCGTTGCAATATTTGCTTTCTCAGTTTCTTCCTAACTTCTTGATCCTTCCTGGACCTCTGTGTATCCTTCTCTAACACTGAAGAATATTGGACAAGGGAATGTTCAGGTGTGTATGTGGTTGGATCAGACCATTTGTCCACCCCTGAAAAAGCACCTATATTTGAAGGGGATTCTGCTCTTGTAATATTTGGTGAATAGGATTTCACTGGGAACTGATCTGTGTACAGTGAGAAATAGGGTCCTTTTGCACACTGTTTGTAATGGAGTGGAAAATTACATTTGCTATTGCAAGAACAGCCCCATTAGTGGGAAAGCAGATTCTCTTGCAGAGAGCTGGAATGCACCTCAGGCAGTGTCAGGGTGACAGTCCAAATAATGGGAGTTTGGAATGAACAGGGAGATTCTGAAATGAAAAAATGCTTCTTTTCATACATTGTGGTTCCTTCATAAACTTATTGCTACATGAAGAACAGTTTGATTTAAAACAGCATGAAACTAAAAAACCCCACACATTTAAGCAACTGTTTGTAACTTGTTTTGAGGATGAAGCCTACTGTTGTGAAAAGGAAATGCAGTGATTTTATTCTTAGACCATTATCTAAATCAGTCTGAAGCTACTAATGTAAACAGGGATGTTGAAGTGCTTTGTTAGAGGTTTCTTTGGTTATGCTTTTAAATAACACTGCAAGTGTTGTCAGTTATATCTCAACTATATGGGCTTTTTTAGGCATTGAGTAAAGGATCTTCTGCATAAGTGTAAGCATTGAAGACATGTTGTAGCTATCCCTGACCTACCCTAACACCTTTTGTTCTCAGTGAAAATGTTTTAATCTTACTCTGGCAATGAATAATTAACTTCTGGGTAGGTATATAAGATGAGTGATGTCAGTTTTGTTTTAAAGTGCTTACAAGACTCTGACAATGAAGATAAATTTCAAATGCTGACAGTTCAAAGAGTAAAACTAATTTATATTCTCATGATACTTAACACCCCAGATAATAATAACTGCAGCAACAACAACAATAGTAGTAGTCGTAATAATAATAATAATTATAATAATAATACTGCAATAATAATAAATAAAACTGTTAATGACTATGAAGTACATAATATCAAGAACACTGGGGACTGCAATTCACTGTAATTCTGTAAATGTATTGGGATCTAGAAGAGTTCTGGTAGAACTAGGCTGCACTCCAGAAAGACTGTCAAACTTGAATTTATTTAAAATGTGCCATTTCCCTATTGTACCCTTAGTGATTGAAATTTAGAAAAAGAAGAAAGAAAAAGTATATGCTGAAATCTATTCTGCAAAGTCCACTACAAAGGGTTGTGAAGTAGCTCTGTGGTACAGACCAGGAGTTTAGAGAGAATAAAAGGTCTTAGGTTTTATTGTAATTTGTCTGTCACAGCTACCTGCTGAGTTTATAGTCATTAAGTTCTCTAGGAACTGATCTAAATGGTAAGATTCAGATTGACATTTGATTGAAATAAATGCTCAAAGACTGTTAGAAATAATTAAGCTTATCAGCCTCAATGATTCACAGATCCCCGGCCATTTAGACTGAAATATCTGTCAGAGTTTTCTTATGAATCCATTGTTTTGCAACAGAGTTTCTCTGTAGAGCATTTTATTCCCATAGAAATGTCTGTTGGCATTTCTCTTATTAGTATTATTATGTGATTATTGTGTACTTTGACCAAAAGTTTATCTTGAATTTTTCAAATAAGAAATATCAATCCCTAGAATAGTAAAAAATTTTTCAGGGCCAGTATTTTTATCTGTGCAGAAGAGAAGTATCCATAATGGAACTAAGTTACAGTTTTTTAATTCAACTGAAAAGGTAGGCATTAGACATTAAGTAGAGTGAATTTATAGAGGATGGATTTTGGATGATGTTACCAAAAAAAGAGATTTTTGCACTTCATGCCCATTAGAGGAATGATTTGTTTTTTGGTTTTTTTTTTACTCTCATCTGCAGCATCCCTTTGACTTGTCTTTGTCTCAGTACCATCTAATTTACAGCTTAAATTTTTAATAGGTTTCCCATTCTAACACAGGTGTGAGAGAATTGAAACCCATGGGTAATCAGTATTTGTAGTTCTTATGGGCCCATGCTTTTTGTCTTCCTCATGAGTGACACTGGGATATGTTGGCTTCCATTCTCAAGGGTAAAACAAAATGCTTAGTGTCTTCTGATTTGTATGTTTCTGATAAAACAATTTTGATTATCAGGGAAAATTACCCATGTGTTATGTTTCCACTGAGTTTATTTCAGCAGCTGTCCTAAAGTATGGTTTGTGTAGGGGAGTCTCCAGTTTGTGTCACTGAGCAAAGACTGAGGCTTTTGTTGTCCAGATCTGATTTTCACTTTGATAAGTCAGGATAATTGGGATAAAAATGCAATAAGTAAACAGGGGCTGATGGCCATGCCTTGTGAAATGCTGAGTGGAGGACCTGAGCATCACAATGGTGTTTTGACAGTGTGAGTTAATGAGTGGCAGTGAGGCTCTGGGCCCATTAAGACAACTCCTACAGTTCATGATGGACAGATGCACACCAAATTTTAGTCTTTGTTGAAACATAATCAATTTTTTGAGCTAAAATGATCTTTATCAAAGAGGAATATCCACAGCTGCTCAATGCAAGTTCCTGTACTGAAAAGTATTAGGCTACAGCTGTAACTGAAATGCTAAACCAATCTTGTTGGTGATAAACTTTTTCTTTTTTTTCAAATATTTCTTCAAAAATGAGAAAGCTTGAGAACTTTTAATTGAAATGATATATCCTGGTTTGATTTTATCTGATAAGAAGTACAAACTGTGTGGAGTGAAATAAATATATGTTAGGGGATGACACCATCTTGGCATTTGTACACATTCTTTTAGAAATATATTCTTTAATTTACCTGCCTTGAAATACTTTTAATATAATTAAAAGCAAAGAAGAGTGCCAGACTTGTCAATTCCAACAACAAAGTGCTGAAATTTTCAGTGAAACTGAGAGATCCATCTCCCACACATTGTAATGAATAGGTTCATAAAAGGAAAATAGTTTAATTACATTTTAGTTCATGGATTGTTAATAGGCTGGAGTATCTAAATTGAATAATGTGATTCTGGTAATAATTATGTGTAAATGAACTTGTTTAAATGATATTTTACAGCTTCTTTATAAAATTACAGCTAGAGGCAATCCAGTGATAGACAGACAAAGGCCATGCAAAAATTATCATAAACTATTAGCTTGTTTGCAAAGAGTTTTATGTTAATCTTTTAGTACTTAAAGCACTCTGCAATTAACATATCACGGGGAGCTGCCTCGCAGCAAAGGCATGCAAATTAAAGTGCTCAGATAAAAAGCCATTCACATAAAAAATCAAAGAAAGGGTGGCATAGCACTCAAAGGGTACTGGTTTTATATTTGAGATTAAGGAGGTGTAATGATTGTGTTATCTAACTAGAGTTGTAATTAAAGCTTTTCTCCTGCAGACATGACAATAGATACAGCATTGATTTCGGTGTTTTAATTGTGAAAGTCATTTTATTTCAGGGCAGAAGATATGAATAGCCTAAATCAAAGGGCTAGAAGATTGCTTTGTTGATAGTACTTGTTCAACAGCTGCCTTGTTGCTTAATACACAGATGGGGAGAATGGTGAAAGAGATCCTGGGAGGTGCTCTGTATTGTAATTCTCCTGCTGGTTTCCTTTCCTTTCATGAAAAAGGCAAGGATCTGTGTACTGATTGTAAACAAGCAATCTTTTCATACATCACCACTGGTTTTCCTCCTTTAGTTTCCTCTGAACAAAAGAAGTCATAAAAACCTTGAACTAACTTTTACTACTGCTCTTTTCAAACTACAAAAGTTTTTGTAATAAAACCATCATCTGCTCTCAGAGATATCACACTTTTAGTGGGGAACAAAAAGTCTCCATGTGGCTGTAATTCCTGTTATCAGAAATGCCACTGTAACAAAAGGAATGTGCTGTGGGGAATTGAATGTTAGATTTTATTTACATTATGTTTGTGGCTGTGCAGTGTTAGATTGGGAAGGGGTGACTTTTTTATTTTTTTTTATTCTCCTCAGTCACCTTAGTAACAGAATAAATACATCTGGCTAGATTCTCAGCTGGCATGTGTAGCTGTCCAGTCTGCTCATCCTAGCAGGAAGTTACATCCTAGGAATGGGCAAGGCTCAGGGGCTGATTTGGGAATGAACTAAACTCAAACTCAGGAGGATACAGTTGATCAATTTGAAAAAGACCCTTATCAATATGGTGTACTTCCCGATATGGAAGGAGTTAACTCAATATGTCAAGTCAGTATAGCTTGTTTCTTTTCTGGTGTGGAAGAAACTTAATGAATGTGTAACTACATGCATGTAAGAGGAATTGCACAATTTTTCATGGTACCAGTATACCTGAAGTAACTACAGTCTTTCTATTATAGAAAAGATGCAAGTAGTAATTGTGTGTTTTCTCTTTCCTTAACAGAACACAAGTTATTGGGTGCAGAGGGGAACATTGTAAGCAAGGAAAAGGAGAAGCCTGGAGTACTTAATGCTTTCTTTGCCTCAGGTTCCAACAGAAAGAGCAGGCAGCAGGACCAGGAAGGTGATTGTCCTGTACTGGGCATTGGTGAGGCTGCACCTCAAGTGCTGTGTCCAGTTTTGGACCCCTTGCATGAAGAAAGACATTGAGGTCCTGAAGGGCATCCAGAGAAAGGCAGTGGAGTGGATGGAGGGTCTAGGGTGTGAGTGGTTTGAGGAGGGGCTGAAGGAACTGGAGTTTAAGCTGAAGAAAAGGGGGCTCAGGGGAGAGCTCATCACTCCCTACAACTACCTGAGGATGTTGCAGGTGGGGGTTGGCCTCTTCTCCCAGGCAGGGAGACAGGCCACTTCTCCCAGTGACAGGACATGAGGACAGGGTCTCAAGCTGTGCCAGGGGAGGTTCTGGGTGGATATTGGGAAGAATTTTTTTCACTGAAAGTTTGGTTAAGCACTGGAACGAGCTGCTCAGGGAGGTGGTGGAGTCACAGTCTCTGGCAATGTTCAAGAAATGACTGGATGTGACACTTGGTGCTATGGTTTAGTTCACATGGTGGTGTTTGGTCAAAGGTTGGATTCAATCCTGGAGGTTGTTTCCAACCCTATGAAAATATGGGTATGAAATATATATGAAAATACATGATATTATGCAGGTTCTTACATAACAAAAATCAGCCTAAATTCCCTTGGAGCCTTTCTGAGAGACTCAAATACTCTGAAATAAGCCTGGCTTTCTGCCAGGAGACCTGCACATTTCCTAACTTGGGCTAAAAGTAGGAACCAGTATGTCCCAAGAGAAACCATTCCCTTGTAATAATGAGCAGTATGGACTGGTGACACTGTCTCTGAGGCTGCACTCCACTGCTGGTCCCTACCCTTATTGTTGCTGGGGTATTGATTAAATTTGCTTTTTTCCCTTATAATTTTCAAGGCTCTCCGTGGAACTGGCTCAAACTATCTAAGAAATGGACAGATTCCCTTGACAGCTATGCTTCACAGAACTATGAAACTGTCATCCTTGAGGATGATGTTTTGAGAGCAACAGACAGAGCTGTCTCAGCAGCTGGCTCAAGGCTGTGGAGCCAAGTTCTGGAGGAGGACAGAATGACCACAAATCTCATTTCTTTCTTGCCTTGTGTAAAATTTGCTCATTGAGCTGATGTTAGCCACAGACAGAAGAGAAACAATGATGATAAAAGCAAAAGGCAGAAGAGACTGCAGGCAGGAAAAGTTCCTGGAGAACTTGAAAAGACAAGACCATCTGACAACTCATGTAACAGGGTAGTTATAGCCTTTGTTCAAATAAGACTGAGGAACATGCCTTACTTCTTTTGGAGACAAAAAAGTTGTATAGATGGTCTGGGATTTCTAGCCTGACTTCTAAGGCAAGGGCTTTAAGAGATTCCATCTATATGTGGTGCCATAGCTAAGACAGCAAAGGTTCATGAAGACCTAGGAATACATTGTGGTCCTTATTTATATCTATTTATGTATGGATAGATAGTCAAAATTCATCTGTGCGTGATACTATTAATTGAAAAAGCTTTTGAGATTGTTCTATCTTTACCTTCAGTCCAGTCCTGAGTAGAAGAATTGTTCAGCTACATTTCCATAGCTTAACTACTACCCCTTTCTACCTCCAAATGGTTAATGGAATAGCTCCTTGCTTGAAATACTTAGAAAAAGTCTGAGAAATAAAATCTCATGTGGATGTTTTGCAGTATATTGTGTACAGATTTCCAGTGTAGTTTTTTGGAAGGTAGAACTTTTTGTAGTTGTTATATAGACTTCATTGAATCTTACTGAGGTTTAATCTTTACTCTTACGAGTTCCTGTATTTGGAGGTTTCTACCCATCTAATTACAGAGGACTTTAAGGTAGGATACTGTTTTGCTGAATCTTAATTCAGCAGGAAAAGTCAGACTGAAGGTAAAGATAAGTCTAAATAGAATGTGTTATATTTATATGTAGCCCTTTGTGGCTGTTTCCAATATTTAAGCAAGGAAGTTTTCAGGATAACACTATATAAGACAGCACACCAGATGGAATAAAAGCATTTTAGGAAACTTTTTGTGCTTAAAGAATTGGTATAACTTCTTCATATAGGATAGGACTATTTTAAAAAATTATTCCTTGTTTGTTTTTGAGAGACCATTTCCAATATAGCTCCAACCAGAAATGTACATGATCTGCCTAGTACTTTGTACACAAGGAGGTTTTGGAAGCTGAAAGCCTTAGGCTCTCAAGAACTGTACTGAGGACTAGAAACTACCTCGTAGCTTGAATCTTCCACAGGATTTAGATTTCTGAGGAAAAAAATTTAAAAAAACGTTTTATGGTGCCTCTCATTACGATTGTGTGTATGTGGTAATTG
Organism: Drymodes brunneopygia; assembly: GCA_013400955.1. NCBI lineage: Eukaryota > Metazoa > Chordata > Aves > Passeriformes > Petroicidae > Drymodes > Drymodes brunneopygia. The sequence continues at coordinate 4,540 of VZTZ01044331.1, read as the reverse complement.
ACAAACAGACACCCATTTTGTAAGCCTTCCAAGAGCAATCTCCTTTTGTCTAAGTGGTAAAGCTCTAGTCAAGTGATACTGTTTGCTTGTAACTTCTGGCTTTGGATTTCTGCAAGTCGTGAATGCTCATTACATTTACTGGGAATCCAAGATCTGATTCTTTTCAGTCATTATTTCTCTTGTTAGGCCTTTGCTGATCTTCCATGGAAAGCTGGCTTAGTTGTTCCTCAGCTGAACCAAACTCTTCTGTTGAAGTGTATTCCTCTGTGATGTTCTCCTGATCAAATTCTCTGTGGTTTCGGTAGTGTCTTTAGTGAAATATATTGAACTCACTATCAAATGTCTCAGGCTTAGTGTTTTTTTCAAAGACAGAATCAACTTGCTCTTAAATTTTCTAATGAGGAATTCTGCTGCAGAAGACACAAGTACTTTACTGGGACTAAAACTGCTCTGCTGAAGATCCTTTATTGCTAATAACTGATGGGAAGAGCACATTTTCAGTGCTTTGGTCAATGGCCATCTGTTCTTGTGCTCAATGCTTGCTTATTATTGTCATGTCACTGCTCTGAGTTCTGAAACTCATATTAATATATAGACTTTATAACTGTGCATTTAGTAATAACTATCTTCCAAATTGTTGTAGGGGAAAAAAATAATGGTTGAATAAAATAGCCATGGCCATTTTTAGGAGTTGTTAAAGATGTAGGATAAGACAGTGGAAGAGTAGTATAATTCCAGTTCATTCAGTGTTGCAGAAAGGATATGAATTCCTTAGAGGTTATGAAATTCCTGCATCATTGAACATTTCAGTTTATGTGGATCAAGTCATATGCCATATCTCTCCCATATCAGGGACACTGGAAGGTCATCAGCCATAATGACTCCTATTTCATTGGTTAACCTATGGCAATCAGTACAGCTAAACCCACACATTAAAACACCTTTAACTTCAGAAAGCTGCAGTGGAATTAAACAAAAACCAGAAACAAGTGAGAGGAGTGGGCTATGATCTTAAGTGTGGTATTGCTTCACTAGATTTGGGGAAACTGCTTTCTTAGTTTTGGGTATCTGCTGAAGCTCTCTGTGTCACAGGTGTGGATCAGATGTTTGCTCATAGAACTAACTTCTTGACTGCATTTTTGGAATACATCAGATAGGTTTCTTTTGCAAGATCTGGCCCTGTGAGATCTTCTTACTGATAATTTCCATTTTAGGTTGGAGCACTTTCATCTCACTGCACATTAGAGCTTCCTATGGAAAAAAATCTTCATTGTGAGTGAACTCCTGTTCACTGGGGATTGGGAGCTCAGAGGACTTAGAGCATGAGATCCTGAAGCAACAGGCCTTTGGCTTTCTGTCCAGGTTTTTCTTGACTTTTCTGAGCTTTGCAGAGTGTCAACTTAGGGGTATGTTTTAAAAAATATTTTCCCTGAATGGCTTGCTGACTACCATGTATTACCATGGACTATCAATTTATTTTACAGGAACTTAGAATGTCAGAAATATAAGATAATTCAGGGTTACTAATGGAGATTTTATGTAGTACTGACATGGGGATTTGTTATCTAGCAGCAAAAGCGAGTGCTGACTTCATTAAAGAGGAGGAAAAAAAGCCCACCCAAAGAAACAAACAAAAAAATCCTGTACTGCATTTATCTCTTCTACTCCTACTCTTAGTGCTGGTGAGTTTTTACTAAGCACACCATTTTAATTTTGTGGTGTCTGTGTCCATGAAGCAATGCAACTAGAACAGAACAGTTCATAGACACAATGACCCTTTTTAAATCTTTGATTGAAAAGTCCTTTTTTCTCCTGTGCATTGTAGGTTATATAGTCACAACCATAGAAATAATGCAGTCAAGACTTGTCATGGATTACATGATTTTTACAGTATTCCGTAAATTTCAGTCTTGGTTTCTTTCCTCAAAAATTTTATTAACAGTCATCATTGAATTTTTTTCTTATGTGAATCTCTCTAGGCTTCTACTGCCTGGGTCTCTTTGGTACAGGAGATGGAAAGAATTGCTAAAAATCAGATTTAAAATTGCTCCCAAAAAGTCTGAAACTGAAGGCAGGAGCTATGACAAATATTAGGAGTGACTGAAGTTATACTAGCTGGGGAAAGAATTTCTCAAGGACTGACCAGGCACAGACTTACAGAATGTTCCAGAGTTTGAGAGTATGCAGTCATGAACTCAAAGGCACATGGTAGACTCATCACAGACCTGCATTTGAAAACAGGAATCATCTCTATCTCTTTCCTTCAAAGCAACACTGAAAATTCTTTGTTCAAAGCATATGTTTATTCAGTACAAATGTCTTTGGTAACTCAGTGGTCATTAGTCAAGCCAGAGAGTTTCCCAAAAAACCAATCTTAGCTTCAAGAGCATGTTTCCAGGGCAAGACAAATATGAAGTCTGTTCAGACACAAGTTCTGTAGCTGAAAATAGATGGTCACTAAGAATGGATAATTTTATGTTAGGAAAGGGTAATCTGAAAAGAATGCTCTCTAAAATTAATCTTATTTTTAATGATATATAGATTATGTATCACATATTCCAGCCATGAACAGACAGGGGTTTTTGTGATTCCATGGAATCCCTCTCTTGTAGTCTGTATCTGTCGTGCCACATTCCACATGTACTGCCATATTTTTCCAGTCAGAGTAGTCATTTCTTTTTTGCAAGTAGTTGGGGTTTAGAAGGTGTTTTTTGTGGGTTTATTTGTTTGTTTTCCTTTTCTTGTAGGCTGTATATCTATTTGCAAGACACATAGATAATTAAGGACAGCAGAAAATTATCTTTGTTGTCACAACAAGCATATATATATTCCTGGATCTACTCAAGTTCTATCAGGCAGGTGTCTGCCCTCGGCCTTGGGTCAGGTGGTTTGGACCTGTCTGCTCTGTACCAGAGTTCAAACAGGTGCTTTTCCTTCACTTGGTGTTTTCTGAGTCTTCTGTGGGATTACATGTTATTTCAGTTTCCAGAAACCTCAGGCAAGCTGTAGAGCTGAGACAGAAATATGCAGTATGGCTGCAAAAATGGGGGTAATCCCACTCCTTGATGAGAGGTAGTATTTTTATAGGAGGTAAATAGAATCTATGGCCTTTTAGCTGTTCCAGTCTGTCTGTGGGTGCTATGCCTTGACCAACAGAGACAGAATCAAGAATTTATGTTGTCTTCTAGAGAACTGTCAGTGTTTCAAATTTATACATGTCAGCTAGAAAAAAAATGAGAAAAATTGGTGTAGATATTATCAGGAGTGTTGGGGGAGAAATGAAGATGTGGACCAGTGGCTAGCCAGGCAGCAGCTGGGTAGAAGTCTTCCAGTTCCAACCCAGGCCAGAATCTTGGGTCATTGGGATAGTTTGATGTCCATGAGCGTGTGGCATGATTCATAAAATCATAGAATATCCAGAGTTGGATGGGACCCATTAAGTCCAGTTCTTGGCCCTGCACAGGACAATCCCAAGAATCACAACAGGTGCCTGAGACCATTGTCCAAACACTTTTTCCGCTCTGGCAGGTTTGGTGCTGTGACCACTTCCCTGGGGAGATGTTTCAGGGCCCAACCACCCTGGTTCAGTTGTCATTGCATTCTGAAAGATAAATTCTGAAAACTGAAATGAAGTAAGGAACACAGTAATTGGGCTGCTTCCTGCAGGTCAGTGTTTTCCTCACTTTTACCAATCACCCCAGTAATGTGTTCACATGCACCAAGGGGAAAACAACACAGCAACTGAAATGATGAAAAATGAATTAAATTAATTAAAGAGGGAGAATTGTGATCTAGCCTTGGACTCAAAATTGAGCTGAATGCTTAGAAAGGAAAAAGCTTACTAAGCAGTTCTAATAACAGAAACAAACAGTTCTATATGTTAACTTCATCTTGTGTTTAGTCTGAGAGGAACAAAGCAATCCCTGGAAAAGACAGACAATATCCTCCCACACACTTAGCAGCACAAAAGATGGGTGGCACTATTACAGTGGAAAACCTGTGCAGTTCATGTTATACTTTTCATTTAAACTGTGCAGAACAGAAAGCTCTGGATACACAGAAACACTCTTTTGAGTTAAACAGCAAAGCTGTGCAGAATCCTTCAGTACCCACATTTATAACAGAAATAGCCTCCAGAGTCAGCTGTTTATTTATCAATTGTTAATTGAGTTGATGTTTACTTACGATTGTAAACAGATGATTAATTTATGGCTGAGTGTTATTACTATGATAGTGAAGAGATCATTAGAAAGAAGGATTATAATAGGGTTCTCTGCACTTGTGAGGCTAGTAATAAAGATTGACTATTATAATTAGATAAAGCTTTGTAACAAATACTATTAAATTGAATCTGGACTTTATTTAAATGCACTGGCCTGTTATCTAAAATGTATTAGCAGAGTGTGTGGGTTAAGTAGAACCCCTGCCTACACTGTTTACTGTCTCCTTCAGAGATTAAAATGGCTCTATACTTGTTGGCTAAATGGCAATATTATGCATTATGCATGAGTGTTATTTCTATTTGTCCTAGTTTAGGGCA